>VZRE01001651.1:25241-82892 GCA_013396775.1 Cephalopterus ornatus
AAAAAAAAAAAAAAAGAAAAAAAGAAAAGAAGGGGTTTTCTACTGCTTTAGATACAGCACCATGAGTGAAGTGGTTCTTTTTTAAGATGTTAAAATATTCTTTTTTAAGATGTTACCTATGCACAGATGAGGCATTTTCCTGTCTCTCTTACCTTCGTAGCCCAGTTCAGTAATTGTTCTACAAGACTGTTTTTTTTTCATAGGGATTCCTGCATAGTAACAATCAGAGGATACAAACTCAAGTTACAAGACAGTGACAATAATATACATGCAAAATGTAGACAAAATGTATTCAGTTCTTTCTCTCTTCCTAGAAGAAAAAATAATTGAGATATTCAAGGTTTTTCTTTATAGGTAATTTTCTTCCACAGGAAACAAATTCCTAATGTAAAAGAAAGTCTGTTTTCAACTTTTCAACTGTTTTCAACACAGTTGTACTAGCAGAAGCTGGCATCTTATGGACATTAGCACAGAGTCAGAGTAGGAAATTCATCAGCTTTTACCCTGCTCCCTAGCCCATGTATCCCAGCAGAATAGTTATAATCTCTGCCACCTAAAAACCTATTCCCCATAACTTCTGAAACTTTTAAATTCCAAAGTAATTGAGGGAGAAAACTTTCACATGATCCTGGAACAGCAACAGCTATGTGCCACTTAAAGTAGGGTTTGATAAGTACATGTCATTACAAGAAGAACTCTTGAGACTTTTGAATGTTAGAGTAATGGATAAGTTTAATTACTAAGGTAACGTGAAATAGAGGAGGGAAAAAGAATTTAATTGTGTGAAAGACAGCTTCATAACGCACAGAATACAAACTCAATCTTGAAAGGATGACCTCTTCCATTTGCAGTTCACTGACAGTGTGGGATGGTTTGAGAATGGAGAAAAACAAAACTTGGGTCAAATAATATTATGCTTTCTAGCGGGCAAGACTCTTGTCCTGAGAAAGAGTTATATATAGCAGAATTATAAAATTAGGATATGAAAGATATATGAATCTGTCTTTATTGTAAGAAAGGAGGAACTTAAATGCAACAGGTATTTACCTCATGGGATAAAAGAGAACAAAGCAAATCACTGCCAAGTGTTGAAAGGATTGGTGAAGGTTTGCAGCAGCATGACCCTGCCCAAATTAGTCAGTCAGGAGAGCATTCACAGAGAAAAAAAGTCTTATGAAACGTAAATACCATATAAAAAGGAGGAAATTCAGAATGCAGGGAGCTGAGGGGAGTATAGCAGTTTTAGGTTTGTCACAGATATGGTATTATACTTGAAATGTCATTCCTGAATTTTGTACACAATATTTCTAATGTTCCAAGTCATGACATATTCAGAACGACTAGAAAGTGGCCACTGTTACGTTTCGCAGAGGTTCACAGCAAGACCTTGGGTATTGGCAATGCCCAAGACTAATAGTGTCATAAAACCCTTTCCTTAGAGCTCAGTGGGCTGGGACCCATTGAAGCATCCCAGCACATCCACCTCACTGCCCACCCATTTTTCATACAAAATCAATTTGGGGTTTCAGAAAACAAGGGTTTGTGTTTGTGAAACACTGCAGTTGCACAAAGTTTTATGTTCGGATTGATAGGGGACCAGGACCCTGGAATGATAAGACACAAGTGATAAGAAGATCAATTTACATGTGGCATAGAAACAACAGATCTCTGTAAGATCACTTGGTGTCTGATGGAGCAGTTAAAAGCTGGGTTAAAACTGACATTCCTGAAAGGGGAGATCAAAACAGAAAGATTTAAAAGGTAATAATTCATTTTTTTTTCTGCAAGCCATGGTTACCCACAGAAAAGAAGACAGAGGAAACTTGCTAGTAACAGATGGTCTTGAATCAATGTTTGTAGTATTTTGCAGTTAATTCAGCTTGATGAAGCCAGAGTAGGATAACTGCAGAGATTTAATACAGAGATTTGAGAAGCGTTGCTCATTACATAAAAATGAAACACATCAGTAATGCATTTCTAAGCAGAGAGCACAAAAAACCTGAAAATACAGAAGTGCTCATGTGCAAAGAGCTAATGTAGCAATCCAGGGACAAACTGAATCCTTGATAGTATCAGGTCATGATTGGAATCTGGAACAAAACAGCCTACAGGAGAAATTAATGTAAGACTCAGATTTAACTCTTGACCAGTGATTAGAATTTGTCCAACAAAGAGAGCTACACAGACTAGACAGAGACATGGTCTGCAGACAGTCCTCTGAGACTTGCAGACACGATAGTGAATCCAGAATACTGCAAGAAAGAACACCTGAGGCAGAAATGCATCCAGAAGTCAAAGAATGAATCTATTGAAACCAGAACATGATATCCCACATGCTGTGGTAAACAGCTGGAGTCAGCTGAAACAACTGAGCCCCAGGATATGGCAAAACCAGAACTAATAGACTCACTGCCGTCTGATAGCAGTCATCCTTATTTCTCACAGGAAACACTATCTCCACTCCTGCATTGTCCCAGGACTGCATACAAGGTACCTCTAAGATTAAATCACACATTCCTACTTGGTTGTAGTTAGCAGTGAGTCATAGAGATTTAAAATTTTTTATTATGCTACATTATATGTTAACTACTGAGCTACTGTTGTTAAGTTCAGCTAGAAACAAAGGAAGGAGGGGAACATGTCTTTAAGAAATCTGATACAAGCTACTTAAAACTAGATATAGATATAATCTCAAGGTATAAAAGGTAAAGCAGTTATAATTTACACACTGAAGGATCCAGATTTAACTGCCTAACTTTCAGTGAGGTGGTGCTCAACCCGCATACTGGCCCTGTTTAGTTAATCAATGCAGATGCAGATAACTAGACTAAACTAGTACTCACAGTCTGAGGAAACTCCTATCTTTAAAAGGTTGTTTCAAACATCTTCACTTGTTTCTGAGACCTGTACTTTGTGGTTAAGCTCAGGTCTGTGAAGAAAGGTGAAATACAGGCACACACCGAGAGACAAGAGAGCTACAGATTGAGTGTATCATTCTCACAGATACCAGCATCTGACAGTGAAGGGGTACTTTGATCTGCACAAGAGCTAGACAGACACCAGATAAGTTATGAAAGAACATGCAGTACATGCACTGACAAAAATTCCTTTAAATAGTCCAGGAGGACTACATCCACACCTCATTTCAAAAGATGAATACTTTTTCCTAAGAAATAATTTGGTGCAAGATATCTTTGATGGTTGAAAGGGCGTATATTCAATGCATTCTTTTTCTTCTTTTTCCCCACAACTCAGTTCTCTAAGTAAGCTCTAAAAGATATCATCAGAAAGTATCTTTGAAATTAAATAGGTATCTGAGTAAACTTAGAAGTTTTAACAGTCTTCCGTCGAGCATGTATGCTTTCTTGAAGCTTGAGATGTGTCAAATTTTGTATATTATGATGAGGAATATCATGTAGAAAATGACGCATTCTCAAATTAAAATTAAACCAGATCTAATATAAAGCCACACAGTATTATAAACATTCTTAAGCTGTATAAACTCATAGTCAATCTGCTTCTCTCTCATATTGTTATGCTTTGATATAGATTTAATGTGATTTGCCATGATCCCCAATTCAGTTTCAAGTCTATTGTTTCACTGTAATATTTTGAGAAACAAGCAGCTTTTAAAATATAGAAGTGCGTAACCTAGATGTTAATTCATTCCTACAAAAAAGAAAGCCATTACAAGAAGACAAGACCATATATGAAAAGTAAATATATCATCATGGTTCTACATTTCAAATATACAATGTATGAGGAAACTACATTCTCTATGCAAAAGAGACATTCTGCTCTATAATTTCAAACTGAATAATTTTTTATCTTTCATTTTGGATAGCTTTTATCATATTCACACTTTTCTAGTTTGCTAAAGAATAATGAATGACTTCAAAAGGTTGTATTTTTAGTTGAAAAGACTTTAATCTGAATTTTAATTAAAAAAAGAAAAAGAAATAAAAAATGGAGAAAGGGGGAAAATGTATGACAAATTTACAACACAACATCTCCTAGAAAATGCTTGTTTTCTAGTGTGGTGTGAATGGCACAGAGGTGTACCAGATCACTTTTGGTACCTGTGAAAACTGTATAGAAATACAGTTAACACCACATAATGGAAAAAGAACCAGTATGAGTTAGATTTGTTAGCTAGCACAAAGAAGCAAAACAATGCTTACTAGCTGTCTCAGTAGAGCAGATAGCACATGTCAAATGCTAAGAAGCAGTCTTCCCCAGGAGGAATTTTTAGACAGTTGAATCCACAATGCTAAGGCCCGTTTATAGCTGCTTTTAGTTTTGTTTTCATTATAGAAACAGACCGTTTTTACACTGCTTTAGTCTCTCTTATAAATTATTCCTACAAACACTTACACGTGAGTAATTTTATGTGAGTCTTTCAGTTAAGCTCTATACATACATACATAATTATTTGCAAGAGCAGGCCACTGAACTGTGTGTAGAACACAGCAAACATTATGCTCTGCTCACAGACAGAAACTGAGCACACAACAGAGAACTAGAATAGCTTGTCATTTGAGAGGAATAATGCCCCAAATCCATATATAATGAAAATCCTCTTAATATTAAAAAGCACAGTATGTCTGCTTATATACTGCCATGTGTATTTGAAACACTACGTATACAAAGCCCCTGTATGAATGCCTTCTGCATCCAAAGTAGCATAATCCTGATCACAAGATTGATTGTGTGCAGAACTCTACAGCTGGAAGTCAACGTGGTTTATAGTGAATTGTTCATGGTCCATTCAAGACCTGAAATGACAGTGGTTATTAAGAAGTTAATAATGAACAACTGTCTGAATTATTATTTTTAAGTGAATATTTCCATGCTATTCACTCTCTTCAAAACATCTGGGACTTAGAAAAACATACTTTTTCAAATAGGTGAACTTTTGCCAGTGTACTGGCTTGCCTTCTTTCTCAAATGTTTGCTGATTTATAGATTCGTTTAATACAAGGATTTTTCTTGCGTCCACGTACAATTAGAGAAAACCAAAAGCTGACTAAAGCTTTGCAGAATCTTTGAATGAAACTAACAGTTAGCCATTCTATAAAACAAACCAAGTAGAATTTTCAGCTGGCTGAATCACATGCAAACAACCAGAAGGAAGACAGAACAGAGACAAATTTGAATGAGGGACATGAAGTCAATGGAGAAAACTGTGCTTCTTGACAAAGAAGCCAACCGATCATTAAAATAAAGATGACACTATAAGTCATAACAAGTAGACCTGAATTGCATATAACTGCAGATCTTCACACTGCGTCTCCCACTGGGTTACAGAAACAACATTCTTAGGGTCAGGAGAATGTAATCAGGACGTCACGTGGTCCATTGAGTTCAAGCAGAAAAATACTGCAGACCTGTTGCTGTAAATTGTAACTGGCAATAAAAGGAGTAGACCTGTCTGGACTAGAGAAGAAATTACATATAAAAGTCTGCTAAAATGTCTGGAAAACACAGGACCACAATTTTAAAGTGAAGGATAAATAAAATATAGGCAATATATCCTGCAAGGATGTTCTGGAATGTATTTTGACTGCCAAACCACTGTACTGTTTGGCAATTACTTATTTAATAAGCAATAACTAACAATAAATGAACATGAAATGGATGATACTGAAGTTGTTTGTGAATTGTAGCTCTCCAGTGGCATCATAGTATAAAAAAGTTTCCCATAACAGCAACCAGCTACATCATTTAGTAGTGTTTCTAGACTGTGGCTCTCTAATAAATAACATTTGGATTAAAAATCTCCTTTTGTACTGATGACCTGCACAAGCCTACAAAAACCCTATGTTTTGACCACTTCATTAGCACATTGGCTTCAATCAGAGCCATTCTGTCCTGAGCCACTCTGTCCTTTTCACCCCCAAAGTGCTGAATTAAAACAAGAGATTCTTTGCAGTGTTTCCTTAAAATAAAACAAAAGTATCAATCCATTAGTCTTGGATCTAAACTAATGTCATCATCTGCCAGATAATTCTATACAACTTTATAATCACTGCTGTAATTAGGGATGTTTTCTTTTGTCTACTGCACGGTTCAATTAGCACACACTGCAAAGGAAATAATCCACTTTCACTTGCAATGCATGTCATTTTTATACTTGATTAAACTCTTGGGTGATGTGGAAAAAATATCCTTTACTTTCTAGTTCCTATGTAAACGACAGTTATTTAGTGGAGAAGGGTGTTTGCTTTGTTTAAATAAACCCTTGATCAAAGGCGTTTATTTTGCATTTTCAGAAGAGAAGTATCATGAATTAAAACAATGAATATATAAAGAGAGAGGCCAATTCAATAAATAAACTCTGTGACAGCAGCATACTGGTAGGCAAGCAGTTTGAGATACTGGAAAAAGTTTTGATTCTGCATCTGCAGATAAATATTTACATTTGTTATAAATGTATGCCTGAGTCAACAAGGGGTACATTTCTCCAAGAAAAAAGGAGGAAAACCCTCTTAATAGTCACACCTTCAGTTCACAGATTTTAGGCTATAATTTAACATGATGCAATGAGTAATTCCATTTCCATGTCCTGAGATGACAAAAATTTTGTCCTACAAAATGTGAAGCCGAATTTTGGAAACTGTTTGTAATAGCATAGAACTATTTATTTGACTGATGACCTTCTAGCTATGGTTGAAGTAAAAAACGCTATCAAAGGGATTTTTTTTTTAGTTAAGAAATTACGCTATTCTAAAATATCGGTCATTTCACAAAATACACTGAGATATTAGAAGGTGAAATAAATAAATAAATAAATCAGGGTCTTCTGCTTTCTCTCAAGAGTTCAGTAGAAGTGACATTCATTAAAGTTTTTAATTTTCAACAGTTTTTAGAATCACAATTCTGAAGTGATATTGTATAGAAGCCATTGTAGTACATACCCATATATTGATGTATTGTGTTACATTTGTTACATATGCACATATATATTTGTTTGCTTTCTGTTTCATAACGGAATACTGCTATTGCAGTATTACAAATCTGAATTATTTTTCTGCTAGAGTAATGATGTGACTTTTTATAGTGGGGTTTTACTTAAGCACATGCGCATTTATATAGCCACTTCATTAAAGTTCCTCCTGGGGTAAGTATATAACACTTAAAAGAGTATTCAAAATGGAAAAGGGTTATCTATTCTTGTTAGGAAAAAGTAGTATGCTGCAAGGATTTTTTTGTAACATTTACATAAGTTAGAGGCATTTTGCTAGTTTAGAAGCAGAAAGCATATTTCACTATTTAACCAATGACCCAGCCACCCCTGTTACATATCCTGTGAAACTTTCAAGCACTTCTGTTATAATTTTTTGTTATCATCTGTCCCAAAGCCAAAAGCAGCTGTGATTAAGGAAGTCTTGTGGCTTTTACTCAATTTAAAATAAAGTCAAAATCTAGAAATCAGTGACAGAAAGAGTGATTGTTCCAGCTATTGAAAGCTAATTGAATTAGAATAATGAGCACATATTTCTGTTTGATAATTACTGTACTTCCTTGAAAAGACTATTGTGCAAAGGTAATTGTACTGGAGAGTTTCAAAGATGTGCTTTTATTTCCACAGCTACTGTGTTTTACAAAGTTCAGTGCTGATGACATTAATTAATTTTATTACAAGGAGATGAAGGTATATTTTATAAAATATTTTATATATTCCCACATCTGATCTGTGAAGCAATATACTGGCATTTTTCAATGGAAAGGTTGAAAGAATGGGTATACCAATGTTTATTGTGACTATACTTTGTGGGTGCCACTTGCCTAAATAAGCCAACATTTTTGACGTGGGGACTTACAACTTGTAAGTCTTGTGTATAAGCAGCAGCACCCTCAGATGAGTGCCTATAGGCCCTGGACTTGCAGCCTCAAGAGTTCTGATCTCACAGGCATGATGAAGTTGTAGAAGCTTCTCTTCTACTGCCTTCTACCACAGTATCAAATTGGTCTAAGTTTATACAACTGAGGCTTTGCAAACCTAGCTGGAAAGATCTACAGTCTGGATTTAGGATGCCCGCTTTTTGACCTGTAAATAAAATGGGACACAAACCATACTTAAGGTTAGGCTCAGGCTGAGGTTAACCATGCACTGCAGATACATTTACAGTCTATGTGTATACTAGGGGACCTGACAGCTCTTCTTAATTCCCAGGTCTGGATGTTAACCTGAGCTTTTCCTGTTAACCTTTAGCTCTGATGGCTAAAGGGTCCTGCCAATCCCCACCTCCAATCCACTACCCTTCACTGGCCTGAGAACTTCAAGTTCTAATTTTCACAGGACATGAAAAATAAGTGGAGAAATGGGAGTTGTGGCAAGTCTGTGTGTATAACATGCAGCCTACGTAACCCATTGCCTTGTGTCCCAATGCACTCCAGTAGCTAGGTTCAGATTAGCAGTAGTGTCCTTTGATTGTAGTAAACTCTGCTGATTAAACCCACATGCAGGCTACAAGCAAGCTGTCACTTGCCACTGGTTTCTGGTATTATTCAAACCTAACAGCTTAGAAGCCCCAGGAGCAAAGAGCATTTAAACATTGCTGACATTCACCTTTGGATATTCTTCTGAGTTGTGTCAAATTCAGATTGACTCAATCTGTAAGCACAAATTCAGGAACTATATTTTCTCTTCAATATACTGGGGAGAACATTTAAACTTTAGTAAAAAAAGGAGATACTGTTCTCCTAGGCATGGCTTTTAACTGTCCTTGTAGTGGCTTGTTTCCTGTTAGATAAGTTGCTTTCTCAGTTGATGCTGGATGTAAACGTAGATAAACAGAAAGGGGGAAAAAAAAAAGACAGTTTTTGAACTTCTTACCAATCTGCTACTGAAGTTGCAGTTATTTAGGAGTTTCAGATTTTATATCAAAGTCTACAAGCATACCTTTTAATATCAAAAACTTATATTGGAATAGGAAGAGAGAAGTATAACACTTTTTTTGCTTTTTCTTTCAGTGCACATTATCCCTTTCTTGAGTCCATGGTTAACAGCACAAATATCTGCAAATCCCAGTGATTTTGTAATTTTTAGCACACATGATTTTCCATAGAATATTTTTAATATTTTTTACTATTTACCTTTTTTTTAAAAATTTGAAATATGTATTTCATCCCCTCAATGAACAGACTTGAACTTAAAGTGACTGCTCATGTAATGTGGACAGTATCTGGTAACTGCAGTTAGTAATTCAGAGAAATATAGGTTTCTTGATTGCATAGTGATATGATAGATTAGTAGCTGTCTGGGTAAATATGATGACCTGGATTCTCCTATTTCTTTAAGCATGCTGCAATTTAGTTGTCTATATCTATTTCCTTTTATAGCTGATGAGAAAGAAACAGCTGTTTCGAGCACAGTACAACAGGCCTGGTTTAGACATCTAACTCACGATAGTGCTTTGAACTGGTCCTTAGAAGTGTTTATTTCTCCTGTATGATTCATTGTATCTTGCACATTTCTGCACATAATCAGCTGAATTTCACTCCTAGATATTCTTCAAGCATTGTCTCCAAAGCAAAGCAGGCATAAACTGTAAAGCAGACATCTCCAGAAGAGTCACCCTTTTCCCAAGTAGTAGAGTAACATGCAATTTCTCCATAATTTTCTCAGCATCAGGGTGATATTTAGGTGAAACAGAGATGACTAGACTAAAAGAATTTTGTTGACCAGGAATTGTAGGACTTCTAATAACTTGTTTTGGGGTTTGGTCACCTCAAATGTAGTCTCTCTGTATATATTTACAAGATACCACTGGCAAACTTTTCAACCTGTTGGACACGAACCCAGCAGGGTGGGACTATTCCTCATATGTTTCTATTTCTGCCTCCATAGGTCTTGAAAATACTTTAAGAGGACAGGGAGGTGATCCTGTTAAGTTAACTCTATGTAAAAGCCAGAAGAGAAGGAGGAGAGATGTGAGTCTGTTTTTCTCCAACTCAAAAAACCCTCTCTGTACCTAGAGAATTCCCAATTTATAAATGTCTGTTAGCCAATCCCACCAAACTGGGCAATTGTAGCACCTTTTTCATTACCACCAGGGAGACTCTTGTTTCATCCTTTGAAGAGGAGCTGTAAGTAAGCAACTTACTTAGGCAGGGTACAGTGTCAGGGATCATAAGTGGCTGGAGGCATCTTCCGATGAGCTCTCAGTCATCTAGCAGACTTCAGAGGTAGTCAGGCTGTTAGATATACACCTGTCATCACTGATTCCCATGCTTATATCAAGGTAACTCCTCAGGCGGTCCAGAGGTTTCCTGGATTCAATTCTTAGTTACTTAGCTGACTCCAGGTCCTGCGTGGGAAGACATAGATCTAACTCTAAACTCTGAATCCCACTTTGTCACCAGGAAGACAAGTTAAAATAGAAATGTATCAAATCCTTATTTTTGATCTAGCTCATTCTTTTTTGTTTTATTGTGGCTCAGTACACTGTAAATTATTCCCTCCAACCACCCCAAGATAATAATTGGCAACAATGACTGAGTCATGTCAACACTTAGCTCCATCATGTGAGAATATCTGGCTGATTTGGCAATCCAATCAGAAACTGCCTCTATTCTTACTTATTCAGGTCTTCTTAAAATTGGATAATATAGTGGATGTCCATGACAGGAGACCCTAAATGTTTGAATTATAAAGAATTATGAAAGTAAAAAAATCTATTCAGCAAGTGGTTTGTTTGTTTTCTTAGGAAGAACTGGTTTAAGCTCCTGAATGCAAAGGGGTAAAAAAGTAAAAAGGTAAAAAGGTAAAAAGGCTGTATACAGTCTGGAATTCCACATCTCACTTTCCTACAGATAAAAGCACTAAATACACTTTTTGTCTATTATTATTAAGGAATAATTTATGCAGCTTTCCACTCTTTTATGGGGGATGCAGTAGGATGGGGACATCATAAATACTAAACCTACACTCAGTCTTTGAAACAGGAAATCAGAACCCAAACTGAAAGAAATATGTACTACCAAGTGACCTGAGTCTTAAATCATAGCATAAGATCCTAAGGATCACAATGATCCCCTATTAAGATGAGGTAAGGGCAAAAATACTGATCGATAAAAAACCCCAAATGATGAAATTTGAAAGGGCAATTCTGTAGATAAATATCTTGAGGGGAAAAAATCAGAACAAAATAAGTGGGGTCTCTGTTGTTGTTTTTGTTTATTTACTTATTTATATGTGTGAGAAAACAAAATAAATGTCTGTGGAAATGGGGCAAAAACATGTCATGGTCCCTGATGCTAAAAGATCAACTAAAGTCTAGAAATAAAAGGAAAAATTAACAAAAAGAGTGCTGTTAGACAAAGGAAAGCAATGTCTGTACTATCACTAGAACTGTACTGAAAACAAAATTAGTTCAGGTTTTGTTGTGAGCAATGATTAGAGGGTGAGAACAGCTATGGGTTGCTGAAAGGAGAGGTGGCAAATGAGGCAGGAGTGATGAAAGGAAATGCTTTCATTGGTAGCTGGAGATATGAGATGTTCTCATTTGTGGTGTTTTTTTTTTCCACAAGCCTTGGGTGAGAAAATAAATGTCAGATATTAGGTACTACTGATGTTTTCCTGATGACTTCGTAAGAAGGGAGCTGGAGTATGGCATTTTAGAATCACCAAATGTTGTGAAATATTTTCAGTGCACTAAGCAAAGGTAGGATAGCTGGGCCAAATGACAGCAGTTAGAAGATCAGGAGGGTAGACTTTTTCTTTAGATCTTTTGGTAAAAGAGGTGAAAGGCTGCAGAAGTAAACAAATAATGAAATTGTATAGTATAGATAAAATGGAGAACTCCTCTTAAGGAAACTGCTACAGGTAGAGATGACATTAATGCAACTTCACAGAGAAGTATATTTGGATTAACCAAATAAAACTGCCTTTTTACCTCAAAAGCAACACTGGAAAGAAAAGAGTCGCCATTTGTGTTGAGGTGACAATTAATGTTATGGGATATTTAACAATGATTGTTGGTGGCCTCAGAAACTAAAGATGTGTAGGAAGAAGATGCTCAGTTTCAGAGGCATGCTCAGAAGAGCATCACAAATATATCCATATTGTATGGGGAACAAAGATAATGCCAGCAATAATTTCCATGTAATTTTGTTAATATCAACCTAACCTTGAACACCTCCAGGGATTTGGCATCCGTGACTTCTCTGGGCTACCTCATTCAGTGTCTCATCACCTTCATCACAAAATATTTCTTTCTTCTATCTAGTCTGAATCTGTCCTCTTTCATTTGAAATCATTAACCATTGTCCTATCACTACAGACCTTTGTAAAAAGGTCTCTCTTCAGTCCTCTTTAGCCCCCTTTAAGTACTGTAAAGCTGCTGTAAGGTCTCCCTGAACAACCCTAGCTCTCTCAGTCTCTCTTCACAGGAGAGGTGCTCCATCTTCATGGTCCTTCTCTGGACCAGTCCAACAGGTCCATCTTTCCTGTACTGAGGACCCCTGAGCTGGAAGCAGTGCTCCAGGTAGGGCTTCATGAAAGTGGAGTAAAGAGGCAGAATCACCTCTCTCAACCTGCTGGTCACTCTTCTTTTGATGCAGGCTGAGATATGGTTGGCTTTCTGGGCTGCAAATGCACATGGCCAACCCATGGTCAGTTTTTGATCCACCATATTCCATGTTCTTCTTGGCAGGGCTGCTCACAGTACATTCATCCCCCACTCTTTACAGGTACTGGGGATTGCTGCAACCCAGGTGCAGGACCTTGCACTTGGCCTTATTGAGTTTCATGAGCTTCACACAGGCTCATTCCTTGACCTGTCAAGGTCCCTGTCCTGAATGTCATTCCTGTACATACAGACCTCAAATTTAAACCTAAACTTTCTTACAGGTATTTTTATATATATATATATATATATGTATATACGCTCAATTTTAAAACATTTAATGTACTACAGAAAAAAAAGAACAAACCTACCTAGATGTTCTGTTTTGCTAAATCTATGTCCTCACCTGGACTTAAGACACTTAAAGACTTTATGCTTTACTAATACGGTTGCTATGGTCCCCTCCCCCCTCAAAAAATCAACGAGTCATTTAATCCAGCAACTTTTGCCAAATCTTTAATAAGATGGCAAGAATTCTTCGTAATGAGAACAGATGAAAATGGAAGAAAAACACTTAAAACTGACTTTTGGCAGAACATGAGATGTAGCACAGAATATGTTGAAAGACAAAGGGAAATGAAATACAAAGCACCTGGTGCTTTATACACTTCAAGCAGACAAATTTCACTGACAGCTCAACCCAAAAGTAAAGTAAGTGTTGTCTACCTTAAGCACAGTGGCACCTTGTGTTTCTTTTTCCTTTATTGCCTCACTTTACCATTAGTGGTACAGCACAGACAAGCTTCTTCAAAGCACTGGGTGTTTCAATAGGGCAACTCTCCAGAATGCATTTTGAGAATTGTAGTCCAGATTGGGAATATGTGCCATGGAGTAATTGAAAGCCTATTGGAAACAAATTACAGTTCCTATGATCTTAGACACAAACAAAATAGTATGGATACAATGTGAGATTAAATCTTTCATTTTGACTTTTCTCATCAAGAAAAAAAATTTTAAAATGTCACAATATTTTCAGCAAAGTTTTCTCTTTTTTTAATTTCAGCAAAAATCCTTGATCTATATATGACATATGTGACATGATATATATGATATTTTGGGGAAAATTTGTGATGGAACAGGCAAATTGACTCCACTTTGTCCAGTCTTCTGCCTAACAACACAACAAATGCACTCAGGTAAGAAAGCTTTTATACTCCACTAGACAATGCTTTTGGCCAAAACAGAACTATCTTCTAATTTTACAATTTATCTTCTTTCTTAATTTGACGTATCTGGGTTACTTTAACTTTCATAAAAAGAAGGAAATTGTAGGCATTAGTAACACTAATGCTTTGTAAATGTGCTAAAGGGTACAAAATGGCACAATATATGCTGCTTTCAGTATTTCATACCCGTACATACTGGCCATGCATTATGTTGACCTATCTGGATGATCCCCCAACCGGAAATAATTCTAGGGAGACTTGAATAAGGATGGAAAAGAGCCAATAAAATAATTTTTATTCCCAGCCTCACCATTTTTCGTTTTTGTAATGTCCCATCCATACTGAGGTCACACATCCAAGGGAATTACTCCAGGTTATTATTAGCTAATTTTTATCTTAATTCATAACTCATCATGTTGTGGGTTTTATTAGGGTAACTCTATAGAATTCTGATGAGGGAGAGGCTGGTGAATTATTTTTCTTCTTCTATACAACAGAGCCCACAAGTAACCAGTGGGATATATTCACATGGTGTGCAGGGAAATCTGGAGAGAGAGAGTCCTCTGTCACCTTTAATAGGTTATGTGCTCCAAATTGAATATCAAACATCCTGTTGGCATCATCAGTCATGAAAAAGGTATCTTTTCTCCTCTATTTGAAACCTTAATTTCTTTGGAATAAGAAAAGACCTCCTACCATCCTTCCCCACAAATTCTGTCTTTAAGCTCGTAAGTCTACATAGACTAGGCAGAGTGGATTTTGCTACTTTGGGAAAAAAGATGCATTCTTTGGCCTTGAAGCATAACTTTTTTTTTTGCCTCCATTTTTTTCCCTTTTTTTTCTTGTTTGCCTGAAGACAGAATAGTATTACTTTGTGAAGACATTATAGAAGAAATAATTTCAGGAAGCAGCTTGTCATCTACAAGTAGAAAGATTCACAGCTGTTTTAGCTGCAGGTCAGAGTGCCTTTTCTGAAACCCCTAATCTATTAAACACAGAAGTACCTCTACATTAATTACTGACCAGAATACTATATGCATCTCTGCAACATCAGCATCAGGTAATCTGAAAATTTTTCTCCTTTTAAAATAATTTCCCAGTTACTCAGTTTTAAAGGAAAGTGACACATATGGTAATACTTATTTTTACATTAGTGCAATTTTCCTTGAAGGCAAAGGAAGTTCTGCCCACCTACACAGAAGCTGAGTGTGACCTATAGTATTTAGTAACATTTTTTCTTACAATATTCCCATCAGCAACCAGAGATCCTCAAATCATCATTCTTATATTTCTACATTTGCTTTTCTAAAGCAAAAGATGCAGTGTAATTGAAACTTACTGATTTCGGCAAACACTCTCCCTTTTCTGTTTTTCTACATGAACCTCTCATATGTGCTTTCAGTAAAAATTTGTCAAAATTAAGCATCTTTTTCACCTGTAGAAGGGGTCTTGAAGTGGGCAGAAAGGGGATTATTGAGTAAGGAATTCATCTCCTGTCAGTCCCAATTAACCCTGGTCTATAGGCAAGGTTTGTACAGAGCTGTTGAGAAATGAAAGATTTCCTGGACAAGCCAGTCTTTCTGAAAGATACAGAACTCACAAATTTCTCCCAAATGTGGATGAACACTGTCTCTACTTTGACAAAGTTGTTTGTTTTTTGGTTTTTGTTTTTGTTTATTTGTTTGTTTGTTTTTTAAATCTCTTACTGTTACTATTCATATGAAGCTTCTGGTACAAACCCAGAAGTTTACTACCTTTTGATTTCTGATGCTGCATGTGCTCTGTACTGTATTTTTGGTAGAGTGCCTGTAATCATGGCATTTGTGAACCAAATAGCTTTAAAAGGGAAAGCATAAACACTTGCTTTGTAAACTCCTCTCCATCTCCAAATTGGAAACGTGAGAAAGACAGGAATCCTTAGCTTTCCTCTAAGGAGCAAGTGAACAGCCCCCTGCTCCAGGACGCTAATCATGACAGATAGGTTGACAGTGTCATCCTGGTTTTTATCAAGCCCCAGCTTTATCGTCTTAATTCCTTCTAGTGCAAATGTCCACAAAAGCATTTTTGACATTCACACCACCCACAAAATAGCAGTTTTGTTCACTGAGGTTCAGGTACATTCTCAGTAGATCACATAGAAACAAGGAAGACCTATAAAAACAAGATGAAGATTTACAGTATATGGACAAAAAGACAGATCTTTTAATTTTTATCACAGGATTGAAGTATACCTTTGTCAGTTCTCAGAATGATTAAAACACAAGTAAGAGAAGAGTGAGTCTGGATGTCTCACAAATTTTTGTGTTACAGCAGGAGAGCAGTCACATAATCTCCTCATGAAGGAGTTTGGAGATTCTTCCAGTCTGCCTTTTGTTCCCTGTGCTGTAAACCACCCCTCTTCCCAGTCAAGCTAGGCTTGGGCCAGGTCATAGGAATTACCTTAGTGGAAAAATAGCCCTTCAAAAAAGATCAAGCAGGGAAGACGGAAGCAGTGGATTGGAAAAATTTGCTTTTGTGGAATATGAAGCTGAATTTAAAGAAAAAAAAAATCTTCTGATCAAGTCCGCAAAGTAAAAAATAGGTGTATGTTACAGATGTGATATGAAAATACAGAAAGTACAGGTGCAATTTCCAGTTTTCCTATTTATCATATGTATCTCTTAGCTAGAGCTGGCAGCATTTGGCCATTTCACTTGTTAGACCTTTGCCTCACTACTAAATAGAAAATCAGATCAAGAGACCTCCTTTCATCAGTTTTGACTCCTTTCTTATGCAAGCACATATCCACTGATATGGAGGATTTTATTTTAAGCACAGAACAAAAGTAAAACCATAATATCTTGGTTTAAGCCTATGTAAAGGGGTTTTTTTAATTCTATTTCCCCTATGGTTGTTTCATCTATTTTTTTTTCTTCCTTTTCTTTAGAACTAATACTTTTGTGGTATGCTTAAAAGACTCCTATGCTTCTTGGGCAGACAATTAAAAAATGCAATGGATTTTTTCTGAAAGGCTTGCATGTTATGCACCTCACAGATGTGTTACTGGGGATCAACTTTTTTCTGCTTTAGCACACAAATAATTGCATCACCCTTTTGTTATTAGGCAAAGGAGCAGTTAACAGTTTAAAGTTTAGGGTCAAGTGAAATCTATCTATGGCTTTTTGGGTAATTAGGTTAGGTTAGAAGACTCCAGTGAATATTCATTAGTTGCAGGATGAATACTCCACATGCATTTCTACATGCTTCCAAACCTAATTCATGACTAGTATTGACATGGCAATCACATTGCGGGCATTATTTCCTTCCAGACAAAGGAATAACTGATTTGTTATAATCCTTAAAGTATACCATCAAAACTTGCTAAAGGTGTGACTCCTTCAGAAATCTGGTAGAATTAATGCTGTTTTCTGCTTCTGTTGTTGCTGACATTTCTCCACAGTTTTTAAACAGAAGTTACAAAGAAGAGTGAAAGTTGTAATAATTTACATAATTTTATTAAGTAATATAATTCCATTTTTTACAAAATTTGATTGATGTATTCATGTCTGCAACATTTATATCTGAACAGTGAATCATAAGACTTTTAAAAGCCTGAAACGGATTGCCCAGGACATTACATAAGATAAATAACTGGAGCTTAGATACATAAGTTTTATCCAAAAATTTGTTGCATTTTCTTAGTGCCTGACATTCCTCATCTCTTTCAACCATTATCGTTTTTACCAAATGCTTAGCCAGATTTCATTAGTACAGCCCCTGTGTTATATAGCAAAATTTCACTCCTATACATACTTTTTTATTGCAAGGGTTAGGCAAGGAACCACCAAACAGTATACAGATGACTACATAAAACTTATATGTGATGATTGCAGATAAAAAAGTCTTCCTTTCTCAGGAGCTAAAAGTAGATTCACCAGGATCTGTAGTAGTTGCTGACTTCAGCAGTCTTTCATCTTTGAGTTTCAGTCATTTCTATGGGCTCTCTAACTCTTCACATGTCCCAAACCAAGGCAGTAAGTAGTCTTTTTAGTGCTGAATAGGCAAGCAGAGCCCCTTTCTATTCTTAGTGATCTATAAAATAGAATCAAGAAGCCAATACAGTCAGACCTCTCTCCATTGCTTTAGAGAGGAACAAAACAGAGCAGGTACTTTAGCTTTTCATTTTTTAATATGAATTCCAATTTAAATGTTCAGAAATATTTTAACACTAAGTATACAGCAAACTATTTCTAAATTCACGTGAACATGGAGTCACCATACACAGACAGTTCAAAAATTTTGACTCACTGAAAACAACGAAGGGCTAGTTATTGAATTTCACAAGAACAGAATTTTGTCAATTACATTTTGCCATCAGTTTAACAGCAAAGGATTGATGGAATTCCATGGAACATGCAGGTCAAAATTCTTCAGACATTTGATTAAAATCTGCTTTTTAAAAATCTATCACATCTTACTAAAAGACACAGGTGTCCTTGCCTAATATTTCCCTGCTTATATTTTATTCCAGGATCCTTCTATTTTTCTTTTCAGAATTGTGCTACTGAGAACATTAATTCCAGCACAAATATTTTGGGGAAAAAGGGGGTTTTTTTAATCTGGATTAAGATAATGGCCAGAAATGTTCACTCAGCCACTTTGTCTGCATCTCCACAGAAGATCCATTTGTCAAAAGTTATTTGACATAGAAAGACAAAAAAGAAATGAGAAGGAAAGTTATTTTTTAATAGTGCATATAAATTTCATTAAGCACCTTGTGTGAGCAACATTAATTGAAAGAGAGGGAAGGACATTTTTAAATACAAAAAAAGAGGTCCTTTCAATAAGGAAAATAGGTATTTGCAAAATACCTGATTCGCACACTGTGGGGAAAGATGTTAATTATATATCCCACTGGAATAGTGGAATATATTTCATATTTGAAAATATCTATGGTTTTGGGAACATTCCTGGTTATGGACGTGATCCTGTACCCATTTGGCCTGTGTCCTGTGACTGGCAAGTTAACAATAAAGTGCTTTGGCAATAGACAATCCACCAAGTCATTGCAAAATGCACAAGAAAGCCATTACATCTATTGTATATTTTTTTCTTTCCCACCATTGGGAAAGAACCCAGATTCTTCCCACAACTAACTAAATGTAAGTCTTCTCATTCAGAAATAGTGAAGAAAACCTATAGGTTACTTCATTGACTTCTTTAACACTTTTAAGTTTTATCATTGTCTCATAAGGCAATTTTTCAGTCCAGTGTTTTTATCATACTCCAGCTACTGAATATCAGGTCATCCAGTGCACAACTTGCTGGCCAGATATACGTCTCAATTAGCAAATTTTACATACTGAACATGTATATCAGTTCATGTAAAAACCAATCACTGTAGTATCTACATACACAAAAAGTAATTATTTATTCTCAGAAATTATCAACCGGATCTATAGTATTAATGCTGACACCATCATACTTGCATACAGTATACAGACAGAAATTTCACGTAAAACTCACTCTGGTCACAGTGGCCAAAACAAAAGACAATTTAATGATTTTTTTTTTCCCTCCCTCGACTTTATTTTCTTTCTGTTCCCCAAACACAGCCCAGAACAGGATAAGAAGTATAGTCATTTTTTGGTATCTGAACCAAGCTTCTTAAGAGTCCTTATTAAGAGGATGACTTCTTCTAAACCGTCCACTTTCCATGCAGGAGCCCAACAAACCAGTGTAGAAACTCTGTAGGAGAGGAAGCTACCCAGCAGCTCCTCAGGCTTCCTACTGGAGTTAATAACTTGAGACAGCATGTGCAGCTGTTGTGAGAGAACTACACAGCTTGGATACATAGTGAGGCATGAGAAATCTGGTATTGCCAAAGCAAGTGAAAGGCCTAGACTGTGTTATTCTCCTTATGGATGACTAGAACATTTTAAGGGGAGATAATATTTAAAACTAGTTTAAATTTATTTATTTAAAACAATATTTGACCTTTCACAAACTTCTTTTGTATATCAGGTCTGATTTTGAAAAGCTTTTCCTCAAATCTCACTTTAATTTTACTCTGGTGAAATACAGTGGAGCTTCTTTTGGTTTACATCAGTGTAACTGATGTCAGCATCAGGCACGTTGTATCCCTCGTAAGCAAGTCCTGAATGGCCATTCTTCATGGTCATATAAAATGATACATAGATATTGGTAGAAAAAGAGGTCTCTTGGCACAATCATTACTTTTTCCATTTTCTGTAGACAAACAAACCAATAAAACAGAACTGACAGATGTTATAACCCAAGAAAATGAAAGAGAAAACCCCAAAGTACAAAAGAACTAAAGAAATTCTAAATAAGGTAAGACTGTGACAACATCCTGGAATACACCTCTTTGTATTCCAGAATCTGGAAAACATAAAAGCTATATAAAAAAAAAGTTATTGCAATTGCTCTTCTTGCTAGATCAGGGTGCTGCGAGGCACAGCAAAAAGATCCCAAAACATTTGTTTGGTTGTGCAATATAGTTTCCTTCTATTTGTGATACATCAGGTCTGTATAAATCAGTCCATATTAATGTGTCTTAAGTTTTATTTTTAAAAAAAAAAATAATACTGATTTTGATTTTTGCAATAACTGAGTATTTGTTTAATTACACTCACCACTCTCAATCTCCAAAATAAAAATGTCCACTTTTCCACATACTGTATCCAGGGCATTTTGTGATTTAAAATTAATATTTAATAGATTTATAAAATTTATAATTTCACATAACTAAAATACTCAGAAACTGAAAGTTTCTTTCTTTATTTTTCAAACTATGACCTGAAATTCAGCTTACGTCACATCTAACTGTAGTTGGAAGCTTCAGAAGTATCAGCTCTCAGGCTGAAGCTACCCTTAACCCAGAGGAAAAAAATGTTGTTCTTTGAAAATAAGCCTTTTCACAGAAATATGTACAGGCAAGAGAGATTTACCAGATTCTCTGAATTGAGAGTGGTTTCAAATGTAGTGATTTCAAAGATCTCACTTAATAGATACCATGGCTCAGGCTGCAGTTGAAAGTGTTGGTTTCAACATTGCTGGAGGTTTTAGAATGTAGGAATTAATAATGGATTGTATTGAATAAAACACAAACAGCACACAAAAATCCTCACACTAAAAAAGAATTCCTTCCTACTTTCCCCCAATCCTGGGGCACATGTAGCTAAGGGAGACAAATATAACTCATATTACCACCAATGATTAGTGTTTCATAACAGCATCAAACCTCATTAGTAAAGCTGAAAGCTGGCTTCCAGTAGTTTATACTGGATTTTGCTCCAAGATCTGCAGTTCTAAAATCTTCTGACTTTGGACTTCAAATTCCAACACTGAATCTGGTATTTTGAAAGTAATTGTGCGCATACGTATAAGCATCCATTTCTATTTGCCTGTGTTTGTGGACATCTCCCTTTACCAATCGTTCTGTCGATTTAGCTGTTTATTTGAGTAGTGACAGTAATTGGAAACTAACATTTTAGAAATATAATTGCAAATACCGAATTAAGCAAGCAAGCTGTCTTGTCCTTGTACAACTGTTCAATGAAGCATAAAACAGACATAAAGCCCTTCCAAGTAAAATGCGTACAGAGCTATCACAAGGTTCAATTAATGTTTTTGAAGTGGCTTAGGATGCTGAATAAATTGAACATAAGCACAGGAGAAATGGTGCATATGTGTTTATATGTGTTTAAAATCAGTCTCTATAGCTTTTAGACTTTATATGTTCTGAATGCTTTGCAATAGTTGAGTAACACAAAGGAGTCATAAACCTGGCTTAACCAACCAGTCAAGCTACATTAGTGGGTACTTTGTATCCTTGTAGTGGATGCCTTGGGTCATCAGATTAATTGAAAGCAGTTGGAGTAAAGGAGGGAAGACAATCTTTGAAGTAGGTGAGATCCCTTAAAGCTTGGTCCTCAGTCAATTGACATCAGTAGTAAGATTCCCATTTGTCTTAAACTGCCGATCATAATTAGTCTAAAGTAATGGATTTCGTCAGCCATTTCCCTTGCACTTTAGTCTCTAGTGTTGACCTGTAGAACTATTTGTTAGCCCTTTTCTATGTAACAACCAGGGACTTCCATGTGACTTAAAACACACAGCATTAACTACAGTGATTTTTAAAGGTAAATACAAAACTATAGTTGTGCTGATGATAGCATATCTGCAATAAAATTCTTAGCCATATTTTTTGTTGCTTTCAATGACTGGTGATGCCTGAGTAATTCTCTGTTGCTGATGATACACTTTGAATTATTTGGGTGTTGCGCTAGTTTCAATGATGAATGCCTAATCTCTTCACTGTGGCTCATGTTCTTTCTTATTCCCTTTCTGTCTCATGGCTAACAACAATGTCCTTTGCATAGGCCTGACAAAAGCTTAGTGCAGCTGACACTGGTCTCCTCTCCTTTTCCTCTTACTAATCACTAGAATCCAGCAAGCTTCTTCAGAACATAAATATTGTAAGACATAAGGAAGCAGAAATTATGAAACACATTCTGGCCAAGTTTCTTTAAACTTCAAAAATACCGGTGGTGGTTTCTGCTGGGGATTTTTAATGACAATACCCAGGCTCTAAAACCTCATGTCTAATGTGTTTTTCTTACACGCATCACCTTAATTCCCCTTAGCCTTTTCAGTTTCTCCCTGCTGTTTTGATATTCCATATGTCTGAAATGAAATTGAAGCTGCCAAGCATGGTTTTCTATAGCATTTGTTAAGATAGCTACACCAGTTCTTATCTTTAATATTTCATTAAGAAGCTAAATCCAATCTTTGTAATATTACCAATTTGAAAGGGGTTTTAATACATAAAATTAGAGATACAAGACACTGTAGATGTGGGTAAATGCTACAGAAAAGCCAGATTACTGGCTGGCAGTGTTAGCTTTCAAAAACAGTGGTGTTTTTGTTTTGTCGTGGGCAGTTGCTCAGCTGTCAATCAAAAATCTTGTTATACATGAATCTGATGTCAAATCAATACTGACAAGATTTTTGACTGTCAGGACAAATTGTTAGACACGGATGTAGTCCCACATCCATGTATAACAAGGCCCATGTAGAACAGCTGTCAGTGATAGAAGCTTGTCATTCATATATTATCATAACAGAGCAGCTCCCTGAGACCTCATGTGTTAAGTAACTATATCAGAGCCTAAATTTCATCTGTAATTATGAACAAAACTCAATAAAATTACAGGTTCAATTGAAGAAGTCAAGAATCCATAACTGTTTTTGGTTTGATTTGCAACTGTAAAAATGTTGTGGGTTTTTCTTCTCTCCTATGGTCACTTCAATATAGCAATACTCATGTTTTACATTCTTCCCCATAAAAACACGGTAATGTGTGGAATTTTTATTAGTGTGTCTAACCAATGAAACATCCCACATATTACACTGACATCTGGTAGAATAGGAGGGGTGGCAGCAAGAACTGAAAAGAAGGAATGTGCATATGTTATACACTTGAATCCCAAATAAGATCACCATGACATACATATGAAGCATGTTTGAAATCCATTAGCTGTACAAAAGTAATAAGTTGTGCCATATTTACTTGGAACTCTATCTTCTTCTCTAGATTCACCTCTAAAGACACCAATTCGGTGGAGTGATTTCTGCAAAGTTGACAGAGGTATAGCTTTGAGACGTTGTGCGATAGTAATGTCCACAGTTATATAGCAGATCAGGGTGTGTCCAAAGCAGGCCAGGATCTTCAGCCTGCACAGAAATGAGGAACAAACACACCTAAATCTGTAAGGCAAAAGAAGTGAAGGAGTCTGATAGAGTGACTAATTTGCCTAAATATAGGTTATTTCATATCATCTGAGTTATTCTAAGGTACCTGAGGTGTAAATGTGGAGCTGAGAGCCAGAACACATCAGAATCCCATGCTTTTCTCATACAATATCTGGAGATTAGGAGGAGTACCCTATGTATCTAGGATGGCTCTAGATTATTATATTGAGTTAGGTGAATCATACTGTGACTCTGCTTTCATTTCTCTACCTGAGGCTTTTCTACACCACCTATTGCCATGGCAACTTAACAAGGACAATCTCCTTTCTCTGAACACAGACCATAAAGGGCCAATATCAAATACAGACTAAGTCCAAGTTGCTGACATTTACATCTTACTAATAATATTTAAAACCTACAATGACACTGTATTCAAGAAGAATGCTTTCCTAGTATGTGAGCATTCCACACAACCCTTTTTTATCCTTAGGTATTGTAGCTGTAAATCTGTGTCCTGGTATCCACCTTTTCTTTTTCTTTTTTTCCCCAAATACACCTTTTGGCTTTTTGGTGTTTTACCTTCTTAAAAGAGACTGAACTGCTAGTGATTAATGATTCAAACATTTGACCACCTGCAGTGACCACCCAGGTGCTGTAAGACACTGGACTATTGGTGCTGATGGCTCAGTCAGCAGCTAATAATTTGCTAATAATGTGCAGGGTGGCAACCCAGGCCAGGGGCTGAAGGTGTGCACATCTGATACCTCAGGTTACAAATTGGGTGTTAACAAGATAAGGAAAGAGGCAAATCATATCAGATGGGGCAGTGTTTCTTTTCCTTACACAGATGACTCAGCTGTGATAACTTCCCTGGAACATTCACATCCAGCCTGAATGTTTTCATCTCTTGTTGATGAGCCATAATGTGCCAAAATGGACTCAGCTGCACTGACATAAGAGACAGCTGCAACATCATAGAAGGTGTCAAAGACTCCCAAAGTACCCTGTGACTCACAGCATTCCATCATACAGTGTAAAACTCCCCACCCCAAGGGAGGTGTTGGAGGCATTCCCACCTGAACCTGAGTGTATATAATTCTGAGTTTTGGGGCTTCTTCCACCCCCCAGGGCTTTTACAACCACCTCAATGGATGTGGGCTGCAATGACCACTTTGATATAACTACGACCACCACCTCGACCAACAAACATCGAAATTGCAACAGCTAAGTCTCTCTGGATCCAATGGGTGTCTGGCAATTCCTTCCCGTCACCTGGAGGGAGTCCGCAGCCCTTCTCCAATTGCCTGTACCAGCACTGCAGCCTCACTCCATGCAAGCACCTGCCAGTATCAAATTCCAGCTATTTGCTGTTTCCTGCCAGGTTTTCTGGGTGGTGGGGAGGCAAACCATGTAGAAGGGTGGTCATCTTGTCTCTGGGTGGGGGGGCTGGCCATCACCTTGATTTGGTCTGATGAGCAGGGCTTGGGAAGTTTTTCTTCATCAGTTGGTTTAGCCTAGTTTTATCAGAATTGTTATTAGCATTTATTTTTGGTAGAGTTACTGTTTCACTTACATCTGGGCGTATTTGGTCTTTCTCTCTGTATTGGAGAAATGAGGGGTATTGAATCCAAGGCAGGAGACTTCTGTCCAAGGTCTCTGCTCCTCCAAATTGTCTCAAACTGAGACAATCTGTTAGCCTTAAACTAGGTATCTTTGAATTTATCACCAAGGCAGGATGAGTTATTTCATGCTCCAGATTTTTTTGAAAAACCTACATAGAATTAATCACTTGTGTTGGTGAAGCGAAGTGACTCTAGGACTGAAAAAAGAAGGGGAATCTTTCCAAACTCACGGTAATACTACAAACTCAAATTTGGATGAGAAATGAAGTATGCTTTACCCAAACAGTATTTTGAAGCGTCTTTAAGTGGATAAGTATTACCTTTAGTGCTAGAAATAAGAAAAATTTTTAAAGGTAATACCTCTTCTCTTATAAAGGGTAATTCGATCTTATACCTACTCATGTTTTATGTCTCTGTACTTGGTTCAACATCGGATCTCATTTGTGCTTCGTTGAATTTACAAGACAACTGACTACACAGTGTTTCCTGGCACCAAGCATTTTAATCAAAACTGAATATGGATACAGACCTCTTTTTGGTCAACAACATCAGGATATTATCTGAAGGACCCTTGAAAAACCATTGATACAGTCAAATTTATGAAGTCCCGCATTGTACAAACAAGCATACCTATGGAAGATCTACACCAAAACAAACTAATTCTGAAGGGATAACTTGATCCACAGTCATTTGATGACTGAACATTATGACATGACTGGAGGAACGCCAGGCAATGAAAAGGCTGTGATTTCATAAAGATAAAACACAAAGACATGTGAGGCCCTTCCTTTGTGGCTTTCAGAGTCAAGCCCAGGTGCATTTGTTCTCAGATCTTTAAAAAACAAAAGGGAAGGCAGATAACCTAGTAAACACAACTTCACGTAAGAGACCTACATTTCTTTACAGGATTACTTTACAGTAGTAGCGTGTTCTCAATTTTTCTTTACTCATATTTCTGAATACTATACAGTTTAACACATTCAGTTTATTACTGTACGAAATTGTGGAAGATACATTGACAAACCTGTTTTCAGTTACCATACCTTGCACTTCTGTTTGCTGACAGTATATTCTATTTTAGCAGTTGGTTATGAATTGCCTTAAGTCATCTGAACTGCATGATCCAAAGATGTTCATATTTCTTTCCTCCCCTGATGGCAAAGAACTACTTTCCTTTCACGGTCTTTTTTTAAAAATTATAATTAATCTAGAGTCTTGCTTCTACACTCATTCATCATTCTCTCCTATTAGTCTTATCACTCTGTAGGGCCTGAGAGAATTGGCTAGTAACATTACCAGTAACTCAAGTTTGAAATAAGGCTATCAAAACAGATAGGCTTACATGCCAGCTCCTTGGACAAATTGTAATTGAAAGAATGGGGCAAAGTGGTAATGAGGATTCATCTGGGAATCCTGCTGTGCTTCTGTCACTTTTCTGTACTTCTACAGGTAATTTTCTGTATCTCAACAAGTAGAAGGCAAAATCAATGATAAGAAATTTCAGTTAATAACTTAATTAATGCTAAGGTTGTCCTGTCTTGATTATACTAAATATTTATTACAATATTTTGAAGTATTGTTGTTGTGGTTTAGGAATAGTATTGTCCAATTTAGTGTTCCCACCTAAAGCCACACTGCTGATTGCTCCCCCTTCCCCCTCTCCTCGTCCTCCTGCAGATGGCTGAAGAGGAGAACTGGAGGCGCAAAAGGTAAAGATCACAGATTGAGAAAAGCCCAAATTACTGGAAACAGCAATGAGACAAGAAAGCAAACAGTAACAGCAACAAAATTAAGAACAGAAGTGTACAAAAGAGGGAGTGATTCACATGAAAAAATGCTCATGCAGAGCCGGTGACCCAATTGTAGCCGCTCTACGCTGATCACTCCCTCTGTCTCGGAACCATTCCCTCCGACGCGGAACCAGCGCTACCCTCTGGCTTGGGGTGACACCATGTTCGCTCTACAGGAAGGACCTCCTTCTCCTTGGAAGAGAGTCCCTTTCCCCCACACCCAGCAACGATGTGAGAAAGTATAGAATAACCTCCATGTCCTGGCCATGCCCCTCCTGGCTACCGCAGAAATTAACTCTGTCCTGGCTGAAACCAGGACAATTGTGTTTACAGTTCTAAGCTCTGATATGTGAAACTGATGACTTTAAAGAGCCTCCTTTCCACCTAAATTGTCACTGTCCTTTTTTTTCCTTAAAAGTTTTTCTGTTATCATGATCTGCAGCTTTTAATGCCACAAAAGCACAAAGCAATAGGAACAGGGAGGTTAGAGGGTTTTTCTCTCTGATCTAGTAGTTAAGAAAATACAAGAATCTAATTGCTATGGTTTTTGTGAATTAAAGGTGCCTTTAAGCAGCTGAAGCTCTATTAATGAATGTGATGAAAATTATAGAATCACCCATGTTTGCAAACAAGTTATTGCTAAGTTAATGTTTGGTATTACACTGACTTAGGAAATCAATTTTCATGTCACAGAGCAACCTCACATCATCTGAAATTTAAGCAACTAAATCTAACAGGAATTTCTACTTTTTAGTTCTTTGATTATGAACAAATAAATGACCTGAACCATTTCTGAAGCCTGAAAGAATACCCATAGTTGCAGAAAATGAATGTGTCAGCTTATCCAACATGTTCATAGCCTATATCTTCCAAAGAACCACAGAAAGTTCAAGATAAGGATTTTATTCTTTACATTTTAAGGTCACGTTTTTAGACAATTGTAGTCATATTCAGAGAAAGAGACGGGCATCACTTTAAATATGTAAAATTTAAATGGTTAAATCTAGCCTAGATTTCTCCTAGAAGTAGTAAAGAGAACTGTCATTTCTGAGGCGTGAATCTTCTGACCAAATGCAGACAAGCTAGGATAAATGCACCTTGAAAGTAATTACTTCTCTCCATTAACTCTCCAGAGATCCTAAGCTGACTGGCCAAGGTGACCAAATGAATCAGAGCACCACAATACAACTGAAAACTAAAAGTTTCACCCCCACAGGATGATATGAAACTCCAAACCACACCTGGTGCACTGTGTTCAGCTCTGGGCCCCTCAGTTCAGGAATGATATTGAGGTGCTGGAGCGGGTCCAGAGAAGACCAACAAGGCTGGTGAAGGGACTCAAACAATACAAATAAACAAATATATTGTGCTCAGACGTTAATATCAACACAACCCAAAGGAAATTTTTGTTGTAAAATGAAGAAACACAGGCATTTGTGTGATTGAGTTGTTCCTAAAAGCAATTTTACGAGCTGTTCTTTTGCATTTAAAAGTGGGCTGTTTGAGTCACTTTTCTGGACAGCAAATTGTCTGCTCCATAATTTGAAAAAAATATTCAGCTTTCACCAGTAAACCTAGATTTCTGAAATCATTTGACTCAACTCCAAGGGGGATTAAGGCACACTTACCAGGCAGAATGAGACTGAAGAATAGCCAAGAAGAACTAGTTAAAAGACATCTATGAGCTTAAGACATACTGAAACTCAACCGTTCTTAGACTGCTAAGTTGTTCCATTCGGCAATAGCACAGATAAAAGTGGATTTTATCCCTACAGCTCTTTGAGGAAGAGAATGGAAGGAGACATCAGTGTGTGTAGATGAAGATGAATGAAACCATGAGATTAGAAGACCCAGTATTATGCTAGAGTCTATCTCTGAAGTGTAGATAGCCTTAATTAGCTGTCATCTGCAGCAGCCCATAAAGCATAGTTTTATAGAAGTAAGAGATGACTGTGTTAGTATTTATTATTCCCTATTCTATGTATCTCTCTTATTTACTTAGATGGCAAACTCTTTAGAACTGATGTCTTTAGGCAAAACCATAAGGAACATGAATAACAATGTTTTCACACGTGAGCTTTCCAGTACGATAAAATGTGCATTGGTATGATTAAATATTAAAGACAGAAGACACTGTTTAAAGTAATTTGTATACATGTATTTATTTTAGATCTCTCATCCATCACTACCTGGGAAGCTTTCAGAAACATGAAAAAACCTGATTTTTTTAGTTATATCTTTGCTCAATTTCATTATCATTTACACTCAGAAAAATATTATCATGGCTGGTTTTGCTCCAAACCCTCTTTATGCCAGGACAGAGGTCCAGGATATTTTGCACCATGCAGAATTCTCAATATCCAGCTGAGAAGGATTTACAAGTTACAGATTCTGAGACATCATCCCTCAAAAACTGAGGAATTTGTGATAACCTAGGTCCTACAAAAATACGTAAATGGTACTGGAGGTCTTTTCAGCTCTGAAGTAGGAAAAAGTAACAAATACTTGATTTTTCTTTCAGCCTCAGGCTAAGTGTTTTAAGGAGCTTCCTACAAACATTTCATCTGAATTTCATCTTAGAATTCTAGGAAGATAAACATGGGGGATTGTTTTTTTCTTATGAATATGAAATACAGTGTATAAAGTAAATCCTTATCAGACTTATGTAAAACCTTGGAGAAAGTATGACAATACCCTCCTTCTTCCCTTATCTTCAATGCTGTAAACATTTTTCAGAAATAATATTACACATTAGACATGGGGAATAGCAACATATCCAAGTGGAACTCTTCCAAATCTGTTCCACGAGACTCTCACAGGAGCTTTAATGACCTCCACTTATACAAATGGACTACTTAATGCAGAAGAAATTATTGCTCGTATGAATGAAGAGGAGCCTTTGACAGACACAGGCATTCATAGATTCATCAAATGACTAATAAAAATCAACTTTCTATCTGCTTTCTTCTGTGAATTACTGATGCTGCTGGAGACAGAACAAAATAGCAAGTTATGAGGAGAGAAATTCAAGCTCTGATACATCAATTAGGTTAACCCTAATATCCTGTTGGGCTACAGTCTTTTTCTTGCCTATTTTTCCTATGTAACAAAGAACTGCTGGCATCAAGAGACTTCACATCAACCGTTTTCTTTAGCATTTTCTCGTTTCTTCTCTTCAAATAGTCTTTATCAATAAGGTCCAAGACAGGGGTCTAGTAACTTCATTAGAGGTAAGAAAAAAATAAAATAAAACAGAAAGGTGAACACACCTTCCTAGAGCATGCACTTTTAAAATACTTTATTTCGAACAATGTTTGCACATACAGTGGCCTATTTAGAGGGGTGGGCAGCAAATGAAGGAGGAGGGAGAGAATGAGAGAGTGAGAAGAAGGAGAAACCGGAGAAACTAAGATAAATGCTGAGTCAAAGAAAGAGGTAAGAAAGAAATGAAAGAAGGAAGGGAAAGGAAAAGAAAAGCAAAGAAAGGAAGAAGAAAGAAAAAGAGAGAGAAAAAGAGAGAGAAAGAAGGAGAAAAAGAGAAAATGGGCAGATTCAGCACAAAATGATAGTGTAACCATAATGGCCCCAAGCGAACAAGATTTTTTTATCAAGTTGAAAAAAATTGCGGTTAAACATGGAAAATTCAAATTAAATATTTAATGAAAAGAATATTACTTTGCTGACTGAAACAAACTAGACAGCACAGCTAAAAATCAAAGCCCTGCTGCCAACTTATGCTTTGTCGTTGCCTTAAGACTACCCACAGAGAGTACTGATGAACTCAGGTTTTATGGGTTTTACCTTTAACTGTGAATTTCCATACTTTGGTAATTGAAGGCCAGCCAGTAGAGTTCTTTTGATGTTGCTTTCTAGGTGAATCTTTCTAAGCCTAAAGTTGATTTTTAATGGAAAATACAATTTTATTTCTTCAGTAGAAAACAAAATGTTGTAAATAGTGGAGCACCTTTTTAAGCATGACTAAAATGCATAGAAAACAGACAACCAGTGAGGACCCTGAGATTAGCTCAGCTGTCATTGTGTGACATGGTACACAACCACCAAGGTTGTAGGTTTGATCCCTGTATGGGTCATTCACTTAAGAATTGGACTCAATGATCCTTGTGGGTCACTTCCAAATCAGAATATTCTATGATTCTGTGATCCACATACATCTGTTAAAACTGCTGAAGTAAAATGGAAGATAGGCAAGGGAGCAGAGCAGAGTATGGAAAATCAGCAGACTACCAACAAGACTGAAAAATACAGGCATTTTTTTCTTCCTCTTTTTTTTTTTATTCTTTCTCAAGTACTAACAGCAACTCCAGGGAGAAAAATAATAAACTGAATCTAAAGATTTATTAGATTCCACTCCGCCGGATATTTTACCTGAGACAACAGGTTGGTCATATATTTTGAATGAGGTTATGTTTTGACATAAGAGTTGGGATTGTCCCATAACATTCCCTCTCTGATATACTTTTTCTTTTTTTTTTTAGAGCAACTGTCTTGACATATGAAGCTAACAGCTTTTATTCCAGGAAGCATTAATTCCTGCCATATCCTATACCAGTGGGACTAAAGACATTGCTCTGTGTTCAGAGAGCATATAGGACAGCTGAGCCCAGAGTCTCATCAGAGGCTGGGAATTTTGCTGCTCAAATAGTAAACATGGAAGCAACAAGCTGATGTGCTGAAAGAGAAGATTAACTTCTTAAGTACTTGGATATACAAAAACCTGCTGGAAATAACCACAAGAAAAGGTACTTTTATTCTTTTAATACAAGATATGAATGTATCCAGAAATTGTTTCTAATAAGAGTAATTTTTCTTTGTGCATTCTTTTTCCATTCCTTTTTTTTTAATTAACCTAAATTTAAAGGGGTTTTAAATCATACTCCTGAATATGTTCTTTGTATCCTATTCTTGGCCTTTGAAGTACAGTTTTATACTTTTTACCCCTAAAAATGAATTGATATGGGCAGTCTGCTCAACAGCTACACATACCTAATCTTTTTAATGAGGCAAATTAAATGAAAATTTAAAAGGAAATTGAAATTATTTTAATTTTGAAATGGTTACCAAAAATAAATGTTCAATAACTACAGTTTAAAGCAATTAGAAGAGGTAAGTATACCCATGTAATTAATTTATTTGAATGCACCTATTCATTTTGATTGAAATTATATATTCCTTAAATATATACTCCTTAAAAACAACAAACAAAAATAAAAAACACAGAAAAATCAAACCAAACAAGCTAACCAAACAAAAAAAGGAAATAAAAAAAAAACAAAGAAAAAACCAAACCTCCCTTACTTGAAAAGCTAAAAAGCAGCTATAAAAAATAGGGTATTTTTGGTTATATTCATCCTAGTGAGAAAAACTATGTCAGTGTATTAGTTTGAATGGTGGCCTTCAGAACTTTTTATTCTCTAACTATAAGCATCCTCCTGGCTATGCTGACTCTCCCAGTCAATGTTGAGACAAAGAAAAGGAAACAGCACATGTCAGTAGCGGTTTTCATAGTGGATCTGGATAGGATCTCTGTTTTGCCTTATGGATCTAAGTAACATAATCAGTGCCATGTCATTCAGTCTCCGCTTTACTTTCTAGGAGGTAATAAATGTTCCTACACTGTCAAAAGCAGATATTGATCCCCTACTCTTCTGTCATCCTCACTGCACAAACAGTAATTCATCTAGTCCCTTTGGAACAGGATTGGTTTGGATTCTGAGAGGCTGGTTTGTTCCAGGAGCAATTTCCAGAAAGTACAGTGGAAAGAGCTTTGAACTGATCCCCACCAAAAAGTCCTCTGGCACTATGCGAAAAGTTTTATACCCTCAAATAATCTCATGTGCCATATGATAAGGATGCAAAACTTGCATCAGTTTCATGAATTAAATGTGAACTGCAAGTCGAAGCACAGCCACTAGGTCTCCTACTCACTGTGCTTATGCACATACACAAGAAATGTTTATCTTAGGTTCAAAGAAGCCGAGGACAAAGTGCTTCATGGAAAGGGCACATAAAGAAGAGGTGCTCAAGAAAAGGTGAGGTGTGACCAGAGTGGATACATCATTGAGCATCATGTGGTAGAGGAATCGGGAATCACGCCTTGAGACTAATGGTTTTAATATTGTAATTGTAGGCTATGTCCCCTCTTGGACTTCCTGCTGTCACAGTGGGTAAGGATCCCATGGCATCAAGTGGACTTATTTGGACTTATTTTTTGGTGGACATTTTTCTGAAAAGAAAGCTTAGTTTATCAAAGCACGCTAAAAATTTTATGTCAGCTGGAAATTAGTCTAATTAACTACTAGTCCAAATTCAAACCATAATCCTACCATGAATTGCTATGTGATAAACACTGAGAATAAACAAGTTCATAAAACTGTTATTAGATTTTTTTCAATAAGGAGAGAGTTAGATCAGTGTTGAGTATTTTTAAAATACTCTCAGAAAGATTATGGCCCATTATCAGTGTGCTGAGAATTGAACTTCTTACAGCTTTCCTAATATAGAGCACAATGTGATAATGTGACCTAAGCCATAACTAGCTGCTTCATTGAGGCAACAAGTACCTTCATAACCAGAAGAACTGACGAACCCTAGGCATTAAAGAATTTGTGTCTCAATTTATTTTGAGTTTTTATCTTCTACTACAGCTATAGGGCCTAAACCTGATCTTTTTTAGTCTTATCATACTTCTTCACTATAGAAATTTTGATCAAAGTGTAGAATTTCTGGTGCTTATTAATGCACAGTCTTTGATTAACTATTTTCCCATATATTAGGACAGTTACAGTGCCTCTATCTTTTGTGCAAAATATGTATTGAGGGAAGTTGCAATCTTGTATAGTTTCCCTCAGGGACAACCTAAGTAGAGACTCTTTCCTCAGTTCTGTTTGTGAAAAAATACCTTCTTTTCTCTAAAATTTGTTTAAAACAGGCCAAGAGACTCCTAAGTTTTTAGAATAGTATGGATACTATCCTCTTGTCCTGTCTCTTCGTTCCTCCCTCCTCACTCATGTAAAGAGCTTGATCCCACAAGATTCAACCAGGAAATATAGATAACAAAAACAACAACAAAACAAAACAAAACCAAAACACGCTCATTCTTCTCTATCTCACAAATCCAAGAAAATGTACATTCAAGAAAAACGAAGTATGGATAGCATTTATAGAATGTGTTAGAGACTTGAGAAAATAGTGTCTTAACCATGCTATCTGAGATAATATTAAAGTATCCAAGATAGTATAAAAGTATTTATCCAGCCTTTCATAAGACCATGAAATGTGTTTGTATATATATATAAAATCTAAATATTTTAGGAGATACTATAAAGGTGATTGAATGCTCAGACATGAACATGAGAATCCAGAGACCTGAAAGGTCTCTGTCCAGTTCCACAGTTCACAGAGGAACTTGGAGATGAAAAAATAACATTGGGAAAGGAGATCAGATGTTGTGTTACGTGGAAGCCTGAGAAGGATTAAATCGACCTCAGTAAAGTGCTTCAGCTGAAATGCTAAAATGGATACATTTTGAGCTATATCCTACTTAAACTCCTTTAGCTTCATCTTATAGGCCAATCACTTCTTTACATCTGTGTTTTGTCTTCTAAAAACTGCCCTAGTACACAAGTTAAATCAATAAATAAACCCAATCTTAATTAATCTAGCAAAAAAAATTAATAAATCTAAAGACTCATTGTTCTCTCTGCTATAGCCACTCCCACTGTTGAGCAGTCTTCTTTAGGACTCTGAAATCACATGCACCTCTATGATAGTATATAAACAAGACTTACTTGCCTTATTGTGTCCATTTCCCCAACTTACTGCAGTCAAGAATGCTTTGCACTCCTCCATTCACATTGTTTGTTCAATTGGAGCACCTATGTCATTTCTGCCTTTCAGAGACTTTATGAATCTCCAGACAAATTTTTTTTACTCAAGTAGGATTGCTGACCCTCAATTTTTTGCTTTCTTTTTCATTCCTTCTTACACGTTCTTTTTCACCCTCTTCAGTAATCTAAAATTCCCTATATTTTTATATTTCCATATTATGATCATAATTTCTTTTCTGCCTAGCTTTGTACTCTTCATTGTCCATTCTCAGCACTATCAGAAATTTTAACTTCTTAGAATGTGCTTTCCATCATTTTCTTTACAAAGGAGCTTTCTATTCTTGACTCTATCTTGGGAGATATCCATCTGTTCAATGCTCCTGAGAAACAGGGCAGAACAAAGGAGAAGGCTTTACTCAAACTGATGGGGAACCGAATTTCTGCAACCTTTTGTCAGGTTGTTTTTTTTTTAATTGATACATCATTCAGAAGTATTGGGTTCTGTCCACATAGAGAAAAGGAAATATCATCAAGCTGAGAGAAGGAATAACTCTGCTTTCACACCATAATAATGCATTTCAAGTGTGTTAAATAAATTCATCTAACCAACTCCTTAATCCCATTGAACTGTCCCTTCGGATTCCATAAACAGAAGTGGATAGTCTTACTCACTTTCGGAAAAGTGAGATTAAAAAAGGAGAGACTTCAGTTAAGAGTAAGAGGAGAGGGAGAGAAACCATACAATTAATTTGCTAAGCTATTTGCAAACTGAGAATCAAATTTAGAGATACTGACAAAACAGCCAAAAGTACCTGTGGAAAAAATAATAAAAACCATTAAGATAATAAAAAAAAATTAAGGTGTTTTATCTAGACATTTTGACAAAGTTCACATTAAGAATTATGGCACCAGTCTAGCCCTCTTGTCTGTTCATCTAATTTTTCCTTTATCTTCTCAGGAGCATATACTAAGCACTAAAGGCATTATCAAACTGTATCACATATTATCTCTGTGAAATACTATTGCAGACCCAGGGAGGCAAAGAGGTGAGAAAAAGCACAAAATAGAGTTTTCCTGGTGCTTCAAGTTGGTGACGGATACACCTTTCTCCCTTTTCTTTCTTGAACGATCCTAATCAACATCACTATGTTACTTCATTTCTGTAAAATTGGGAACCAGGCTGAGGGCTCTGAGGCTGCCATAAACCTGGAAAAAGTAATGACAAGTTAGGCAGTCATATTATACTGCTGTGTGTTAAGACCAACAACTGAACATACTGTGGTAAGTATTCATATTCTGAATATAAACTGTCTACAATTTAAGCACAAATGTGGTTGTACATCACATAGATGTACTTAATCTGTGTTTACACTTTCTACATTCAGTACTAACGTCTAACGATGAGCCAAACAGTTCAAGGGATACACAACCACTGGTTCCATGCACCATTTGTGCTCTGCATTCCTTTTCTGAGTTCTGCATTATCACAGTTATTCCACTGGCAGCATGGGTGAGAGCTAGGCTGCAAAAAGGCTGATCTTGTCTCTATGAGTTGCTGTCACACTAGTGATCACATCCTGTAATCTTATTATCTTCACCTTCTCAGCGGTGACTCCATACTGAGACAAAGCTCAGAACTGTTACACCGGTTCCCTTCTAAGTACAAGCTCGCCCTTGTTTACAGAAATAGCTGAAAGGAGTGATTATAACTCGTAACATTCAATCTTTGCTAAAAAAATAAGGATCAGAAGTATGCTGATTAATGTAAAAAACCTCAAACTTTGTTACCATTTTAGTCAATGCCAAATTAAATTTATGTGAAATCAACTATATATAATCAAAATCAAGACCATATTTTTAGTGTTAAAACAAAATGTAGAATCGTACTCAAACATCACTACTCTGAAAATGAATGAAAATGGTTCATACTGACTTAAAGCAAGAGGCAGGCAACATGATAATGAACACTAGTCATCACACATTGCCTTTTAAAAAACTCAAGAGAAGAATTTGGCACCTTATACTGGGATACCCAAAACAGTAACAAGAGGTATTCTACAAATACATAGGTCAGAAAAGAAATGTCAAGGAGAGTGAAATCCTCTGATAAACAAGAAGGGAGAACTGGTAACAACAGATGTGGAGAAGGCTGAGGTACTTACCTAGTTCTTTACCTCAGTCTTCACTGGCAGTCAAACTTCCCACATGTCTCAAATCTTCGAATTTCCTGGTGAGGACTAGAAGACTGAAGTCCCACCTACGATAAGCAAAGAGCAGTTTTGAGACCATCTGATTAAACTGAACAGGCACAGGTCTATATAGGGCTTAATGACATGCATCCCAGGGTCCTGAGGGAGCTGGCTGATCTAAATGCCAAGCCACACTATATTTGAAAAGTCATGCTGGTCAGGCGAAGTCCCTAGCGACTTGAAAAATGGAAACATCCCTCTATTTTAGAGAAGGGGAGAAAGGAAGATCCAGGGCACTACAGACCAGTGGGCCTCACCTCTGTGCCTGGGAAGATCATGGAGCAGATCCTTATGGAAGCAAGGTTAAGGCATATATATGCAAGATGATGATCCCAGAAAGCCTGCACTGCTTCACTAAGGGCAAATTGTGCCTGTCCAAGCTGGTGGCCTTCTATGATGGAGTTACAAGGGAAGAACAACTGATGACATCCACCTAGACTTCTTTAAGGCCTTTGGCACAGTCACAAACAAAGGCAAGCTATTCAGTGGATAAGGAATTGGCTGGATAGGCACATCCAGACAGTTGTGGTCAATGTCTCTATGTCCAAGTAGAGACCTGTGATGAGTGCTGTCCCTCAAGACTCTATCTTGGGACTGGTGATCTTCAGTGTCTTCATCAATGACACAGACAGTGGGATTGAGTGCACTCTCAGCAAGTTTGCAGATGACACGAAGCTGAGCGATGCAGCTGATACAACAGAAGGAAGGGATGCCATCCCAAGAGAGCTAGATGAGAAGGGCACCCATGGGACTCTCATGAGGTTCAACAAGTCCAAATGCAAGGTGCGGCACCTGGGTTGGGACAATCCCACACACAGGTACAGACTGGGAGAAGAAGTCATTAAGAGCAGCCCTGCAGTGAAGGACTTAGGGGTTCTGTTGGACATGAAAAGCTGGACATGAGCCAGCAGTGTGCACTTACAGTCCAGAAAACCAGCTGTATCCTGGGCTGCTGCAAAAACAAGCATTGTCAACAGGTCGAGGGAGGTGATTCTGTCCCTCTTGAGACACCACCTGCAGTACTGCTTCCAGGTCTGAGTCCTCAGCACAAGAAAGATGTGGACCTATTAAACTGGGTCCAGAAGAGGGCCACAAAGATGATCAGAGCATCATTCCTATGAAGACAGATTGAGAGCTTGGGTTGTTCAGCCTGGAGAAGGCTCTGGGGAGATCTCTTAAAGATCTTTCTGTGCTTAAAGGGAGCTTTATTGAAAAGAGGGAGAACAACATTTTACAAGAGCGTGAAGAGATCAGGCAATGTGGAAGAGTTTAAAACTAAGAGAGGAGAGATTTAGAATAGATGTTAGGCAGAAATTCTTTACTGTGAGGATGTTGAGACACTGGAACAGGTTGCCCAGAGAAGGGTGTCATCTCTGAAAATGTTCAAGTCCAGGTTGGATGGGGTTATGAGGAACCTGGTCTAGTGGAAGGTGTCCCCTGCCCATGATAGGGAGATTGGAACTAGATGTTCTTTAGAGTGCCTTCCTACGCAAACCATTCTATGATTCTATGAAAACCTGTAACACAAACTTAGAAAATGTACTGGTTTTAAACAAGGTGAGAAGTGTATATTCAAATCCAATCCATTTCCTGGAGTCTCAGTGACTAAGAGAGGGTCTGGAGAAGAGCCCTGCCTACTCATAGTTTGCACTTTGGAATATTTGCTTTGGTCATGCTATTTAAAACCAAGTAGATGGATGGAAGCAAAAGGCAAACAAAAGGCAAATGAAAGAGGCAGTCACGGTAACTCCTCCCTTCTACACAAAACAAGTTAAAAAAATTTGAGACTGGTCATGTACACTTTTTGACTTGATAGAGTACACACTGGTATCTTTTGCCTTTCCACAAGTTCACATAATGCTTGCAGTGAGGAAATTAATTTTATGCTCTGATTATTAAAGCTGTTCTACAAAGAGCGAGTAACAGACTTCAGCCTATTATTGGTGCACTCAGCTGGGAGGAGAGCCATGGGTTCTAATCCTTGCTCCCTTGACTGAGTTTGTATTTTAACCTATGTGTATTTAGTGTAGTAGGTGCAACTGCAGCCAATGATGGGATTTGTAGCATTCATGCTGAGTATGAAATCTCTAAAAAACATCCCAAATTATAAGGAGACTTCTGAATTACAGGGAAACTCCAATGAGGATTAAGTTCTGTTCTCCTTATTGTGCCATTTAACTAGGTGAAGACAAACAAGAAAAGAGTATAAAACTATAAGAGTCTACTAAATTCTTAAGCAGAACAAAATCAATGTATTTCAGACAGATAATGGATTAATCATTTTCAATATTGGATGTTGAAGATTTACCCACCTCTTTTGGGGTTTTGTCCTGGTAGACATGTCATCAGCTATAATTAGACACTAGAAAGAACTGTCTACCACTCCTAGGTCAAATCCTGAAACCTTATCTCAGTTGTCAGACCAATACATTTATTTTTAAGAAATGGACTGGAAAATTTCTGCTCCTAGTTCTGTGCATCTCATTCTCTTTCTATCAGAACTAGAATTTATCTAAGAAAGGTTGACATAATCATGAATAATTCCCACTGGGAGAACTACTGACACTCATTATGGTTTCCTATTCTGAGACTACTTTCTTTTTCTTTTTAATGTTAAAAAAATGTACTCTTTTTTTTCCCAAGAAAGGCTAATTTGGTTGGTATATTCAAGGAAGGGTCACTCATAATTGCTCATAGAAGCTCCATCTCTTACAAATGAGTGCTATCTGAGAGTTTCTGTGTTATGTAAATATGCAGCATAACTGTGAATCTTATCTGTGATTGGATATTGCCAGCTGTTATCAAACTTCTTTCTAAATATTTTGTCGAAATAATGTCCCAGACGTTACAGTTTTATAGGCTCAGTGGTAATGAATTTTGACAGATTTGTGATTGCAAAGGACTCAATTTTTCTTGAAGGGAGACTCAAATGGTTTAGTGTGAGGGGCTCAGAAATCAACTTGTGCAGAAGAATGACGGGGAGTAGTAGAAAGAGTAACTTATGCTATAATGCAAAAGAAACCCAGTGTAGCCAGAGCAACACAACAGTTTTCTGTTCATTCAGCCTTTCCTATCAGCGAACACTATATTTGTTATGAATCAGTGTTACGTACTTGTTGTTCTCCTCAATGTGCACAGGAAAAACTATCTCCTACCAGTTTGGGTAACAGCCAAAGGACAGACAAAAAAGAAGAATAATCAAATATGCTATCATTCTAATGACATTGAATACGGAATGCTTATAAGTAGAGGAGAGTTGGAGTTAAATTTTTGGAAAGTTTCAGAACCACAAAATCATAGCAAGGCCTGCTGGTCATGCTTCTTTTTGACACAACCCAGGATATAGTCAGTTTTCTGAGCTATGAGTGCACACTGTCAGTTGGAGTTTAGCTTCTCTTCAGCCAACACTCCCAAGTCCTTCTCCTCAGGGCTGCCCTCAGTCCATTCTCCACCAAGCCTATACTTGTGCTTGGGATTGCCCTGACCCTGGTGCAAGACCTTGCACTTGACCTTGTTGAAATTCATGAGGTTTGCACAGGCCCACCACTCCAGGCTGTGTAGACCACACAACAGAGCTTGGTGTCATCAAGAAGTAGTGGGTCAAAGGTAGTTGTCTGTGATTTAAATATCTAAGATCAGTCCTACTTAGATTAATATTGCTGCAGAGAATGAGTAACCGTTTGTCATATCCATCTACTTGTCACCACAGCTGAGTTTACTCAAACCCAGAATTAGGGCAGAAAAAGCAGAAAACATTATCAGCAACAGAATACTCAAAGACAGGCAATAAAGCTGGTGATGTCCCTTTGCAATCCAGTAGATGTAAAGAATGACACCACTTTATAATAATTTATAATCAATGCCAGGTTTCAAATTAAATCCATTGGCCATGAAAATCTTCAGTCATTCACCACTGAGTACATCATACATCAGGTGTCAGCAGAGAGAAGGAGAGATCTTATACCACAGAAGTGCTGCAAGTATCTCTCTCTTTCATTTGTATGAGACAGTCTTGCTGTCTTCCACGTCCATTTCTTCCTTGCTTAGTGATGTTGCGTGGAAGCACATTAGGAGGAGTCATGCAGGCATCACTGATCATCCAGGCACTCCTGCAGTCATCTCAACCAACTGACTGTCCACTGTTGGTTACCATGGCTATAAGGCTGTTATGAAATGTAACACAAAGACATCAACAAGGCTTTTCTTCTAAAGAAAGAGGCATCCTTAGTTACATTTATGCAGTGGCCAGTCTTTTCAGTCAGTTATGCATGCTTTGAGAAGGCACCTAATGTTTAATCCCCCAGGGAGCTAGAAGGAAAAATATGAAGGCATGAGTTTCATCTCAACTAACTTTTGATGTCATGATCTGAGATATTTGTTTATATTCCCTCTACAGTTAATGAAGAGAAAGAGACACTTCTGTGGCATGATTCATCAGTTCTGTTTTGATTCAGCTTAGTTTAGGATGAGACTAATCTCGACCTAGAAATGCCTACATTATTCTACTGATCACCTAGAGAATCTGCCATGATTAGTTAAGAAGCTGACTCTGCACTAGAGATGACTAAAGGTAATTGAATCTAAACAAGTTTCAGGCCACAGGTTGACCATCAGTTTCCACAGCCTGATTTCTGGTATCTATTTTCTGCCTAAGTCCCATTTAATGAGTTGGTCGCTGACTTTTCTTCCAGATCTAGAATGCCGTGACTTTCCTGCCATACTCAAAATCCTAAGAGAAAGTCTTCAAAAGATGGAAACGTTCTAATCTTCTCTGTGGAATACAAATGTTAAAGTAACTTCAAATCAATCAACTCACAACTGAAGGTAATATAGTGCTGAATAAATGAGCGAAACAGTACAGCATCTGATCACTGAGCCTTCACCTAACAAGAATAACAGGAGAATATGGTTTATCCCTGTCAGAAACCTCTGTAAAAGAGAAAAGGATCTGACACATACTTATTAGTTTTTTACAGCAAACCAGAGGAGAATTGGAAGTAAGGGCCCTAATCCAAGTGCCAAATGTAATCTTACATTACACTGTAACTCAAATCCCCATTCTATATATATTGTACAAGTCTGTCTGCTGAAAAAACAGCTTGTGTAGCAGAAGGAAAAGGTAGTGACTGGCTCAAGACAATGTTACTTAGAACAATTTCACTGTTTCTCTAATGTTACTTAATGTCCACAAAGAAGTAATTTTAAGCCTAACCTGTCTGCTTCTGTTAATTTAATTTTAACAACAAAAGTTCAGGATCATTTGTCATACATTTAAAAAAATAAACACAGACTGGCACTCATAAAAAAGTTTGAGTGTGAAGCACATATCCTTGTATCTCTTTTCTTCACCTGAGAACAAGAATACCGGAAAAGAGGTAGTTTCCCCAGCGAAGCCAGGCAATTTTCAGACCTATTTCAATGAGCACTTCTTATTTCATCATGCTGGACTAGCTTGCTTGACCATGCTGAGTATTCTTCCCTTTTACTGTGTATTTTTCACAGTGCTTCCAAGGAATTCATTACTTTCCTCTTTTTTTCTCACTTAAAGATGACACTGGACAGCTAATTAGAAAATGTCACACATCTATCTGTTGACTGCTAATTTAGAGTAGAATAAAAAATGAAGGTAAATCACAAAAGCCCTGTAGACAACTTACAATTAAGTAAAACCTCCTCTAAACATTTTCTATTCCAGTAGGTTGTACTTCTCCATCTTGAAATAATGGGGAAAAAAAGGGTTGTGGAGGGTTTTTGTGTTTTTTTCTGTTGGGTGTTTGTTGTTGTTGTTGTTGTTGTTGCTGTTTTGGTTTGGTTTGTTTTGGTTTTAATCTTATTATAAATGGTAAAGTCCAATCCACAGATAGATAAGTGTAGCTATCTGGAGTTCTAGAAATGAAATATAATTCTTGTTTTTGATGAGTCATAATTTTCAAGGGAATAAGATGTTTGTAACTGGAATGGACTAGCTCTTGAACTTATCCCATAGGCCATTTAATTTATGGTTTTCATCCTTTTTACAAACCTGGAGAAAATTGATCTGACCTCTAAAAAGCACATTTTCAGTACCTCCCATAAGAGACCAGGAAAGAATGCAGATATTAAGAATGCAGTTCCAGCACCTTGCTCTTTAAAATGCTTTTAAAACTTGTTTAATTCATTCATCTTTTAACAAAGATGAATGCCCATGACAGGTTTTATGCTAGTCAGCCTGGTAAGGCACAAATAATGTTAAATCAATGCCAAAGTAATCAGGCATGAGATCAGGATCAAAGTTCTGATCAGCCCACAATGGATTATTCCATCTTAAATACTACAAAAAATTACTTAATTTTAGAAAAAATAAAATACCTGGAAAAATAGAAATATGTCCCTGAATGAGCTAATGCATTTCACTGCTAGCATTAACAAAATTTTATTCACTCATGAAATGACACCGGGAGAGAAAAAAGCCAAATGTAATATTAAGTGAGGATATTACCACTGTGGAATTAAAAGAGAATTAAAGTTCTTAAATACAAAACAGTACCTAAAGAGTTCAAATATTCATGAGAAAGACAGTGGGGAGGGGTGGTAGGGGTGGAAGGGTGAACAAACATTCTAAAATAATAATTATATATAGCTTCTAAGTGCCAACCTTCAAAGTGCTATGAGTGTCTTACACTTGCTACAAAATATTAGTGGAAAGAGACAGCAGCATGGAGAACTTCAGCAAATTCTTTAGAATTTAAGTCTCCATTGATTTCAATGGTCTTTCAAGACCTTACAGTAGCTGGGCAACCATCCACAGTGTCTCTTTGAAGTCTGTTTGAGAAAACAGCAAAGTAAAATATTCAGAGAAAATCTGTGTTTTCCATTAACTTTGACACTGATGCTTCATGCACAAGGATTGCCAGTGATAAGCAATGGGATGGTATTCCAAAACTTGAAGAAATGAGCACTAATGGAATCTCTCAATCTGCCTCACCAGGTGTTGGCTACAATGCACCACACCTGAAATGTTTCTACACCAATGCATGCAGCATGAGGAACAAACAGGAGCTCAGAACTTTGGCCCAGTCCCAGAGATCTGACATCATTGGCATAAGTGAAACCTGGTGGGATGAGAGCTGGGATTGGAGTGCCCTGTTGAACGGCTACAGGCTCTTCAGGAGGGATAGGTAGGACAGAAAAGAAAAGGCGGAGGGGTGGCACTGTGTTTAATAGAAGTTTTAGAATGTATGGAGCTCACAATTGACATTGACACAGTTGAGAGCCTCTGGATAAGACACAAGGAGCAAACAAATACTGTGGATGTCATCGTGGGAGTCTTACAGACCTCCCAGCCAGGACGATGGTGCCGGCAAATTAGTCTTTGAAGATCTAAGGGACACTTCCAAGTCAACTGCCCTTGTCCTCATGGGGCATTTGAGAGATTACCTGAGACCATCACACAATTGATACAATCTAGGCCAGAAGATTCCTAAAAAACCTGGATGTCAACTTTATGGAACTGGTCCTAAGGGAGCCAACTAAGAAAAGTGCTCTTTTTGATCTGCTGCTTTTCAACAGAGTGGATCTCATGAGCGAAGTGAGATTGGTGGCCCTCTTGGCCTCGGTGAACGCAAAGTGATTGAGTTTAAAATCTCTGTTGGCAGAAGGAAAAGTGTCAGCAAAACCTCAACTCTGACATGTGGAGAGCAGACTTCAGGCTGCTCAAGGAATTAGTAAGTAAGGTCCCCTGGAAAAATATATGCTGGTGCTGAGGTCCATCAGTGCTGGTCACTTTTCAAACATCACCTCCCAAGGGCACAGGAGCAGGCAATTCCCAAATGTTGGAAATCAAGCAGGGAAGCATAAGGCCAGCTTGGCTGAGCAGGGATCCTCTCTTGGAAATAAGGCAAAACAGGAAGGTGTATGCCCCGTGGAAGCAAGGTCAAGTGACATGGAAAGAATTCAGGGATGCTGCCTTCCACTGTAAAGAGAAAATCTGTGCTGCTAAAGCTCAGCTGGAGTTGAAGCTGGCCTTTCAAGAAGGTCAAGAAGGAGGACCCCAGAAACTACAAGCCTGTCAGTCCCACTTCAGTGTCTGGCAAAGTTTTGGATAAGATTATTATCGGAAGGATTGAAAAACACCTGAAAGAGAATGCAGTCATCAGTCACAGCCTGCACAGCTTCAGGTTTTCTTATGAAACTTGATTTCCTTTTATGACAAGGTAACCCACCTAGTTGATCCAGATGTAATCTTTTTGGATTTCAGTAAAGCTTTTGATGCTGTCTCTCACAGCGTACGAAATGTCCAGCACACATCTGGATGAATACATTATGTGGTGGGTGAGCAATTGGCTCATGGGTCGAGCACTATTACATAGTGAATGGGGTAACATCAGACTGGTGACCTGTCACTAGTGGGGTTCCACAGGGCTCCATCTCAGGCCCTATGCTCTTCAACACCTTCATAAATGGCTTGGACTCAGGACTGGAAGGGATACTAAGCAAGTTTGCAGATGACACAAAATTGGGAGGAGCTGTTGACTCCCTCAAAGGCAGGGAGGCCCTTCAGAGAGACCTCGACAAATTAGAGGACTGGGCAGTCACCAACATGGGGAAGTGCCATGTTGTTCAACATGGAAGTTCAACACAGGGAAGTGTCGGATTCTGCACCTGGAATGGAACAACCCAAGGTGTTCGTACAAACTATGTAATGGGATGCTGGAAAGCAGTGCCATGGAAAGAGACCTAGGGGTCCTGGTCAATGGCAAGTTGAATATGAGTCAGCAGTGCCCTGGCAGCCGGGAGGGCCAACCCTGTCCTGGGGGGCATCAGGCAAAGCATCACCAGCTGGTCGCAGGAGGGGATTGTCCTGCTCTGCTCTGCACTGGTGTGGCCTTACCTTGAATATTGTGTGCAGTTTTGGGTACCACAATATAGGAAAGATATTAAGCCATTAGAGAAAGTCCAAAGGAAGGCAACAAAGATTGTAAAGGGCCTTGAGGGGAAGCCGTATGAGGAGGGGCTGAGGTCATTTGGTCTGTTCATTTTGGAGAAGAGGATACTGAGGGGAGACGTCATTGCAGTCTACAACTTCCTCATGAGGGGAAGAGGAGGGACAGGCATTGATCTCTTCTCTGTGGTGACCAGTGACAGGACCCAAGGGAATGGCCTGAAGTTGTGTCAGGGGAGGTTTAGGTTGGGTATTAGAAAAACGTTCTCCACCCAAAGGGTCGTTGGGCACTGGAACAGGCTCCCCAGGGAAGTGGTCACAGCACCAAACCTGACAGAGTTCAAGAGGCATTTGAATGATACTCTCAGGCATATGGTATGTCTGTTGGGGATGGTCCTGTGCCAGGTTAAGGGTTGGACTTAGTCAATGATCCTTGTGGGTCCCTTCCAGTTCAGCATATTCTGTGAAAGTTCCCAGGCACATTTAACTTGTATTGATATGGTCAATACATCCTGCAGTTGATGCATGTGCAGTGCTTGTTCCTGTCATAATTTACATTAATTTTAACTGGTAGAACAGTCAACTTGGCTACCCAAAATGACTTGGGATATAACCAGAACATTGAAATGCTTCTAGAATCCTTTGCAGTATGATTTATACGGATTTTAAAGGGTGCCATTTTAAAACTGTGTTAATCATTAGCACAGTCAAAAATAAAACTTAAGAGTTGCCCACTACACCCACCACCTACAGGCCTTATCTGTTGTATCAACAGGAGAACAACGAATAATCATATTCCTTGCACCATTTACCTGACTAAGACTTACATAAATCCTTGTAATATCAATGAAGGTCATCGTCAAGTATCAGAGATTCTCACATTTTTTAGATTTGTCAGTAGAGATACCTAAGGAATATTAAACACCCAAACCCTTCAACTACAATTATCCTTATTAAATAAAATCCTTATCAGCTATATCTTTACTACAAAAGAAATTACAAACACCAACACATATCTGTAGCATAAATCTGTAGCACTACCTTATTTTTGCAAAGGAATATTAATCAAGAAGTTTTAACTTTATCAACTTCACAAAGGAAAAGGTATTTTCTATTACTTATTACTCAAAGCTCAGTGGAGTAAAGAAGAACAAATCTTAAGCCTTCAGACTTTAGCTGATGCATTAGTTCTCCAAATTCACAATACTTTTGAAATACCTTACATTTCAAATCAAGGAACATATATTATAAAGGAGATTTACACAATAAAACTAACATCTGTCTGATTTTTTCATGTCGACACTGCTTGTCTTAGAATATAAACTGGTACATTTATGTAAGAAGTTAATTTTTAGTTATCGATTATAGTTCTGTTGGTATTCATTAAATCAAAGTATCTTTACAATGAAAATGTGAGCACTTTTTGTAAGACCAGTGACCAATATTTAATTAAACTTATGTAGAGTGCAGTATAATGATTCAATTAATTTCTATAAAAGCAGGAATCAAAAGGAAAAATGCATGCATAAATGAGAACAGGATTCCAGCTTTACAGCTGAAACAAAAAAAAAAAAATTAAGCCAAATATTTGAGCTGATTTTCATTTCACATGATTTCTGCCAGACTACAGATCTTCAAAAATGTAACATTAATTTTGTGAATCCTGCTTTTAGAGCAGTTCTAAGGGCATATTATAGTAATTAATGTTTCTAAATTAAAAATATAAAATAAGACTTCCAAATCAAACTGCAGTCCAGAAAGTTTTATGCTAGACTATTGTCTTACCTATTATGAGTGCACGTTTTACTTGTATGACATGCATGTAATATGACTAAAGGCAAGTTATATAATGGCTTTTTTCACATCACAGAATATTTAATGAAATATCTTGACATTACTAGATGGTGATGCAGCAAGATCCATATTCCACGACACATCTGGAGAAGCACAAGATTGTAAAATAGGTCTCACCAGTATGTATAGCATACTCTTTCTTTGTCTCCTTGTAGTACTGTCCGATGTTTTGACCGTGCATTTTCTTCTTGAACATAGTTTCACTTGATATTGAAACCTAGAAGCAGGAGAAAAGATATAATAGCTCAGAAATTTGAGTTGTCATTAAACTTAAATAATTACTCAGTAGTAAGGAAAAAATATGCTATTTCTCTTCCTAAGATCTTCTGAAACTTGTCAATATGTATAGATCTTCAGCAAGGCAGGCAAACCCCTTTTGTAATACATTTCTTCTCACAAATATTTTCTATTGCTTTAATGATGGCATGCTGTGTCAAGCTGACTGGAGACAGAATCAGCACTGGAGCCCTAGCTAATCTTCTGTGATGCCACCAGCCATGGCCAGTTCAGGAGAGAGTAAATGTCTTTCAAAATTTCAGTCAAAAATGGTGTTGGTATTTATCCCATCACTACAGGATAGAAGAAGATAATATTTGACCACTATTCTTACATAATAAGCAATATCTTGTCTATCCAGAGAAGAAACTGGTAGTTGCAAAATCAGTGTGCTAGGAACAAACTAGAAATATGAAGTGGTAGTGAAATACAGGTGATTCCTAAACAAGATGCATTGCCAAATGTGCTATTCTCACACATCTTCCAAAGTTTGGAAATGGGCAACTTCTGTGCCTCGGGCATCAGACCCAAACCAATTAGTAGCAGAACATGAATGTTTGTGAGTCAGCACAGCATTCCCATACCCAGAAGAAAAGGTACTGAAAATAAAGCCAGAAAGAGATTCCACTCATTCAGGAAAGGATCTTGCTACGTGGTACAAAAAAAAAAAAAAAAAAAAAAAGTCTAAATGTGTTCAATACAGCTAAGCTTTTAGAGTTTCTCATCATGGTAAAGAGCAGTACAGAAAATCTTTACGTTGTCTGGAGGAGAAGTGGGCAAAAAGTCACAATAATTGTATCTATAATAACTTTTCACAGGGACGAATATTAGCACTCACTTAACAAAAGTAAAACCATGGGATCTGTGACTTCTAAGACTGTGCTAACCTTGATTTGGCAAGTCACTGCAAAAGTAATCATTATACCTCCATTCTTAGTAGCTCTTCTGACTTATTCTACAAAGGTTAATAATGCTGTCCATATGGTACTGGCTTTCTGATAGCACAGATTTAACATGGATTATAATCCAGGAAAAGAAGTTTATTTAGGATTTTATTTAGATATATCTTTAAACCATGAAAAGAGTCCCAGTTTCCAAATACCCCTTTACATGTTTGATACTAACCTACTGCCTCCATCTCCTGAGCAAACACTAAAACAATGAGACTGAGTATAATGGCCCATGTTGTCCTGATTAGCTAGTGATGAGCAAAATGCAGTCAACCTTTTATTCTGGCCCTAGATCTTGCTGTCAGGTTGGGGGGGTTGGAACTATATGGTCTCCAAGGTCCCTTCCAGCCCTAGCCATTGTATGATTCTGTGAAAAAAGAAGCAGTAAGAAGTACAATTATTCAAGACAACTCATTGTAACTAAAGATTACTTTCACTTCAACTCTGTCCATTCTGTTCTTTCTTCTTGATTTTTAGTTCATATGTTCTTCCAATTTCTTCTAGCTGTTGTCCATCCAAACTCAGTTTTATCAATTACATTTATACACTCCACTGCTTAATGTTTCTTTTTTACCCCATGGGATAATGAGTATTTATCACAATACCCCGTAAGGCAAAATAGAAAACATGGTTTTGTCTCTGCTAGGTAGGATTTCTTCCCAAAGCTTTATCTGCCTGAAAATTAAGTAGCTGTTCTCAGGGTACTGTTTTGCCACACGATGGTCTCAGCAGCAGAGCCAGATGTTGCCCCTACCCCTACTACTTCTCCCAATTCAAAAGTTTGTACATTCTTAGCACCATCACAATTCATGGTTGAGGGGACACACCATAACACAGTCAGACAAATGATGTGTAATAAAGAGATTTCTATAAACAAGAAACAGTAGAAGACTTGTTGAGTTACAGTACATGGAAAGTAATGAGCTGCCAAGGAAGTGGAAAGAAGGGTGAGGGAAATCATTTTGTGTCAAAAAAAAGGCACCTCTGAAACTGTACCTTCAACTGCATACTCAGGCTCTATAGGACCTGAGCTGAGAGACAGATACCTCTCACTGACCATTATCCCAACTATCTCTAGAGGTATCTACTGACTATACAAATCAACTCGAGTAATAATGTAAATTATTTTTCAAGGCATTTCTTCAAAGAATTTGGAATTCATCATTCCCATTTCGATACCAGAACTGAAAGCCAAAAAAAGGCTGGAATTTCACGGAGAGAGTACTCTGTTATGTGTCTTGAGTTTATTCACTATAGGAAAACTAGAAATTTTCTGATACAAATAACAGTTGTATATCAGGGTCATCAGTACTCCTCTATGTTTGTGCAAAATGATTATTTTTCTAGAAAAAAAATTTAAAATGAAAGGTTATTAATTCTCCATTTGTTAGCTCATTAATTGAATTGGAGGTGGGACATTGAGCATTCAGATTTCATACTTTTGTTTTTCACATTCAGGAAGAAAGAGAGTAGAAAAATGTTATATATATATATTTATGCAGCCATTTGTCTAAGTACTATACAATCATGATAAAGTAGTGAGTGGTTGGCCACAGTATGCTGTGCTGATTTAAAGGACATTCAACTCATATATCTGAGACATAGCAGACTGGGAAATGCAGTCAGAAATAACAGTTTCCTTCTGAAAAATGGAACTTCCATTCAGTACAAAATGCTGGGATCTGAAACAAAGTCATAGCCAAAATGAGGACAAAATATTGAAATATCTTGGGAGTTAGTAGGTCAAATATATATACGTGTGTGTGTGTATATATTTATATATACATATAAATTTCATTTCAATTCTTTCCTTAATTTTCTTTAGATAAAATGAAGTCTCTGCATTATGTAAAAAAATAAAAGTTGACATCATTCTTTGCCCAACGCTTGTCCTTCAAAGTGACTGCTTTTGTCCACTATATCTGCTGGAATTTCTGCCAGTATTACACTGAGTTTTATTACCAGCCCATAGCTGCTCACTTTTCTTGGTACTGTTCTCAGTTCTTCTGCTTCAAAAACTTCAATGCAAAAACACTCACTGGCTAACTCAGGAGCAGTGTTTATTTATAAAGAAATGAAAACAAAACAAAATTAATTTTTTAAAATAATTTTTTGTCTATATGAAATCTAATTGTTAATTTATTTGAAATTAAGCACTTTGACATCTTAATGAAATTCTTTCAAAAATAACAACATGTTCACGTGAATTGTTGATTTTTTTCAACCAAGAAATTCTAGAAATGCACATAGAATCAACACCTCTAACCTCTTTATTCTTCCTCGGACAAAGGCATCTGCAGGAAGTTACAGGTAATCATAAAATCATAGAATGGCTTGTGTTGGAAAGAATCTTAAAGATTATCTAGTTCCAAAGGCCAAGGACAGCTTTCACTAGACCAGGCTGCTCAAAGCCTCATCCAACCTGGCCTTCAACACAGGAATCCAGAACTTCTCTGGTCAACCCGTTCCAGTGCCTCAACGCCCTCACAGTAAAGAATTTCTTCCTAATTTCTAATCTAAATCTACCCTCTTTCAGTTTAAAGCCATTTCCCCTTGTCTTAGCACTACATGCCTTGGTAAAAGTCCCTCTCCAGCTCTCTTGTAGGCCCTTTAGGTACTGAAAGGTTCTGTAACGTCTCCTGGGAGCCTTCTCTTCTCCAAGCTGAACAACCCCAATTCTCTCAACCTGTCTTCATAGAAGAGATGTTCTTCCAGCCCTGTGATCATCAATAATAAAAATTCCAAACATTTTTTCTGAAAACTGTAAAATTAGGAAGAGGATTTCTTGATTTGAAAGGCTAATTACAAATATCAGCATCTTGCTAAGATAAAACACAGGAAAGGAAAAATAATATATTTCTGTCCAAAACTTTGGTAGTAACATGAATTGGAAGAATTGGTTATACAATTTCCCTAGCATATCACTAAAACTCTTCCTGTGGTTTGGAGGAAGGCCTCCTTATAGATCTAGGAGACTATAAAAGTCAAGAAAGTTCCCTATCAAAGGAGCCTGAAAATAAAAGCACAAAAAGATATGTCAAGCTGCAGCTCTCCAAGTTCTCCAGCTTATATACTGTAGGCTACACTGCACAGCAACATTGCCCTACAGCAAGAGATCATTTATGGCCTGAAGTCTCCAGCAGCCCTGAGGTTAAAGCTTGCAATGGAAATGTGACTACTTTTGGTGGTGCAAGTTTACATAAAAATAAAAGAGTTTTAGTAAATATTCCAGATTTGGTGGACTGCCCAGTTCTAACAAAAAATCCATATAAAGGAAAGACTGCTGGTTGGCCCACTGAACACTGCCAGTCAACCATCCAAAAGTGGGAATCAATCATGACTTGGCTGATTTGGAGCTAGATGGAAATGAGAAAGCAACACAGCTGAAGGCTTTTGTCAGACCTAGTGTAGCCACAGATTAATAATTTAATTTCCTTCTGGCTCTCTGTCTCCAAGGAACTGATGAGCTTTGACACTACTCCCTCACCAGAATTGCAAAAGTCCCAACCCTAGGAGGAGCAGGAGTTAAGAGCTCCTTAAGTTCTAAGTCACTTGAATAGTTTCTTTCCCCTAATGTACTTTTCAGCAAGAAGACATAAAGTTACTGTCATCTAATGCTATTAAGTCATTTACATGATTAAAAAGTAATTATGAACAAGTATTGTTGGATTTGATGAAAATACCCTGTATCACTTGTCATGCATAATACACTGTACCCTTGTTATATAAGAGTAACATAAGAGTTTTGAAAGGTGAAATAAAATGCAATCATTTATGTAATTAAATGTAGACAGGAACACAAAACCAGTGTGGAGGTGCCTATGGTTTGTGACAAGTAGTTTGTATGTCAGCAGGCAGAATAAATTTAAATTATGTTTAATTACCAAATTTGGAAGTTCTCCATTGCTTTTAGAAATTATTAGCACATATATTCTACTAAATAGTATTTATTAATGCAATTTAAAAATCTACTGTACTAAATACAACTTAAACATTTCTTCTAAAACTCAGCTATTCACTGACTATACACAGGGCACCAGGAAATAAAAAGAAAAAAAAAAAAAGAAGAAAGATTTTTACATTAATTAGAGTGTTTTGATTAAGAATATTTAGTCTTAAGGTGGCTGTTCTTCAGTTTCCACACACAGAAACCTTCGAATTTAAAAAATCCAACAGACTTCTTGCCTGTTCTGAAGTGGCTGAAAAGCCAAGATTGGCAGCTCAAGCTGGGGCTTCCAGAAAGAACATTTAGGGTTACTGACTAGGAAGAAGGCACAAAACATTTGTAATCATGCATCAAGCCAGTGCTTTTTATGGGAGAAGAACACAGAGGGACAGTGGGGTAGAGGAAGCAATTTGGAAAATCATCTACTTGGGAGTGGAAGTCAGCGTATCATAAGCTGCATGAAAGGGAATTTTTTAAAAAGGAGGTAGTCAAAATTTTGCCTTGGAGTACACCATGTATCACAATGCTCTTTTGGCTTGTAGAGCTCTCCAGGCTTGCACGAGGCAGCTCACACTAGGAAGGCTTCTAATCTGGGAAGCATGTCCCTTTGCAGTTCTGGAATCTCAGTTACTTCTTCCGAGGTTGGCCCAAGAGCAGGTTTCTGGGGTCTGCCAAATTTTCAGCTAGGATGTGGATGGATTGCAGGGGCCTGTCAAACAGCATAATTGTTTCCTGCAGTGATCTGCAGCATGTTTCTATTCTTTGCAGTGCAACCACTGTTCTAATTTAACTTATTTTAAACAATATAGTCCATAGAAAATTAAGCAAGATGTGTAACTCCAGCAAGGATGGTGTTGTGCCTAAATTAGGAAACACAATGAAGCAGACAGATGAGATCCATCAGTTTCATCAACTCTTCCTTTTTCACTGAGTCCTGCAGGTATTAATGGTACCAGCCTCTCCTCTCTTGCCACCCCAGCCTAGGTCAGGAATCCAACTGATAAAGCTGGTTTCATCCTATACTCAATGTCTACTGCAAAAGGAGCCACTGGCTCAGTGGGCAAAAATGATCTAATTCGCAAAAGATCTAGTGTTAATACTTAAATTAAATAATGACTTATTCATTTATGTGAAATTTATTACATTGTATTTGAGATATAAGCACTAAATTTACTTAAGTAATGTTTTATTAATTTTTAAAAAATTACTTGAAAGAGTAACAAATTCCTCTTGCTATTTAAATAATTTAATTCCTTAACTGAGTAATTGTTTTACTTTACATTTCAAAAAGTATAAGAAACTCACTGTTATTTCATGCTGGGAAATAGCTTTTACCTATTAAAAAAACCCACCTGTGGTTCAGAATGTTTAAATGTTAAAGTCCCTCAGCTGTCATGAACTCCTCAAAGCAGGGAGTAATAAGGTATATAAAAATACATATTACACCATAAACCTCAAATTTTAATCATTGTTCAAGTATCAAATTTTATTTTATATGCTATCCTAATATTTACGTTATAGTTTATTTTACTGCAGATAATAAAAACTAACACAGAGATATCAAGTGATATGCTTACCTTGGAAAAGAAGAGGGTGGAACTCCTAACTCTGTATTCAGTCCAACTCTGTTTAGGTTGAACTCGATCATCTCAGAAGTCTTTTCCAACCAAATTGATTCTGTTATTCTGTGCAGTGAGACAATGTGAGACCATCAGCCCTGCAGACACCTAAGCCAGTGAAGAAGAAGTGGGAGGAGATGCTCCAGGCACCAGAGCAGAGAATCCCATGCAGCCTGTGGTGCAGACCATGGTGAGGCAGCTGTCCCCCCGCAGGCCCTGGAGATCCATGGGGAAGCAGATATATATCTGCAGCCCATGGAGGAGCCCACACCAGACCTGAGAGCTCTTTCATCTTATTTTCTTCCCTGTCTTGTTGAAGAGGGGGATTAAGAATGCAACTGGTTGGGTGTCTGGCTGCTGACCAAGGTCAAACCACCAAACTCTCGGGGAAGTCCCTGAATCAGTGAATACTGACACTGAATTACAGTTATTTTAATCTGCTCAAGCCATCTCCTGTGACTCACTGTCAGACCATTGGTCTGACCCATACAGGATAAATCACTGAACAGCATACTCATAAAGATGAAATTAAAAGGAAATGCAAATAATAACAAAGGAATGCCAAAGTGGCTTGCATGTCTTTGCTGGTCAGATTAAAGTGGAAAGCACTGCAGGGAAGTCAATACTGAGGTTCAGTATAGGGTAAGAATTATAGCTATATTTGTTCTCAACACAGCAAAAGCTTTAGCTTGTTTCCGCTAAGGCTAGAAAGCCAAAAGCTAAAGGTTATCAGGTCTGATCCTAAGGATTTCAATAAATTGAGACAGGCAGATCTCATTTGCTTAAGAAGCAAAGTGTGCACTGGTATAAGAAAAAAAATGGCACTGATGAACAGGTTAAATAAAGCCAAATAATGTAAGGTTTGTACTGTAAAGGTAGTTCAAGATGGCAATGTCATGCATACTTTCCAGCCTGTTCTTTGAACTTGGAGGTGCAGCTCCCCATGAATGAAGGACTTTAGGAAGGTCTAGCTTACCAAGAAAAGAAAGTTCACATCATTTTATGAGCTATGCTATTGAAAAATCTGGGTTATATAATTTCCAGGGGAAAAAAATCCTTCCAGTATTATATGATATATGAAAACTAGATGGATTCTGTCTTCTAGATATTACAACACCTGAGCAGAAGGAAACCTTTTCTTTCTGCAGTTTGATAGGAAGCCAAAGGATTAATGCTAATACTGTAACAACATATATACATGAAAAATGTGCATTATCACTCTGCCCGCTCCCCTCAATAAACTCCTAAACCAGCATTCAGGAAAGCACCAGCTTGAAAAGAATGAATGACATATGTGCTGTGTTTCTAGCTGATAGCACAATGTCCAGGTAGTGAGACAGTGACAAATTCCAACACATACTGCTAGAAAGAATTATACATGTTGAAGCCAATTTGGACTAGAGTTTCAGCATTTTCTTGCAACCTGCAGATCTTGTGTATATCAACTTTTGCCAGGAGTTCAAAATCAAATGATTATGTGATATCACTTAACCCTCGTCCTCTCAGTAAGTATGGCTCACCATGATTCCAAAATCAAACAGCATGCTGAATTTTAAGCTAATTATATCCAACTAATCTCCAGTTACCTTTTCTGTATACATTTTCTGGTTTAGTTTAGTGATGTATACAAAATGTAAGGAGCTGTAGGAAAAAAAATTAAGGTGCACTGAAGAAAACTGTGTTTTACGTTAAAGTCATTTCTGTGAACACCTGTGAAAATGTTGAGTTTAATTGGACCACATCTGCTCCCGATTTTGTGAGTTCTGACTGATTATCTGTCCTTATATTGTATTGAGTTGTCTCTTCCTTCTTTCTTTCCATATGTCTTTTGGGGTACAGTTTCTAAAGGATGACACCCTTGAGAAATGAGCAACTTTAAAATCTGCAAGCTGTGTAAAAATAAGAAGTTCTCAAAGACAGACGTTCCAAAGACAAACAGATTCACAGGCTTAGTTGGTATGGATTCAAAAAGAATAAATCTGGCAAGGATGTGACTTATATTGGCCTCACAGAGACCAATAGTCATGGAGAATCATCAACAGAAGTAGAAGAAATTACCGTTTTAGGTGAAATGTTTCTGCCATAATGTAAAAACAAGGCTCTAATTGCTTTCTTCAGAGGAATTCCATGCACCATCACGGGAGACAGTACAAGGCCGTATCATATCCTGAAATGCACTTTATGTCTGCTTGTTTCATGCAACATGGATTATACTGATTCACTGCGGTAAAAATCACACTGACTTCCCGGATCAGACTCGTAGTGCATCTTTATGGGCCAGAGTAGCAGTAAATCACTATTATCTCAATGGATTTGGAAGCAGAGAAAAAGAGGAGAGAGAATATAGCAAGTATGAACATAAGTAAGACTGTGGTAAAGATAAGACTTCAGTCCAACTCCCTCTATCCTGCTCCTGCAGAATATTAAATAAATGTTCTTCAGTTTGAATGAAAAGATATCTGAACTCTCAGTTGCCAATGTCATTTGGAGAGTAAGATCAAGTTTTATCTACGTATACTGTTATAACCTAGTAGATGGAACACTGTAGTACGTGGAAAATTCAGGTTCACCATCCTGCTCAGCATTAGGTAGTTGATGTTCCCAGGATCTCTAGAAATCTTGATCAACAGAATGGGAGCTACAACAGATGTATGATCTCATAGGCTTCTGTAAGGACACATCAGAATTATGCTATGAATTTAAACTCTAATAATTGATGAACTCCCCAGAGCAAGAACAGAAGAACGTGTGGAACTCAGGAAAAATGAAAAATCATATAATTAAAAAATAAAAAACAGAGATTAATATTTATAATAAAGTTTGTTTGAATGTCTATCCACTGAAATTGAGGAGATTTTGACCAGTGATATTTGATGGAGCACTGCATGCTTTTAAAAAGTCATTTAAACTATCATGTCTATTTATTTAAGGAACAGTGATAACAAGCCCTCAGGAAGATAGGAAAATGCAAACATTACTTTATGCATGATTTAAAAAAAACATGTAGGAAATAAGTGGGGAACT
>VZRE01001652.1:0-76359 GCA_013396775.1 Cephalopterus ornatus
CTCTTTTAGGCCTGATTCTTGTTTCAAACCAACCCTGTGTTGATTCTACTGCTTCCCTACCACAGGTGCAGAATGTATATTTTAAGCCTTCTTTTCCACATATTTATATTATAAAATGGTCACAGCACAGTTTTTCATCTGTTCTTTTTATTAACTCCTACTAGACTGAAGGGAAGAGTCCTACCCATTTTTGTTACTTTGACATTTTTTTCTTTTCTTTACTAGTTCCAGAAACACAAAACCTGCTTAAGAGACATATTTGCCTGTGGATAATTACACTTTTTTTGATCAGTGTCAAGGAGTACCATCCTTGTCTGCTAGACACAAACTACATCCTTCGGTTGGAATATGGAAGATTTCTGCAGCTGTAATGAGACCAGCTGATTTTGATATTATCAAAAGTAGGGTTATTCTGTACTTATTGATGATTGGATGCAGACCAGTATATATGTAAGTTTCAGTGGAACTTTTTTTTACTGTTTTCTATTCAACTGCCTTCCATCAGCTACCATGTGAAAAATTATTACAAGACCATGTTCAATTCTGCCGTTAAGTGTAAGTTTCTTTCATGGCTACCTAATGAAGGAAAGCTTTGCTGTCACTGAGAAGATAAATCACTTCTCATAAGAGTTAAAGCTATATAAACCAATGTTATCTGTTCCCATATGTAAAGATATTGTATAAGGAAATGTAATTTTTCTCTTTTATTTTTCATATTATGAAACCAGGTTTTAAAGATAAATTCAAAGAAAGAGATTAAAAGAAAAATGGGAAATTTTTTAAATAGTAATATAAGTTTTAATTCAAAAGGAAAAGCTGCAGCCTAAAGAAACTCTGATAAAATATTCGTATAAGAAAAGAAGGTCACTTGCTTCCAGAAAAAATATTGTATAAAATGGAATGTTTTTCTTGTCAGAAAATGTGATTTTGATTTTTTGATATCAATATTGTCCTCATCCTCTACAGTTATTACTTTTAGCACAGATGGGGAACATTGTTTTGCCATATTGATAGATGTTTAATCTAGACTGCAGTAGAAACCTAAATAAGGACATATAAATGATAACATTTTCACTGTCAGAGTCACAGAAATGATCAGAAGACCTTATGAGAAACATGGAGAACACAAATGATCATTATCTTCTCTGAAGTGTTGGAATCTAAGTTACATATTTTTGTGGGTTTAACATCTCTTGTTGCATTAACCAGACTACTAAAGTTGAAAATTATAAAAAGCTTTCTGTAAACTTGTGCTGAATAAGAAAAGCCATTCAACTTTCATCTCATTTTCAAGACTTCAAAAGATTATGCTGTGTTGCAAAGCTAAAGAAGCAATTGTAGTGTTGTAAGGCTTCTCCCAGAGGAAGCTCTGTAGCACTTAACCCAGATTTCCTCCACATGGGTTACTAGACTCTAGAGACAAAACTAAAAGTCACTCTCTTTCTACATTCAACGACTTGTTGAACTTAGCTCAGCATTCAGAGACGGGAAAGGACTTCAATTTGTTTACCAATAAGTTTTCTACTTCAAAAGAGAAAAGCTTTTTGAAAAGTGGGTTTACCATTCCTGACCAACTGATTCAAATATTCTTGAAATGTTTAACTTTTCTTCCTGTAAGTCCTGAGGAGCAAAAGAAAGTGGGGTTTGTATGCAAAGGAGAAGATATTTTTATCTCCCCTGTGAGCCCCTATTCAGGCCAGTTCTACTAGCTTCATTACTCTCCTTTCCATATAGGACAGTGGATGTTGGTCAGACAAGACAATCTCCACTGCTTAGGTCACTGAAACCTGGTCTGGCATCTACAAAAAGTTGAAGTCAGTCTGCAGCAGAATTAGTCTCCCTCATGCTGCTTTTCCCTACAAGGAGGAATTCATGTACTGAACTCGGACCTTCACTCACAATATAGCCCTATCCTGCCCCTGGGAAAAAGCAGTTTCACACCATCTCTTAATCAAGTTAATTCTTAATCAAGCTGGAATTTTTCATCATTTTCTTTTATGGAGAGAATTACTGAGACCATAAATCCAGCCCTTTTAAAGGACAGTTTTTGTAAATTCTATATAGCATGACTTGCTCTACTTTAAACTTTCTATAAAGACAACATTAATTATATCTTATACATATTTTTATCTCAAATACATTTTTTATTATACAGGATAGAGCATAAATGCAAAAAATAATTACCTTTAAGTTTTTTTATATACTATCTTTCTGGGAAAATAAAACAGTACCATTTAAAATCACATGACAGAACAACATGTTACCCAATGTATCAGAAAAAAAGTCTAGTGAAACTATTTCCGGTAAAAATGGTCTGTGCCTTTCACTATAAATTAGGATTTTGAAAAGAAATAATGTTCCTGAAGATGAATAAAAATATGACCTTCTCTGCTTTCCTGTGTGTGTCTTCTTATTTTAGGTGTGATTGGGTCTGGCTGCTTCTTGATACATCCCTGCTATTAGATGTCAAGCGTAATTTATCCCACTCAGTGGAGAAGAGATGCCCCCCATGAGTCATATAGAGCCCGTAAAGTTAGCTACCTACACTTCATCAAAACCTGGAAAAGCCAAATCCTGTGTACTGACTAATGAAAGACTATCCTGCCTAGAGAAAAGTTTGGAGGTGTCTGCCACTAAGCCTCAATGCTCAAGAAACAGGGCTAGAATCACTGGTTTTGGCTTCGTTTTCAACAGTGAATTGGACAGAGATTAACAGCATTCTGAAGTCCCAGTTGAATTGCTGCTCAAGGAAATAATTATTGCATATATAGAAGCAATTACAAGATTTAGTAGATGATTTTTCAGGCAAATATGCAGATCAGATAATGTTCTGGATAGTATTTGGAGAAAGAGAGGGATGGAAAGAGAGAAGGAGAGAGAGTTTCATTCCACTGTCAATAGGCAGAAATAGACTGGCATTTTACAGAGTATTTTATCTTTTAGATATATATTTATAGAAATAGATATATATATATACATATGTAGATATAACACTTGGCTGGTGTACTCTTTCTTTCAGGATAGAGTACTGTCATTACTCAGTACAAAATCTCAATCCTTTTTGTTTAATTAGGCTAGTGATAACTCTTACAGACTAGGGAGAGTTTTTGGCTCACTTACATATTTAGTGTTCAAAAGTAAGAGCCGGAATAGAGTATCTGGGAACAAATGTTCACTCCACATATTTTGAATCAGGATCAAAACAATTTATTGATTTACAAATTATACTAAATAACTCATAATCAGTGAACTATACAGTCAAGATCAATATGAGCAGTAGAACATACATAAATTACAATTTTGCACAATTATAAAATTTTAATAAACACGTACAAATTTATCAACACCCTGATAGAACTAATTTTGAAAAGTTCAATCACAGAGCTGCAAGCACCCTCCCACCTCTCATGGGAGGGCAGGTTTCCGTGTTTTACACACTTCCATTTGGAAACATGGGTGTCGAGGCTTTGTGAGTGCCTGTGCTGCTCCCTAAAACACATTAATGCACAAGTACCCCTTGAGCTCACACAGACCGTCCATAGCACAGATCCCAAGTGCTGTACACCAAGCTGTTCATGACAGGGCTGGTGTTCTGCTCCACACAAAAGCTGCAAGGTGATTTCAGGCACCAACAAAACAGGTTGTCAAAAGTGGGCTTTTGAGGACTCCAAGAGAATTTGTTCATCATTGCTTATTTGCTTGTTTCAGGAAGATTTCAGACTTTTGGGGAGAAGGAAGGGGAATATAATGATTTTCTCAGCATTTTGGGGTAGGGGTGGGGGAAAATATGCGTAGAAAAAGGCCAATGACATTAAAAAGGGTGTTCCCAAAAAAGTTGAGTAGATTTTGAGCTATGTGTTAAACTTGGTTGAATGGGATTCTCATATATTTACTTCTGGACATTTACTGCTTTCTTGGCTGTCTTGTATGAGTGTATTTATACATATTTATATATGCATATACATGCACAGACACATGCACTATATTATAAGCTCTTAATTTGTACTATTTCCAGGTAAAAGATGAACAGCATATTTCAGCATTAAGAGACAAGATACAATTAAGAATAATCAATGTTATTGATGGTCTGACTTACGAGATGTTGTCATTTTAGTTTAATACTGTATCTCCACAACAATTTTTTTCTGAATCCTGGAATTTACTTTCTCTGAAGGACTGATTCTTAGTTACTCTAAGTTTACAAATTATTGTGGAGTAATTATAAAATTGCAAATTAATTTTGTGATTACAATTTTTTTTTTTACAAAAACAAAATTACAAATTTTGTGCTGAATGCCACCACTCAGCAATAACTCAGCAAGTAAACCCTGTGGTGCATGAGATTTTAGCTCATATCATCTGTAAGGCATGCATGGAAAAATTATGTTTTAATTCCTTATTGATAACTCCATACTTTGTTGAGAGTTATGAAAAAGGGAGGACTATAAATTAGCTTTGATCAACCCAGATGAATGGCAGATGATAGAATGCACATTAAGATGTCAGTGCATATATGATTTTTCAGCTTGAAATAAATGGAAATGAACATAACTTTTGCTATGGAATGAAAGATACCTTACTGCCATTTTGGCAGAATAACTTAATTTATATGCCTTTGAATAGACATGACAATTATTTACATATGTCCTTACATTCCTTAAAGATGTCTCTTTCATTTCACACTAATGTGTTATGATTTACGTTGCAATTCATTTGGAACAGACAAAATTTTTCAGATTTTGCAGGTATTGTGTAATTTCTTCCACATCTGAAGACATTTTGGGGATAAAAGGCATTCACTAAAGGCTTTTTGATCACTGCTTGTACATTGCTCAACTGATAGGGTTCATTTCTGTCTTTGCTCTGTTTGAATTAGATTGACCTTCACTTCACCAGGGTTTGGTTTTTTGGTTTCGTTTTTTTTTTTCCTTTAGGTTTTTTTTACTTCCTTTTCTCTATAGTTTTCACTAAGTATTTAATTGCTTTTGTAGCCTTATATTTTTGTCCAAGTTAAATAATGAATTGGGATTCACCACTACCAAAAGCAAAAAAGCCTTGATTTATTCCAGAGAACCTATTCTGATATAAATTTTTGTTGCCAGGCTCTGAAATTTCAGCATAGAAATTTAGTAAAATATATTCACTGGGGTATGTAAATGTAGTTAAATACAAAGTTGAGGCAGCACTGAAGAAAAGTCAAAATAAACAGAGGAAGAAGATCAGACTTATAAAAATATTATTAAACTAAGTCACAGATTGCTACTTATTTTCTCCCAAAGAATTGCTAAAAAAAGGCCAATTACTCCAGTAGATGAGTTTTAATTCATAAAAATCTACCAAAGTCAAGGCTATTAGTTTCCTAAACAGATCTCTCAGAGAAATGCTAAGGTTAAAGATAATCAAACCACACTAAAGGAAAGTACTTGGCAACACGGTACGAGTTCTTCAGTCAAGTCAGTTTATATGTGCAACGCAGTGCCCAAGCTAGCTCTAACCCCTCCAAGTATTACAGTATCAACTCTGCCTAAATTGAATATCCCACTAATGTAACCAAACGGCTTCAGGTATGCCAAGTTGGTTTTAATATCTCACGTGCTTCTGAGTGGTGTTACTTGGAGATAACCTCAGTTTTCACTTCAGTTACCTAAGTGAAGTTTCACCTCACACGTAAGGGAATATGGATACAAGGATTATTTTACTGGAGATAGTTTATAATTAGTTATTTCTAAATGCTACGTGCTCCTCAGAGGGAAGGCAGAATGTATGCTACAACTATATAAAGGAATTATTGCAATAAATGAGTGAATGGATGTGCTTTTTACAGGCTCAATCTGATTTCCCTGAACTATCTGAAAGATATCCATTAGGTGAAAATAGTACATAGACTTTATTAAATGGCTTTTGCATGCAGATACAAGGTAAATAAGAACTAGAACCTTAATAAAATATATTTGACCTCAGTTGTCTGTCCACTTGTCTGCATAATCTTTGAATTTATAGATGCAATGTTGCGTTTTAGAATGCATGACTTTGTCAGATGCTTGCTCAGTAGTCTTTTCACAGGTAAACCTGAATGCTTCCAGAAGAGATTAATGGATACTAATGTCAGTCAGGCAATAAACCCTATTTTCCATTCTCTCTTTCCATCTTGAAGGAAAACAATATTTTTTGTTCACTTTGAAAACAGTTTGCCCATTTTATTTTTCCTATTCAGCTAGCAAACTGAAAAACACAGTCATAGTTTTACTCTTGATGACTGGTCATCAGGAAAAGAACAGTCAGTTTAAAACCTATTGAGTCAAACCCACCTGTAAAGTAAATTGAACACTCCTGTCTGCAAAGCATAACAATTTCCAGAGGGCATAGGTTGAGTTTATCAGAACATTTTTTCAAGCCAGACATTTTTTTTGGTAGTACATTGAAAGCATCACTGTACAGAACATAATTTCATTATTTTCCCCTTCTAGTCTGCAGAATATTTTTTATTGTGCTGACCACAAGAGGACTTTTGGAGTTTCTCTCAACACAATAGTGATGTTGAACAATACTGAAAAATTGCTTCCATTTTCATAATAACCTTCAAACTCAGACATTGCAGCAAACAGGTTCTATTCCTCATTGTAATATCTTTCTGATTATTGTAATTTTTTCACAGAATTTACACTTTTTGAAGAATAGTGACTTCTGTATTATATCTATTTCTATATTCCTTATATCTAAGTTTAGTTCTGCCACCTTTGAGTGTGCTTTATACTCAAATTGAATATTAATTGACTTTAATACTGGAAAAAAATTCCATGCAGTATCATTTCAGTAACTTGTAAAATGTAGCATCTTTAATCATGGACCTCACAGGGCAGGCACACAGTCTTTGTTTTTCTGTCTCTCAGCTCTAAGCTCTTTCATGGTAAAGTGGGATGTTTAGCTAACAAAAATCAAGCATCATTAAAATCATTAGAATCGTATACAGTGTACTAACTTCTTGCTAGTCGACAAATGTTGTTAATGTACTTTCTCATGTGGAAGTTATCTGTCAGTCTCTATGTACTTGCAGGAGCAATGGCTGCAAAATTAGACTGTTGTTGTATACACACTTTTTATAAGACATCTTTTTTTATTCATATGTTAAATTGGGAAAAAGTGAATTCGAAAACTTTATCACAGCAAAATAATACAGACATCCAACATCAAAAAATAAATCACAAATCACATATTTACATTCAGTTTTTCTCATGTTCACTTTATAAAAAAAATAATTCAAAACATATATTAAAATCTACTGAGCTGTTTGCGTATTGTATGCATTTTAAATAAAACTATTTACCTAAGAAAATACTCCATACATTTTTGCATGTTGTTTCAAACTTTCTTTTCATGCAATTTAAGAATTCTTATTAATCTAGATTTCATATTATATGTTGAACAGTCACTAATTTATAAATAACTCAAAGGAAAGAATATGAGTGCATTGCATTTGAGCCATCTCCTTTCCTTTGGCATTATTGGCCTTTCTTAGGGACAGCATCCTTTGCAATCACACTGTGTAAGACTTTTCAAGATATATTTCAGATATGGCTAAATGGAATTAGACAGTACCAATTTAGTTCTGAAGGTTGCTTCAGCAGTATTTCATTCCTGACTCAGAAGGTCTGGTTTACTATGAAATTTGACAACCCCTCAGTTCTTTCACTAGTAGGAGCCTGTTTGCAACAAAGCCACAGTCAGTACTGAAGAGGATACTCCAGCAGACACATAAAAGTCTGCTCCAATTGAAATAATCTACTGTATTCTGCATTAGCATTTTGGCGGAAATTACAGAAGCTATTATCTGCCTAGTAGAAAGTTCAGATGCTTGTATACAGCAGATTAGGCTCATCAACTGCCGTTGTTCAGCCATAATGCACTTCCAGTACTAATTAAAACTGTATACAAATATATGTTAAACTAGGGGAAGCCCAAACCTTGCTCTTAATAGTGTAATAAACTTGTGCTTATAAACACTGGTACTTCTACTCAAAAAACCTGCAGTAAAATAATATTTCTGTATAGGACTGAAGTGATATCTTTGTTTGACTGAATGTAAAATATTGGATAATGAGTTTTTCTTCTTTTCTTGGAATTTGCTGCTAATTAGCTACAATTTATGAGCCATATATTTGGCAAACAACAGCGAGATCAATAAACAAGTAGTTAAAAAAGACCATCACGTGAATCCACTTGTCAATGAAGTCTAATCATAATAAGTGCATAAATAAAATTTAGATTTTCCCGCTTGACAGCAAGGGGGGACCGAAACAATGAGTTTGGTGAACCCCAGTCTTTCACACTGATGAGCTGCAGGTTAATTAGGTAATGTCTGGGCAATTAGTTGTTAATATGTCATGCATGTTATCACACAAAAAAACCCAAACTTCACTAGAGAGACTGTAGTCTGTCCCCCCATTAGTTGAAAGAGTACTATTTGTGTATGAGACTACATGGAATGATTAGACCCTTACCAGTTTTGCTTCTTTCCAGATGTACTCCAGTTTTACAGGACGGTGACCACACTTAGCTGATTGATGTTACTGTGTAACTTAGATCTGAATTACTGTCACTTTGGCATCAAATGCATCTAGGTTCCCTGGAAAGTTGTCATATCTAAAGAATTTTCTGGATGGAAGATTCAAAATCAAGTATTATATCATCAGAATTTCATGGTTTTTTCCATATGTTTCCACTACCGCTACACTTTGATATTCTTGGAATATACATTTTACTCTAGATCTTTAAAATCTTGTTAAACGAATGAGAGCTCATTCATTTAACCATATCATTGCAGTAGATTTAAACATGATTTTACACTTGACTGAAGTAACTAAATCATACAAGGACATTGTAGAGGTCCCAAATACTCACATATACTTGCTTTTGAAAATTTAGTTCAAGTAAATGTCTACTAAGCTATTTTAATCAATATGCTTTCTCCTTTCTCTCCCAGTTCACCATATTATAAATTCAAAAATTTAGGGTTAGGATAAAGCAAGTATTCTTCATGCAGCTGTCATATCCCTTTTGCAGTAGACTGCTATAATATCTAATACAATGCTTTGCAGAGATATCTAGGCCAGCACAGATACTAAAAGTAGTATAACTGTGTTATTGCAATACTAATGTAATCAGATTACTTCCACTATGGTGCCACAAAGTACAATTATGCATTACATAAATATATTTAAGTCTAGTATGCACAGAAAATTTCAGCTAATCTGAAATAAATGGAATATTTCTAATAAAATTGAATAGTTCAATTTCATACACAGGCTATATAGTCCCTGATATCCTTAAAGATTGAAAATTATGTTTCTAATAATATCAGCAATGTTCCCTTTTTCTGAGTCAATTAGCCTGTACAGGAGACAATTTAAAGCTGGCCCAGGGACATCAAAATATACCACTGTCCTTTCTGAAGCACAACCTAAAGTAATGGTTACAGTTTTGTGAGAACTGATTTTCTTTGCATTCTTACTTTCAGTAATTCATTGCCTTTAGCCTACAGAAAATGGAAACGTAAGTTCATGTTAAAGACATTTTCGCTCACAGAAAAAAAAAGGATATGTGTATTTTACATGTGGATCATACATGCACATTTCAGCACAAATCCAAAACATCATCCCCTACAGCTCCTCTGAAGGCAATTAGCTCTATCTCAGCCAAAACAAGCACTTCCTCAACCCCTTATTCCACACTATTTAAGTCATGCTCAGATTCAACACTATCACACCCTCATTAACCACCACCCTTCTTCCCATCCTTTGATAGAATACACAGTTATCATTCCTCTAGTCTGTCAAATGTATGCAAAATGTCCACAAATGTCCTCGAAATGTCCATTGCATTCATTTAGTCCATGACTTGGGGGTTCCATCTGTTCTGGTGGTCACTCAGGACAGGAAAGGTGATGTGCTGCAGGACATTCCTGGGCACCAAAGGCGGCTCAGGACAGATCACTGCTGCACTTGTGCTGCTTCTCGCAGTTTGTTCCATTGTTTTGGGTGGTTCCTGCTATAGTAATTCCTGTAATATACGACTCGCTTCTCTACTGAGATGCTGATGCCATGAATTGCTAGAGTTCATCTCACGTAGTAATTCCTATCATGTCTAGAGAAATCCATAAAAACAATGGATAGAGGTTAGAAAATGCTGTTATAAGCTCCTAGTCTGATCTTAGACACAGAAAGAGCCAAGTCTGGAGTGACTAAACTAGAATTTATAGTCCAGCTAGATTATGGAATAGAGAGGTGTTTCGTGAAGTAAGATGCAATGTCAAATTTTTTTCAGGAAAGTTTTGCTGCTGTTTTTTTTATGTTCCACAAAGCAGTAATATCGCTGATGCAGACAAATAACAAGGGACATGTGAAAGAGCTAATTAATCTAATATCAAAATATTATGATTAATATAACTTGATTAATTAATGCTAACATAAATACCATGAATTTTTTGTGTTTAAAGCTGTAACATGGAGATGGATATGCATATCTGTGTATTTTTAAGTTAAACCCTTTACAATCAAGGTATTGTTTTTTCATTCATGTAAACTTTCACAGTATAAAATGCACTGATTTTTATTCTCATGCATAAACACAATACAACTGAAGTAAAGTAACAGCAGATGCTTTTTAATTCTCTGGTGTCTGTTTCTGTACCTATGACTATTTCATATAACTGCTCATTACTCAGCAAATAGAGGCAGTCTGACACAGTGTTAGATTTTGTGTTAGGTAACCAGATGAAAAAATAAACTAAAAACAAACAAACAAACCAAACCAAACATCTGAAAGTGCTAGCTTCACCACCACCACGTTAAAACAACCAGGAAATATTTTAAAGCTAAAAAGAAAAAATGTCGCAGCAGTAGATGTGAATTCTGGAGGAAGGGGATGAGTCAGTGGAGCTATGAACAGAAAACTGTTTGACAAAGCCATTCTCACTGAAGACCACCTACTCTTGGTGATGTGTGTGCACCAAGAAAATGTTGCAGACATTAGGTAGAGGTTTTTTTCATTTTGATATGGGAGATGTGCACGGAACTTTCAAAAAACAGAAGTTTACACTGAATCACATCATGATTGAAATTGATGCTTGCAAACCTCTGCTTGCTTCTGATATATGTAAATCAATTGCAATCCCTATTAGGCACCATCTGGTGGAAAGCAGTGGTACAAAAAATACCATCAAACTCTCCATCCCTTCTTCCCTTATACCCCAACTAACTTTCAAAATCAAATCCTTCAAATCAATGTGAACATGACCATAATAAGACTAAAAATGTTTTTAGGGGAAGGAGATTTTAAAACTAGGGTTTAAAACTTCAACTGTATAGGGAATGACAGACTTCAGACTGAGCAATTATTCTTGATTGTTTGAGTTAGGTGATACAATCACACTGAGCAGAACTTTCTTCCTTCCAATGAACAACAACATATGAGGAAATTGTGACCTTTCTATTTATCTGTAAATCACTCATATATTTGAATTTTTCTATAAATAAAAAGGTTTCCCTGAACTTTGTGGTGAAAATATAGTTATGTGACCCCTGTTTAATTTCTGACAGAAAGCCACAACCAAATTGACACCCTTATCCCATATGACTCCACTGAGAACTGTGAAGTACTGTGTTCTTGGCTATTGTGAGTAAAATCCTGTGTTGTGAGGCAAGGTCCCACCAATACATTTATTCTTGTGCAGACTGCATCAGGGACCAAGGCACAGTTTCTACATTCAGTAATTTCCCCTTTGTGAGGGGAGGAAGAGAGGATATCTAAAAGGTGCTATTTACCCTAGAAAATCACTGCTTGTTGTCTTTCATATGATTGTTTCCTGTTACAGTAAAATACTATATTTATCCTAGTGACATAATTTTCTGCCATTTGTATTGAACAGTCTCAATAACTTGATTGTTGGTAGAAGAAAAGAATGTTTAGTGATTTTTCTATGCACTTAAATTTAAGTGTAACGTCATATGGACGTTATTAGGCTTTACTTGGCTAGCAGAGATTAGATTTATGTCAATTAACTTCCAGATCTTGGACTAATAGTGAACATGATCTAGACAACTACCTCAGATTTCAAAGCCTGGGAAATTATCTAGTCATTTCAGGCAACTGAATTTCAGGCCATTGAATTTCAGGTCTTTTGCAGTGTACAGTACTCTAACCGGGTACACTGTGACTAACTTTAAAAATACATACATTAGATTATTGGAGTTTAGATATTAGTACCTTGGCTAAAATCTAGTTTATTAAGATGATCATTTCAGGTCACCATAGTGCACTTATTCCAGTTTATGTCAGTTTATCCATGGTACTGCCCATGTCCAAGTTGACAGATAGGAAGAAATGCAAACTTATTTTTCTATTTTCACTTACTTTTTAAAAAATGTAGGGTTTCTTCCATTACATTCACTAAGAAACAAAACACAGAAGTAATCTGAAACCTTCAAATACTTTAGTAGCACAAAAAAAACAAAAAAGAAATCAGTTCTCAAGCTTATATTCTCAAACTGTTTTCCATATATAGTGACATTTTAAACACCTAGGTCTCACTGCAGACTTCACACTAAAAAAAAGAAAAAAGCCTTACTGTTAATGTGGAAAAGACAGAATAAAACTATACTGAGAAACAGTATTTAAACTTGTTTTTATCTGAATTTGGGAGTTTTGGTGGCTTCTCAGATAATCTGCAATGCAGTATGTCTGCTCCTAAAGGAAGCCTTTCTTTTGATAGCATTTTTTGTAATGTTGCTAAAAGCAAACTACCTCTGAGGTATGATCCACTGGAAAATAACAAAAAATCAACAGACTTCATTCTCTATTGTCTTGTCTTGTAATGCCTTGGCTTTGAATGGTGTCTTTGTGTTTATTTTAATAGAAATGTAATATAGAAGAAAATTGATTCTATTCTGACATAACACTTTGTGCCCACTTTGCTTCTCATTTACACCGGTGCAATCAGGAATAGAGATCTAAATCTGAAACTCAGATTAGTTAAATCAACTTCACTTCAAAATTAAGCTAGTTTAATCTTACCACCTCTGAGTTTTATCAGTTGCATTTAGAAAAACTCATCTTGTAGTATTAATTGTTTTGAAATGTAATAATAATAATAATATAATAATCATGCTATTTTTCTTTTCACTCTGATTACACCAAAGTAGAGATACTTGAATGAGTGATTAATGTGTTGCTCCAATAGTTCTTTAGCAGTTCAGAGTGAGGCATCTCTGTTTCATGAACCATACAACCATGGTACTATGTCAAAGCTAATGAACCAGATGAAAAGCAGCTTAGATGAGGCATGGCATCTTCATAAAAAATACAGGTTTATCCGAAGCTGGATAGACACTTACTCCAACTACCTTCCACTGGTACTAAGGATAATCTTTAGGAGTAATTTCATAAGAATCAGTTCATGAATCGCTGTACCATTGTGTCTTATAGCTATCAAAACTCCTTTTTCATGTTTATAAAAGATGCTATTTTTTAAAAATTAAAAATTCATATAAAATATAACAGACTAATTTGAATTTTAGTAAATTACAGTTCAAATGTCTCTGATCTTCTGTTAATGTACATAATAATAATTCTTTAAAAAAAATGTTTAAAGCTCTGCGTAATCACCGGGTAAATGGAAGTATCTACAATTTTATTTCAGAATTACAGGCACTGTGCTTACTTAGCTTTCAATTTGACTTATAATTGCTCTTTTTCATCTTCAGGATTGTGCATGAGTCTTTTATAGCTCTAGAGCATCAGCTCGCTGTTGTAATCAAGCTGGGCACAACATTGTTTTGTTTCTGTCTTGGTGTAATAGCACCCCATCCTTTTCCCTTGCAGAATTACTAGCCTTATTTAGTTTCAAGGCAAAAACCCCCTAATTTTATTTCTTAAATATTTAATTTGTGCCTTAATCTCACCATACAAAGATGACTGTCCTTTCCTTTAATCCTTTTTCACTTATATCACTGAGGATAATTTTAAGTTCCTATATCGCTCCAAGTTTATGTAGTCTAAAACTACAAAGACTACTTGTTTTCCATCTTTCTTAATGCAGCAATTAATTCAGTTAGCTCTTTAGCCCTCTTCTAAAGTATTTTTCCCTTTCCTTTCTTTGAATTGGAAGTTTTGGTAGGTTTCTTTTTTCCCCTTTTTTTAAATACAAATATATACTGTGCAGTGAAAAACCTCTTTTAATCATATGTGTAATTGGAATTTTATTAAATTATATCTGTTTCCCGCTAGGGTCAACATTGAATTTAAACTCCATTGGATGATAAGTTCTTGAAAATATGGACAACAAAATTAATTTTGTTTAAAACAAAAAAACCCCACCATTTTATAATTCTTTAAGGGAGCAAATAAATTGCTAACAAAATGTGTGAAAACAAGGCTGTAAACAACAATCTTTATGACAAAGAACTTAATTACAACTAATTAGTTGACAAGCCACAGCAAGGGCCAAATAAAAAGCACTTAACACCTGAGGGAAAGCCCAAACTTTGGTCTGTCTTGTCCAAATAGATAATGAACCCATTTGACTAAGTTAATGAAATCTAAATGACAGCTATATGATAATGAATCCAGAGATATCTCAGGTGAATGGGCATTCAAGCCAAGTGACTTTTGCTGGCCCCTAATAATAGATAGACAAACAAACATAGAATGTTCTATGATTCTTTAAATACATACTGTGTACAGCAAAAAAAAAAGGAAAAAAGAAAAGACCATCCTGAAAGCATAAATATTCATATAAATGCTCATGGAAAAAAAGCAGTGAAAGTGGCATCCCTGTAGCTCTTGCTGAAAACAAACTATTTCATTTTCCTTTGGTTTTGGTCACCACTTTCAATTGTAATTGCTAAATTTTGTCAGAATCTACCCAGGGAGCTGGGTCAGGAACATCATGGTAAGGTGGGGAAAGGCAGGGCTGAAGACAAGTTAGAACACACAAAGTGGCCATCCAGGACACGAGCTACCCACAGTGCAGAGCAAAGGCTTATTCAGGTGGCAGACAGAGGCAGGGATGGAGATGAGAACTGCTACAGTGTCTCTGGGACAGGGACTGATGGTCCCAGGCTGGGCTGAAATGGGCCATAGGGCCATGGGCAGTGAGTGGCCCCAGGGAGGCAGGTCAGGGCTATTGAGGACTGGTGGTACCCTCAGAACCCTGAGAAAAGAAAGAAAAAAAGGACATGGTGAGACCAGAGCATCTGATCTGTGACTGGAAATTAGAGATGGTTGGAAACAAAATGAATGATGGAAATGTCTATAGTGAGAAAGAGGAAGAGCTAGCAGGGAATATAACTTTAGCAACACAAAGAGCAATTTAATTTTTATCAAGAGGAGACATTGAGCTGGCCATTACAGTGATCCAAAGAAAAAAAATGTGATTTATCTTTCAGCAGCAAGGATATTTCATGTGAATCTTGGACTAGAAATTATTTTTAAGGGAAGTACACAAAATGTATGGGGTGTCCTTCATGTCAAGACAGATGATGCTGCTCTATTCCCCAGTGAAATGATTCAAGGGTAATAATGTTGAGCACACTATCAAAAGAAAGGAGTGGGGAGGATTGCAATAATCTGAATAGAATTTTTAAAATTCCTAGAGAAGATGGTAAGAGATGGCAAGATACTAAAGATCAGAAGGCAACAAAATAAAAATTCTGTAGAACCATCAGGAATTTAGACTGCACAGTCAGTAGTAAAAACAATGCATGTTTTAATCTTGCACAGATTAAGACCAACAAAAAACCCCTCTTCAGCCACCGATAGATTTCCCCAGGCTATTAACAGGTTTTTTTTCCATTCTGTTCCTTTAAATTAGGACCACACCATCTTTTCATAGAATGGCTTAACTTTATAGGGATTGCTCAGCAGTATTTATCTTTTCTTCCTAAGACAATTCCCTCTGGAACAACATAACTCCTTTCTCTGGGTATTGACTGCCATGGAAATAAATAACAGAGCCCAAATCTTTCTGGAAAGGATTTCTGATCAACAAAGAATGAGTAAGAATGATACTATTTTAGAGTAGTTTTTTTCATATTAATGATATCAGTACCTTCTGCAGTGTAGCTCTGCAATGCTGGTGAACAATGTCTTTAGATGGATTCCTTACAGTAGATCAAAAGCAATGTATTTGCTCACTTTCCCAAATGACCTGATGCCTTGTTTTTGTCTCACCTGACTCGCTCTGGTGTGCTTGAGGACTACCAGTTTAGAAACTCATGATGTAGACTTTCAGGTAAAAGGAATCCTTGGATATTGATAAAGGAGTTTTTTTGACAATGTACATGAAAGCTTCTACTTGGATTGTCTAACTACCTTGATCATTCCAGAAACTCTTCCTTATTAATTGAAGCAAAAAAAATGAAATCTAGCTGTGCAGTATAAGCAGAAGTGGTCAGTAGTTTTCAAACAGTAAAGGTGGTCATAGGAAGCTATCTGCCCAATGTTGTGCCTTTGTCACAGTGTTTGTGAGATAGGAAGTTGTGCTCTGGCATTCATTACTGTCTAGCAGGGTGGACTTGACAGGTTTTTTTCCAGGAGGCTAATATTTGGTTTTGTGTAGTTCTTCAGAGACAAAGGCTCTGCATTCTAGTCTCTCTTGAAAAAAAAAGAAAAAAAGAAAAAAAAAGAAGAAAAGAAAAAAGGAAAAGAAAAAAAAAGAAAAAGGAAAAGAAAGAAAAAAGAAGAAAAAAGAAGATAAAAGGCAGTTGTATTTATTAGTGAAAATTAGTCTGTGTGAAGAAGCACAGAAAAGGTGGAGAAATAACAAAGGAATAGTTCTACTATCACCATATCATAGATACCTGGAGGTAGCCTACATTGTTTGGATTAGTGTAGCCAAAACATTCATTGGCACATATAGAAATTATTCATGTGTCATGTAATACACACAGCAGAGATCAATTTAAGTGCATAATTTGGGGAAATCATGTAATGATGCTTTAGATTCTCAGCTCAAGACAGTTATATGCCAATCAAGGAGTGAATAATTGCACTTGAAAGCACTGAATGAGCCTCATTAGATCCAGAACATTGTATACATAATCACATGCTCAGATATTCTATCAAAAATCTGACAAATTAAGGTTGATATTTCCCTACTCAAAAACAGCAAATAAAACAGTTGGCTAAAATCTTCTCAGTAGGCCATATAAAATAGGAATTTGCATGACTTTCTTTGCCTCTCTGAGAGATAAAGGAGAAAAAATCCAGTCCATAAGGATGACAAAAGAGCTTTGCAAGTGACTTACTCTGTAATCTAGTAATGATTTTCTCTGTTCTGCAGCAGTCTACTGATGCCTCAGAATTTTTTTGATTTTTAACTTTTTGTGGGTTTTAAAGTAAATGTGTAGTAAATATAGGTTTTTAGTATAATTGTATAGTCTCTCACACTTTAGAATAGTAGTTAGCACTTACCAAACCCCATTACTCCATTTCATACTGATTTTTCTAAATTATTTAGTCTTGATTAGGCTCCTTTCAAGGCAGGAATATAGTAAACATGTTCTGTTTAAGAACATGTGCACCCGAGGCCTGAACAACAAGATACCATCATAGTCAAAGCAACCTTCAAGCCCCGAACCTTGGAGAAACTCCAAGGATAGTACATCAGTGAAGAAGAGGAAGATGAGGAAGAAAAGGATCTTAGGACCTCTGACTCAATTTCCGGGGATGCGTGCCAGGGAGGCAGATCTGGGGGTGGGTAGTTCTTGGATCAGACTGTGAACTGTGGAACCCCCGGACATATTTGTACTCCAGAAGGCCTTCATTAAAGACCCGCTCTATATCTTATCTATTTTTGCCTATCTATCTGCCTGAAGAGTTTTTTGCTCCTAATATTTAGGCAACACTACTTTGACATAGATTGTTTTCCTAGTTGACCTCTAATATAAAGAAAAGATTAGAAACAGCTGTTTATGTGCAAAATGTTCTGAATGTAATAACAACACTTGACTGAAACCTCTGTGCAAAGCAACAGAGTTGTATTTGTTTACCCTTTTCATGAATCAGGAATATCTGTATATAAGAATGTACCTGCTCTTAGATATTAATTTTCCTTTTCTTCAGTGGAACGGTTTTAGAAATAATAGTTCACATTTACACTTGAAAAGTGAAAAGGATAAAATATTAAAGTATTGTAATGAAGGAAGAGAGAGGCAAAGACTGTCAGAAAGAGTGAGTAGATAAAATTTTGCTATGCTGAAGTAGGCAGAGAAAAAAGAGAAAAGTTCTAGGTATGGGCAAGCATTGTTATGATTTTAGTCAGATATATTCAAAGGATTGTCTCACATGTTCAAAATTATTTCTTGGTCACTTTTCATCTCATTGTGGTGATCAGATTGCAGGTACACACCATGGTTTTCAGTTTATGCCTCCTGAGTTTCCATTTCAGCTTTAGTCTCTTCACTATTACTACTCCTCAGCTAAACTCATGTTCTTCATATTTAATCAGATTCCATTTAGCATCCATCACATGTAATTTCAAATTACATGGCTAGCTTGTAATGCAAGTTGGTTTTTTTTAAATTAGGAAAAAAATGAATTCTGAAACAGAGTTGTGCCTAGAGCAAATGGACACAAGAGTACTTCTAATCTGTAAGGGTTCAATTATCGCCTGCTGAGCTACAGAGCCTTCATTTGTCTGATTTAGTGTCACTCATTTCAAGTAACATGAGGAGGATGGGAACATGTCCTCTGTGTGATTAGTTTTTAACAGGAACAGAAGAAACAGTACAGTGATGTTTCCTGGTCTTTGTTTCCAGTGCTTAATAGGAAACAACTAAACTAGACCTTCCTCGCCCTCCCCCTTACTCCCTCCTCCTTCCTCCCCGTCATGCTTTTCTATTTTAAGAAATCTATATTTCGTTCAGGTTTGCCTTCCAGGTAAGAATACAGCAGTTATATAATCCTTATTTAAGTGATCTGGGTAAATCCTGAAATAACTGAAGCTCAATGGTTCTGGAGTAACTCTTGCATATTAAAAATAGACAACAAAAAAATATTGTCTACATTGCTCTGTGAGACTTCATATTTAGCCTTTCTTTCAAAGGCATCATTTGAACTTCACTGACTGGGGCTCAGGACAGAGTTACTGCAAAGAGGAACGGCATTCTAAATTAAATTTGGAATAGGTGAAATGAAGGTCATAGTCTTATTTAGTAGACCAAGTACAACATTTACCCCTGATTAACCTAGCACTTGGTTTGAGTGCCCCATGCATAAAGCTATTCCCTCTGGACTTCTGCAAAGAACTATAGGGGATACTATTTAGCTGAAGAAGATAGCTAGTACAAAAGTCAGACAACTAAGAACACAAAATTGTAGAAGATATTAAGCAAAGGAGGAAAGAATGTTTGATTATTTTTCCTCAAAAATGAATCATATTTGTTAGGATTTTTCAAATCCAGTAGCCCAATGGAGGTGAGCTCCATCTCCACAGGTCCAGCAAGTAGCAAGACTGAATGTGTATTCCCAGTAGACTTGCTCATAGGCACATGTGCACATGGAAGCATACAAATTTAGGTTGGAAAAGACCTTTAAGATTATTGAGTCCAACCATAAAAAAATATGCACAAGCACAGGCCACCACAGACAGACACTCAGCACTAGCACAAGCACAGGCAACACTAATGACCTCATCCTATTACTTTCTCTGGCTGATTACGATGAAAGCCCATTAGAGTATGGATCCCCACAGTAGCTGACCTTTAAAACATAATCTACCCTGGCCGCTGGACCCCCATTCTTTCCAGTTGTGGGCATGTGGACATGTGAGTCCCAGAGGATGCAGCCCCACTCCAGATGCTGATACTCAGACGTACATGCACGCACACATACTATGAGTCTCTCCAGCACCTGGCCTTAGACACCCAACAGACTACAAACCTGGCCCCTGGGTCCTCTGGTCTCCCAGTTGCCTTGCACAGAGAGAGAGAAATGCCCCTGGTACCTGATCCAGACTCATAAAATTACCAGCAGATAAAGGCCCCTGCACATTCTACTTGCTGCTCTGGACCTCCTTGTTCCTCCAGTAGTGGACTGAAGACACTTGAATCTCTCTGCTATCTGGCTTGGGCTTATGGTGGCTGCAACACTTGGCTCCAAAACTTCTTCCCGTATTTGCTGGTTAGTCTAGCTTGATGTAAGTACACTGGTGTACCTACCAACACAGCATATGTATGAACTCTGGTGCTTCCAGTCCAAAAGGTAAACCAGAGAGGTTTTCTGATAATTCGTCTTCGTGGGTATCACTCCAACCCATGGGATTGAGGATCCCCTGGGGCAGCCCTTGGAAGAGGAGTCGAGGCCAGGGCTGTGTAATTGGGGTTTTCCTACCAGCTGTTATACCTCTATGTTCTTCTGTGTTCTTGATCATAGAATCATAGAATCAACTGGGTTGAAAAAGAATTAGCGATCATCAAGTCCAACCCTTGATCCAACACCACTGTGGTTACTAGACCATGCCACTAAGTGCAACATCCATTCTCATCTTAAAAACCTCCAGGAATGGTGAATCCACCACCTCCCTGGGCAGCTCACTCCAATGTCTGATTACTCTCTCTGTAAAAAATTTCTTCCTAATATCCAACCTAAACCTCCCCTGGCAGAGCTTAAGACTGTAACGGTAGCCTTTAGTCACCTTTCCTAATGTTTACATCAGACAGTCATGATGCAAACACTAAATGTGCTAAAGATGTCTGCAAATTACTCAAATTTAGAAAACATTATCCATATTTTTAAAATTTTGTGCATTTAAAAATGTAGGTTTGGTTGTTTTTTTTTCTACTGGATATTGAGGATCACTTACTCACATGTTCTCAGCTGTTGATCTTTACCTGTAAGGTTGAAGCTCCACAGATCTTCATGAAGAATTAAGATATGAACAGTACTAAATTATGGTCAAGAGCCAGGAGATCCCACTCCAGCCAGTGATAAAAGATCACTCTTTATGCAATACCTTCTGTTTCAAAGGAATTAAATGGTCCATTACATTTGTTTAGTTATGTGGCATGTGATTGATGAAGTAAACATTTTAACAAAATGTATGTTACAAAATAATGAGATAATTAATAATTGTAGTTCATTAGAAACAATTATTTGTAGGAATCAAAACACTTGATCTTGAAGTTTGACATGATCAGCACACAAAATAGGGTAATTTCATTCCTACAGAATTTAAATAAAATCCCTTACTTCACTGGTTTTTAGTCATACTAGAAAAAATCTATACTTAGTACTTACATAGATTTGTGAAAATATTTGTTAATTAATTTTACCTCACAGTAGAACATGTACAAGAATCTTTAAAGCCCATATACGTTTATTGTTTTCAGTGTTTTTATGAGGAATACTTAATCATATAGTTAAGTCAGAAAATAAAAGTTTCACTACTAATTTGGTATTAAACTCATAAAAGGAGCTCATAGAGCAGGTTCCACGATAAAGTCCCCCAAATTATCTCTCAATAATGAAGAAATACAGTAACAAAGATGACAATTATAGTGTTTGTGAACATCAAGATAAAAAATTATATTCATACAATCTTTTTATTTTTGTTTCACTTTTCTTTAGTGCAGTAGTCTTCTAGGTATTTAATATTTTTTAAAGGTGGCTTCTAAAATGAAATTATTTTATTATTCATTAAAATGGTGAGAAATCTATTCTTGTCTTTGTTCTGTTATTTTGGACTTTCTTATAATTCATGCTGATACCCAAAGAACTTGTAGTACCGCTGAGACTTTAAGATATCATTTACTTCAGGATACTGTATTGCCAGCTGCTTTTACTTTTCTTGGGAATGCCTTCCTAAGAAGCTGCATTTATTTTGTCACTGTGTAACCTTTTATTTCAAAAAATATCAGCACCAAGTTCTTCACTATCAGTAAATAAATAGGAATAGAAAACATATACAATATTTCAAGTTTTCACTGTCCAGGTCTTGAAAAATATTGATGATTCCTAAGTCATAGTTCATATGAGCATGATAAATGTTTTGTATGTAGTACGTATTGCCACTGTCATCATAACACTTGAAAATAGTCAAAACTGGTGGCAGAAAGAAGTTGCAAGGGATTAGGAGGCAGGCAATTGTGATTTCAGTAGAGAACTTTTTACAATGTCAGTCATCCTTTACAATGAATTTTTGGAAGATATTGGAAATAGGAATACCGGTATAATGAAAGAAGTCAGGTTAGGTTATCATAACCCTTTCTGTTCCTGAAATTAATGAAGTCTAGATTATGAAAATTTAGGCAAAAAAAGCCTTATGCACTGTCTTGTTTAATCTATGTGCTGATATAGAAGGAAAAAAAAAGTGAGATTTACTGTAACTGAATTTTTTTAAGGGAGTGGAAAGAAAATGGAGGTAGGGTTCTGTAGAAACATAATGCTTGCTTTTCATACGGAGAAGTGGACAGAGTAGAACTGAGGGCACATCAACTTGTCTGGGAGAATGTACAGCCTGAGGCAGTGAAATGTTTCAGGATTTCCTCAGTCCTTACCAATCACTTCTTGACATCTATGAAATTGCATTCTCCTTCCTAATTTTCAGCAAACTCAGGACAATCAATTAACATTTATTCTGGCATAGAGTACCAATAACTTTGTGTCCACTAAACAAAAGAACATATGATATCCTGTTTTGCAGAATATTAAGAAATATTTGCTACTGCATAATTCTAAAATTTTCAAAATGATCCTCCAGTTTGAATTTTTTTTCTGGACCTCCCCGGCCTCATATTCTACAGTACTTGTCTGAACTATATTTCTATGTCAATATGAGCATTGTCAGAAAGTGGTGATACAAATGAAATGCCTAAAAAGATCTTTAAAGATTTTTAAAATGCTGAAATATTTATGTCAAGAGGTAAAAAAATAACAGGTGTTTAGCCTTGGGAAGCAGTGAAACTTCAAAGAAATTGGTGTCTATAGCCAAAGGTATTTCACAGGTTTAAGATGTCATAAAACCTGTGAGTCCAAGGTACCTGCTTTAGGTGACTATATCACTAAAATTAAACATTCCTTTCATCTGAATAGCAGTTCTTAAAGTATAAATCTCTAAGTCCTGTATTGCAGTGTGCACTCAGCTGTCCATGAAATAATTGAGGGTGGGGAAGTGACAGAGGGGTACCAACACAGACAATCTACCAGCTGAAATGTTGGCACTGATTTTATTTTTTTGATACACAGTAATGTTCATTTTTCCAACGGCTAAGGAATATCTTCCTTAAAGACAAAATGTCAGCACATATTCAGTGGCTGCATCGTTGCCATGAGAGACTCCTTTGCAGGCAGTCAGATATATTTCAGCTGTGCCTCTTTCTGTCTCACACAGGCACATTTAAAGGTGTTCCTAACAGAGTTCACTAAAATGCTAGTCAGGCAACAGAAATGCAGAACTCTGTATTTTCGTATAAATGTGAATGGTACATTTTCACCTTAATCTCTTCACTGGGATAACCAAACTGTTATTTAATTACCCATTCAGAACCTGGGTCCTAATTAGAGCTGTGCAGAGCTATTCACACTTTGAGCCTGAGTGAGTAAGTCTCACTGTTTGCAAGTTTATTGCTATTAGCCCACTGGGTTTGCTCTTCACCACAAGACTTAGTTCAACCATTGTGCTCCAGAGAAAGAAAAACCCCTGAGAACACAAACACTGATACTATAGCACTCCACCAGGAGCCCACTGTGCTTTTCTATCCTTTTGAGCAAGCTATTTAAAAGGCAAAGTAAAAAACTGTAGTAGATTCAACCAGTGGGGAAATACTGAGGCAATTTTACAAAAAAAAAAAAGGATATTACTAAAGAATGGAGGAGATTTAGAGAAAAAAAATGTTGAAGCAATTTAAGATAATAGGATGCTAATTAAAGAGGAATTATAGTGGAGATTTTATAATACTTCTAACAGTGGTGTTAATGTTAGCTTCATCTGGGTTGAATCAAGCACAAGTAGCTAAGGAATTACTAGCAATTAGGGACCAGACACTGCCACTCTCAGGGAAGCAGGTAACACTCAGGGTAACACAGGCAAATCATACCCTAGATGCTGCTCTCAGTGTGATTGCTCTGCCACTGTCATGACACTAGATAGAAATAAATTATACAGTCAGCACTCTCTCTTGTAGGAGTCTCAGATGTGTGACTAAGGCGTGGGGCCTCAGCCTGAATGGATATTTCCATGGTCTAATTCTTGAATATACTTACCTTAAACTGCACAATACACTTTCAGACAACTTCGGAAATGCCCTAGAAAGGTTGGTTCCTGTATGGGTTCAATTATAGCATCAAGATTAGCATGAATAGCAGTACCATTATATACTAGAAAGAGGGGTTTCTATGTAAAATAGTCCAATTAGCATGAGATAATGCATGATAAACATGGAAATAATGTCAAATATTAAAATATCTATTTAAATTTACTTTTTTAAAAAATTATTTTTAAATTACTGTTCTTCTTTTCTCTTTTTTATTGATCTTTGGAAAATTACAAAAGCTTCAAAAAAAGCAAGGATACTTTATCTCTGCTTTGGTATGGTTAAGATAAAAATATTTAAAAGCTAAATGGGTGTTTTATTTTAGTTAAAATAAATAGAAGTGTCTGTGGTGAAAATGTAAGAGAATTTTTAGCCTGGAGCAAAGTGTTGTGCTCGGGTTACACACCTGAAAAAAAATGGGGCTTATGAAAATGAAATTGAAAGTACTGAGTTTGCTGACACAACAGTTTGTACAGCATATGACCAAAGTAATGTAAACATTTCCAAATACAATACCTAATCAAATATGGAACTATACATTAGAAACAAGAAAAACTCTTATTCTTTGTAATTAAAAATACATTGATGTGGCATACTCAGTGAAAAAAACCCACAAAAACAAACAAAAAAACCCCCAAGAAACTAGAGAAATTGTACAGCTACGTAATCATGCATTTTAAAATTATGATCTTCTTGGCCCACAACTGTCTGTTGTATTGCACCCAGTACATCACTCTAGAACACCAGTGGCCAAGTACTGCAATAAACAGAAATTGAATAGAGAAAGGAGAGGAAGGCATATTACAAGTCCTATAATTATCCTGTCCCAGAGGTATTTTCTCTCCTGAGGTTCTGCTTATTCCAGTGCTTCCAGGGTAGGACTCAGCTGCCTCTCTCTGCAACTAAGCAGTCTGTACAATCCATATATGATTTGGACTAGGAGGACTAGGAAGCAAGAAAGTCAAGGTTATATTTTAATTCTGTTCTGACTCATTCTATTCTTAGTTTTCTATTATTACCTCTTCTTGAAAGTAAAAGTACCCACATATGGAACAGTCTAAAATAAGAACATCAACCCTAGATCACTTCTTGCCTGTGCTGGTACTTAAGATCATTTGCAAAGAAAAATCATTACTTAGAGGTCTTTTGCAAGGTCCTGACCTTGGCTGCCTAAACAATGTGGAGGCAACACATTGTTCCAGGAATGAGCCCCTGCTTGTACCCATAATAAAGGCTATATCAGAAAGACAAGCAAGGTATCTCTGTCCCTCTGGTTTACTTCACCATGTTACTTATTTAGATGAGCCTGATACTGTTATATTGAATTCTATGCAGTATAAAAGAGACCTCAAGCACCTGACAGTACAGTGGTGTAACAGGAGACAGCAGAACAGTGTGACAAAGATCACAGAGGTAGATCGAGAAAGATGACTCTGAGATGAACATTTCAGACAACTAATGAGACTAAAGTGTCACGAAATCTGGCATAGCATTACTCAAAGGAGGCAGGAAAAAAAGACATAAGGGCCATGGAAAGAAGAGGAAGGACATCTTTCAGTGCACTAAGGGGAGATTTTAAAATAGACTAGATCCATGATAAAATCTCAGAAGTGAGGAGACGGGGAAAAACTCAAACACAAATTTTTTAACTAAACTTATGCACAGGTGAATCACCTGTGATGCAGTCATGAGAGGGTCAAGTAGGAGATCAGCCTTTTGGATGTTATTACACAGCTGCCCCAATATGGGAGTATGTAGGGAGAACAATTTCATTCAAACACAGCCAAAACAGAATGAAAATTACATCCTAGAAAGTAGTTGAGCTGAGGTTCATTACTGATTTAGAGATGAAGTCTCCTTAGGAATGACAGGTGTGAGAACAAGAGAGAAAGGTGTACCATGTATCGAAGGTGTACTTTTTCACAAGTTCATGGAAAGGAGTGAGCTCTGTTAGATTTTTTCTTCTTCCTTAGAAAAGGAAAATAAATGCAGGGGTGATTTCACATATTCCGCATAAGGTAGAAGACAAAATGGTTCTTTTTTCTTTTTTTTTTTTTTTTAAGGAATAAATAATGTTAAAATTTAAGCCTCTGTAGCAAAAGGGGATTATAATTGTTCAGAAATACGTAAAAGGCAAAATAGGATGACACAGTCAGTGCAGAAAACACTTTGTGGGCAGTTTTTGTTTTGGACAGTAAAGGATGCTCATTTTTTATATCTTGTTTAAACTAACTAAAATGGTAGAACATGTAAACAAAAGGTACATTCAGAATCTGAAATTGTGAAAGATTACAGTGTTGCCTTAAAGGATGGGAGGAGTCAAAAAACAGACTCACCAGGCAATCATTAGTAGAGATAAGGTAGAGAGCAGCTTTAATAGAAGGCCTTCAACCACCACGGGGGTACAGAGACGGGCACGCGCACCACGTTTCCAGGGCGTTCCACAATTTAAGGTATTTATCCACCCAATCCCAGATCTATCTGCCCCCCCAGATCCTCCCAGTTCTGCCCCTCAGCACATCTCTTTGGCAAATTGAGGCAGGAGCTCTGGGATTTCCTCTTCCTCATCTTCCCCTTCTTCCTAGTACGTCCCACCCTTGGAGCTACTCCAAAGTACTAGGTTTTGAAGGATGCTTTGTCTAATGGTAAATTTTGTTGTTCAAGCCAGAGTGCAAATGTTCTTAAACAGAAAGAAGGCCTACATTGAGGGAAGTCTAAACAAGCTAAAGGAATTTAAAAAGTTAGATATGAAATGGGTTTGGGTATTGTCAACTACTGTGCTAAAGTGTGAGTTAACTACAGCTACTTCTGAAATCTACAAAAAACTAAAAATCAAAAAAATCCATAGCCATCACAGAAAAGCTATGAGAAGTAATATTAGTATGAAAGCAAAAGAGGAGGAAAGTTACAGCTGAGGAGGAAGGCAAGCTCCACGTCTTTTAAGAGTACAAGAGACAGTCTACTGTGAAGAGAATAAAGTTTAAAGGGCAAGGGAGTGCAGTGCTGCTGGAATTTATTGAAAGAGAAGGTATTTAACACATAGTGGTAGGTTATTCACAAGTGAAGCAAGGAATGGCAGAATAATAAGAAACTATTGTAGAGGCATCAGAATTTCTCCAGTGGCCTGAAAATTCAGAAGAATCAAACAAAAAGTTGAAAGAAGATTATAGGTTTATACGTGAATATAAAGGAGCAGCTCAAGACCCTCAGGGATAAGATCAAAAAAGCATGGGGACATAAAAGGAAACAAGATAAGGTTCACTAAATGCAGAAAGACAAAATCAAAACATAGTCTTGGTGCTTAACAGTCATGTAAAGAAGATTAAGAAGGACTCAAAAAAAGACTGAAGTGTTCAATAGTATATGAGCTCTAGTCTTTCTGAAAACAAAGACAGAAAAAATGCATCTATAAAAGCTCTCTGGATTCAAGTATTTAATAAGTTCACAAATATTTAACAAATTCAGTTTTAACCAGGAAATAACAGTGTAGAGGAGAAATATATTTAAGAAATATAAAAATAAGAAAACTGATTTTTCACTGAAGAAAATAAATTTACAGAAATATAACCTTGATCAGTTCCTAATCTCTGTCTAACTATAACTATCCTCTAAAATTTGCCTGTAATGTCCAAAATAAAACCAAACCTTGCATTAAAATATTAAATAAATTGGAAACTATAGTATATAGTAGTTTCCATTCACATAAGTATTTGCTTAAATATGCATATTGATGGTTCATTTTTTCAATTGAATTGATTCTAAAGTATCTAGAAGGTTAGATAGGAGCAGGTTTTTGGATTTCCTAAGAGTTGATCATATCATATTAATTTCATTCTCTTAGGTTACCTGTGTTGAGGAATACATTTGGTGCAAGTAGTTGGTTGGCAAGCCACAGTTTGAGACGCAGATGGAGATTCAGATTGAGGCCATGAACTGCCAAGCCTTTTGTTCACAAAGGGCACAAAGATGCGTAGTGCCAGCCAGGTGGATGGACACCGGCAGACACAACAAAAGCAGAGGACTTAGGAGGAAGAGGGAAGCTTGTGCTCGGGTAGACTGTGGGTATAAAAGCCATGGGGACCTTCATTAGGGGGTCCCTCCTTGGAGGCACCAGCTCGGACTGTTTCTGTGTCACTGTGCCATGAATAAATTGCTTTATAGAACAAGACATTCGAAACTCTGCTAAGGGAAACCTGGGGTTGAATTGGTAAGGAAACCTGGTTTTACTGTGTGAGTGGGGTATGTGGGGAGTCAAGTGGGGCCCCCGTGGGCTAATGGAGCCTTGTGAACAAAGAAATGGCCCAAAACTTCATCAGCTAGAATACTGTGGCATGAAGCTGTAAACAAACTCAGGTAAAATTAGCAAGTGATTTGGAAGATATGATTTGTGAGTATAGATCAAACAAAAAGTTTAGGTAGCATAAAAATGGGGAGAGGTATATTAGAGATGATTGTTTAGTTAACAGAGCCAGAGAGCAGATAAATATATTTTCCCAAAGTATAAAAATATTTTTAAATTGGATTCTAGGAAAAAACCCTCTCCAGGCCAGAAAACACTTTCTGTGGACAGTATCCAAAGGTTTTCACATTTTATTATTGTAGTTTTCAGTTGTGGTAAAACATGTTATAAATGACAGAGGGTGATGGCCTACATCTGCTTGATCCTATCTCAGTGTACGAAGGGGGGCGTATCTACTACTCTATTTCTGTCACTTTGAATACCATAAATAGTCTTTATGTAGTGAGGAAATGTCACATTTTCTTTTGTAGCATTAGTCATCTTTTTTTTGCACCACTTTATCTTCATTTTTAGTCTTTAATGGAAACAATAAAATTGAGGAGCAAGAATGATGCAAACCTCCCTCTTCTTACATATATAGTATAGCACTACAATGGTCACATGTAAAACATACTCCTGTTTTATTTATGTGGCCATATAAAAGGTATCCATGATCAGAACAAATAACAAGGGTGTTTTGTACATCTTCTTATGGAAAAGTGTAAAAATATTTATTAAAACTGCTCTGTAATTTCTTATCTGATTGAAGAATCTGATGCACAAAGAGAGCACTCAGATTTGCTGTGAAGCTATTCAAAGAGCATATTTGCCAGGGGAAATGGTAGTTTTAATCTTTGTAGGCATGATTTTTTAAGATTAAAGGAAAAGGTTCTGATTTCATAATGGTACTTGAGTAGAAAAGTTAAAGATTTTCATTTTTTCACCGTCAGTCATATACTTAGTGATTTAGAAAGAGAGGTTGACTTAAATCATCTCTTGATAAACCCACAGCAGGACAGGTGCTGCAGAGGCACAGAGAGGAGACCTGACTCCTCCTCATCACACAGCTGAGTAGTGAAAGCCTGCGACTTTGACCTTCATGATAAGTTGTCTGAGTTCATCTAACACCAACAGATATTCTGCTACTGTCCACCCCGTTTCACGCCTATTAATATTTCGTTCTGATACCTCTTATTTGCACATTTCAAGTCCTTTACAGAACCCAGCTGTTTTTACCATACTGCCGGAAGCAGCAATTCTGTCTGACTGACATGGTTACACCAGGAAAGTATAATTTATCAATATCTTATAGTACATGTTGAAGTCAAAATCAACCTGTCAGAGCTTTCCTTAAAAAAAACCCTGAGAACAAGAAGCAGAAGAAAGGCGTGTTTTAATCTCTACTTTCTTGGGTTTTAATGCGAGACTGGGACTGTGGCCCGTTCTTGGCACAGCTTTCAAGGTGACCTCAAGAATAATTATCATAACATCTATCATCCACTTTTATTCAGATAATTTACCCAGGCTGACATTTCTCTGTTCAATAAGAGCATTATTTTACAAGGATACTCTCAAACTCACCAGAAATCCTCCAAGATTTATAGTGTAATATCAGACACTGATTTATTTTTCTCATCATTCTCTCTGCAACTAGATAAAAATGAGAATAATAATTTAAGGTTATATTTTTATATAGAATTAAAATGTCCTGCCTATAGAAAAAATATTATACTTGAAATAGAGCATGCAAAAACCAGGGCAAGTTTATGCAAGGAAAATTTTGAGTCTGGAAAACATATTAGTGCAGAATAATTCCATTCACTGCACAACAATTTGTACAAATGCATCTTTACAATAAAGTCTTCGGAAAACCCCATATTTACACTTCTGCGTGTTAGACAGCAACAAGACAGTCTCTGCTGGATGAGGATTACAAGCTAATTAATAATTGCTCACTACCTTTTTCTGGTTTGTTTTTTTTTTTTAAATCCAGCAATGTGAAACGAGCTCAAACACAGAGGACACAGTGCTGTTCCCCAACAAATTCTAATCTACCTCTGAATGGCTTGAGTTATATCCCACACAAGTTGAACACCAAACTGATCTTTTGTCTCTCAAAGGGAGGCATTATACTGCTCTTCAGAAATACACAGCAAGATAAAAGAAAAAATTATTCCTTTCTGTTCCTCTTATAAGCAGGTTTACTTTCTCCAGCTTTTTGCTACAGCAGTGGTCTTTTCAGAGCCAAGGACAGTTGCGTTTGATACATCTAGTACCAGTGGTCTAGCCATAAATCTGTACTGCAGGAGACGGTGAAGTCATTAGTTTAAAAAGTGACAGTTGGATTAAGATAGCTGTCATCTGATAACTGAAAACTAATCAATGTCTACATGTTGCATATTTCAGACCTTCTTATGTGAGAATTGTCGTCCTGGTGTTACCATCCTAAAGGACACCTTTGTTGGTGTTCTTTTTCCCAAAGGAGGGTAAAAGTCAACTCAAAAATCCTAAAGCAAACTTTCTCAAGTAATTAATTTTTCCTAGAATATTTTTCTGATATTCTTTAAATATCAGAAATACATAACTATTTTACCTTCTTTTTTATTTATTTAATTGTTGTAAATGTCTATGAGGTTTTCTTCTGGAAGACATGTTGTTCTTCCAGCTCAAATAAGAATAGGAAACACTGACAATGTTTTGAAATTATTATTACTTTTAGCCAGAAGAATTTTACTGACTCAGATTTGAATGACACCACTTTTATGTTGTCTTGTAGATATAAAGTAATTAATGTATTCTACATCTTAAATTAACCCTTTATTTTTTAATTTTGCCAGTGACAAAAAATGCCAGTGCCCACCAAAGCCTCTCTATCACTCCCCTCCTCAGCTGCACAAGGGAGAGATGAGGGCAGGGAGAGATCACTCACTAGTTATTGTCACAAGCAAAACAGACTCAACTTGGGGAAACTAATTAAATTTATTACCAATCAAATCAGAGAATAAAGAAATAAACCCAAATCTTAAAACATCTTTCCACCACCACTCCCTTCTTCTCAGGTTAAACATCAGTCCAGAATTCTCTACCTCCCCTCAAGTGGTGCAGGGGGATGGGGAATGGACGCTGCACTCAGTTCATCACATGTTGTCTCTGCCACTCCTTCTCAAGGGGAGGACTGCTCACACTCTTCCACTGCTCCAGCGTGAGGTCCCTCCCACAGGAGAAAGCCTCTATGAACTTGTTCAGTGTGGGTCCTTCTCTACTAAATGCAGTCCTTCAGGCACAGACTGCTCCAGTGTGGATTCCCCATGTGGTCACAAGTCCTGCCAGCAAACCTGCTCCAGTGTGGGCTCCTCTCTCCACAGGTTCACAAGTCCTACCAGAAGCCTGCTCCAGCATGGGCTTCCCACAGGAAAGCATTCCTCTTTCAGGCATCCATCTGCTCCAGCACAGGGCCCTCTATGGGCTGCAGGTGGATCTCTGCTTCCCCATGGACCTCCATGGGCTGCAGGGGCACAACTGCCTCACCATGGTCTTCACCAGGGGCTACAGGGGAATCTGCTCTGGCATCTGGAACACCTCCTCCCCCTCCTTCTGCACTGATTTTGGAGTCTGTAGAGCTGTCACTCTCACATATCCTCACTTCTCTCTCCTCTGGCCACAATAACTTCTGTGCGATAACTTTTTTTTTCCATCTTAAATATGTTATCATGGATGCATTACTACTGTGGCTGATGGACTAGGCCAGCAGTGGATCCTTCTTGGAGCCGGCTGGCATTAGCACTGTCAGACATAGGGGAAGCTTCTGACAGCTTCTTGCAGAAGCCACCTCAGTAGCCCCGCCCCCACCAAAACCTTGCCACACAAATGCAATACAAAGATCCAACTTGCAAAGTAAAATCTAAGTCACCAGTTGCTTCAGCCTGTGACTCTGTATCAGTGGGAGCATCTCACAGTCATTAATACATTCTTCCTGATATAAAAAGAGCAACAGAAATGTTATACTCTTCAGATCTTTCTAGTCAGCTGCAACCTCCAGGAGTTTCCCTTGCTGGAAAATGCAAGCTTCTTCAGAGGTACATTTTCTTTCAGGAAGTGCTGCAATTACAGTTAAGATCAATGTAGTTCTTAATTCTATGACTTAGGAATAAATTAACAGTAATAAAAGACTCATTTTGTACTAGATGCTCAAGTCTAGAAGATAAAATAGTAAAGGTCAGAATTTGGACAAAAGCCAAATTTTTGTTGTTATTCCAGCACTACAGAGAGGATCTAACAGAACCCATGTATAGGTTTGCCTTGCATTGTTAATGGAATTTTTCATAAAAGTTAGTGGAACATTCCCACTTCTAGACAGGGACACATTGCAAGAAAAATATCTTGATAAGTCTGAATGTGTAATATTCTCCAAGGTTACTGTAACCTTAAATTGTCATTTGCCTTGAAAATTTGAAATATCACTTATTTCCCTCCTTCCCTCCCTTCCAGAATTACTTAGGTTTTCCTCTTTGTTTAATTTGCTTGTTGGACCAGATCCTCCCTTTTGCAAATTAACTATCTAGTTAAATATATATTAGTTTCACAGAAACTATGATGTTACAAAATTCTACAATTTAGTCAATTAAAAGAAGAGGATTTTATATCAGAAAAAAGGACTCAAAGGCTTTTAAAAATGCTAAAACATTACAAAAGGAGTAACATTGTTAGATAACCTTATTTAAAAAATAGCCTGTTATCCTCATCCCATCTTGAGTCAACAAGGGTTTTCAAATCAGTCACAAATGTGCTATAGTACTTTACCATACTTGTACATGTCTGTTAGCATCAGTCTGTTAAGACACCGTTGTCTACAGTGACGGTAGCATTCATAAGTAATTAACCTTTTCTTTCGATCAAATATGGAGGGAAACCTAAAATGGAATCTGACATGTTAATGAGGGATTTATTGCACCTCTCCATGAAAAAAAATTCAAATATTATTTTTTAATTAATTTGTGTGAGACGCTTGAAAAAATTTATTATAAACCTGTTTCAAAGTGGTTTGAGTGTCAGATTTTAATAGCTTCGTGGTTGTGCAAAAGTCTCAGCAACTGTAGTATAAAGTTTTGGGAACCTTGCATTAGAACAATTAATCACTGAAATGGAAAGAAACTAGAGTATCTATTGGCACATAGATAAATCACACATGATTTCTTTCTAATGTCTAGTCACCAAGAATAATAGAAAACACAGCTGGCAGGAATGTTAGGAAATTATCTACTCTATTTCTTTCCTCAAGCCAAAATCAAGTGCACCTCATTCATACCTGACAGATACCGTCTAACATCCAGTCATGGTGCTTCCACACTTTCCCAAAGCAATATAGTCCTTAAAGATATAAAGTCTTCTGAGGTATTTCAGCCTTAATCTACCTTGCTTTAATTTATTTTTTGTCATACACATTTCAGATATGGAAAGCAGTTTATCCCTTCCCTCTCTGAAGCAATCATTTCTACATTCAAAGACCATTATCATGTTTAACACGATGCAAGCCTTTTCAGCACAGCTAGCTTTTCAGTGCTCAAAAACTGTGAGAAGTAAGCAGAAGTCTGCCCTCAGCTCCCAGAAACTGAGCTCTGAATGAAAACTGTGCTTGGAGAAACTTAGTTTTGTAAGTCTGTTAAGGTAGAAGTAAAAGGGCACTTGAAATGTAGTCAGGAGCAGTTTTCATGCAGAGAAAGTTGCATTATCCCCTTGTCACAATGAATATGGAGTACCTTGTTGAAACACAGCAATACAATATTTATGTTTAGCTCCAGTGGACTTTTGCAAATTTTATGACGAAGTGAAGGATATAGCATGCATTTTGGAATGCGTGTCAAACCTGAACAGATTTCCTAGAGTTATGTAACCTTAGTCTCTAGTGGAACATCTATACACAAATTAAATTACTCATAGGTAATTACCTTCTCTTTTGTTGCTCATGGGTGTTCATCTCCTTGTTTAACTTAGGAAGGTAGGAGTTAAGGCCTAGTTTTCCGGTGTTCAGTATTCTTCATATGAGAGGAGCTTCTACTAATCATATTCTGTTGACAAGCAAAAGTCAGAATACACTTATTTAAAATTTCTTGGTTTCTTTCACCATTTTTTATTTTAAAATGTGTGCCAAAATAATTTTAAAAGCAAACAATAGATAGTCCCTTAAAGGGGAAGGTGATCATGCTGGATCCTTTTTATTAGATAGAAGCAAGAAATAGAAAACTGGACTAGAACTGGACTTTTCTTCTTTTATTGATATTATTTTTCAGAAATCTATGTGCATATTTTTGGGCACAATTCTATTTTAACACTCAGATGACTCTTCCTTGAGCTGTTTCACTACTGGGGGGACATTAAACCAATTTCTGTTACCAAGAAGATAAGTTCATAGCAACTTGTTCCAAAACATTTTTCCATACGAAGAAGAACAATTATTTATTATTAGCCAGGTAAAATCTGCCACTCTGCACATTTTGAGTTGCACATTATTAGGCAGTAAAAACAGACTGTCACTCAGGCTCAAAATAGCTTATATTTAAGACTAATACATATTATTCCAGATGATCTAGTTTTCCTATAAATCTTAGCATGAGTTTTGAAATGTACGTTTCAAAAGTGATGGTTACAAATGAGAAGAGGATTACTTAACTGAATGTTATCCAATTTTTTGGTGGAATTCAGTCAGCTAGGTTTTTCATAGAAAACCCTACTCAGTACAACTTGAGTTTTGCTTTTCTGTGTGAAATGTATTCACAGAGGACAATGCTGCAACATTAACATCTCCAAATATATATTTTTATAGGTGTTCTAAATTCAAAGATTATTTTAGAACTGGTTCATAACCATTTGATTTTCAGTAAAACCAAGCTTTTCATATGAGGGTGTTTTACAGTCAGAAATGACAGGAAACTGCCACTTCTTTTAAACACTATCCCAATGCATTTTTACTACAAAAAGATATTTCAAAACAAATAAACATTTTGCTTTTTTCTGTCAAGAAATGTATTTCAGAGGCCTGCCCTTGCTGATGGCTCTTGAAATTATTTGGTTTTTTGATACTTCCACTGAGTATTAAGGTTTGTATTGCAAGCTGGAATATGGCTTAAAAGGAATATAAAATCTGGACATTTTCTTAGTAGGAAATCTAGTAAGGCTTCTTTCTGCATATAAAAGTGTTATTTTTGCAGTGGTTTTGTCCCAGATATCTCATTTTCAGCCCTATTTTTTCCAGTGAATAGGTTATAATAGAATGTAGCATTATCAAAATGCTACTAAGCTTCTGGTTGGCTATGATACATGAGATTTTTTGTGAACAGCTAGGATATTGCACAGACTAAAATAAGTAAAATTCTGTTTATTAAGTGTCCCAATTTTTCATTATTGAAATACGTTGAAATTATTGTATATATTGAAAGGTGGCAGGCACATTTCCTAATTTGGAATCTGATTTTGATTGAGTCTAGAATTTAATATTCTCTGAACAGTAACTTCTGTTTCAAATTCTGTCAGATTTATGTACAGAAGCTACTTTCCCTAAGCAAGAAGGGTGGTCCAGTCTTACTTCTTTTATGGAAATCTAAACAACCTTAAACTTGAACAGCTTAAAAAGAATTGAGACTGTGAATTTTCTACTTTTAGTAGTAGCAATATGTAAACACTTCAGTTCCTGCAAAGGAGACAATTCTTATGAGCACTCTACAGTTTACTCAGAATTTCCTACACTTAATTTCTTTCAACACACACATTAATCCTTGCAGTTCTAGAAACAAACTGAAAGAGTTTAGGGTTGGAGAGATTACACAACATGGTTGTCTACAGAGAAAGAGAGCAAAAAGATGACAGGAAAAGAAAGAATGGAAGAGAAAGAGAATGTGAAGAGGAGAAATGGAAAAAGCAGGTAAGTAGAGCAAGCACCCACATGCTGATGAGATTCTCTGATTTATAATTAGCACTACTCACTGTTGAAAGAAAATTATTTCATAATTTGTTAATATTTTAATAACTGTAATAAAAAAAGAAATTGCTAATTTGCACAAGTGTATACATTTCAGAATCTGGGCTCTGGGGTAGTTTTGGCACACAAGCTTGATCACTGTAGTGGTGTAATAGTTAATCTCTACTTGGTAACTTTTTGCCTTGATTAAACAGAAATCTTTAGTGATACTTATTGTCCATGAAAAAATATTTCTTTATGACTCTATTTCCACTTGTGTCTCACCTGTTTCAGGACAGATGTGATTTCCAGAACTTTTTCCTATACTTCTTGGCAGGTTCAGAATCCAATATCATTGAGCTTTCCCTGAATGACTAGCATAAACACAAAGAAGGTCAAAAGAGTTTTAAAGTGTCCTTTAACTTGCAAATCCAAGACAATCTTTACCTCAGAAAGTATTAATCAAATGCTTGAGACCAGTGCAGTAACATTTATTGCAGTATTGTGCGTAATATGGCAAATTCTAAGGATGATACACTTAAAAATTCTACTCAACATAACCTAAGGTCAAAAATGTGACACCAAAAACTTTCAAATACCAAAAATTCCCCCTAAAAGACTTTAAAAGATTATAAATGTATTTAGAAAACAAAATAAGGATAGATTGAGTGTCTTATCTTTATTAACCTTCATGTTCTGCTGCCTGCATCCACAATCCTTTCAGATGTGTGCAGCTGCTTACAGGGGAACTGTAAAGTGTTAAAGCAGATGGAAAAAAAAATCAAATTCTGTAATTTGATTTTTACAAAAATCTTGTAATTATAGGCTAAATCATCAAACAATATACTAGAACTCCTACTTCTAATACCATGGAGTAATTTATGGACATCATATTTTGCAAGAGTTGACTGTTTGCTTTGAGATTCTGGCAATTATAGAGACTATTAACCTCTGTCATCTTTAAATTGCTCAAACTGATACCTCGGTCTAGATATTTCTATCCTCAGGAAGAATAGACCCCTTTTTGAACCTGTCATTCATTATCAAGCTGGTTTTGTGGAAGAACAGTGAACTACTGCTAAAAAAATGTATTTAATACTAATAATGGATCTGTAATCCAGATTCATTAATATTGCATTAGACATTTCCTTACAGGAGCACTTATAACAATTTTTCTCTTATAGATTTTCTGTATTAATAATTTATATCAAACCCTAACATTTATGATTTGAGTTATATTGTATCTATCTAATATATTATCTTTATTTCATTGCAGAACACCATATATATTGTTCAATGTTTATGACCAAATTAATAGATCAGTAATGACACTTTTTCAAAGTCAGATTATTCCTCCCTTGAGCAACAGAGAGAGGTAGGTGTGCAGACCTTGTAGGTTTTCTTTTTTTTAGGGAAAGAACAGAACATACATGGCAGTAGTTATGTTTTAACTAATTCATCATTAACTTGTGTATTTTTTATGAATAAGATCCTTAAAATAATTGAAGGCTTAGAGTTTTAACTTCAAAATCCATAATTTAACATTCATGGAAATGTGAAGTTTTTTTCAAACTTGGCTTATTTTCAATCGCAAAATCTACAGAAAAAGTAAAGTTTGAAAACTTTTCATTTCAAATGCTTAAATTTATGAGCAGAAACACATTTAACAGATTATACTAGGGAGAAAGGAGAGAGTTCTTTCATGTTCTTGTGTCAGAGGAAAAGGGAAAAAAGATAAAAAGTTAGGATAAAAATCTGAGCTGAAATCAAGAAAATTGTGAAAGTTATGAACACTGGAAAAGGCTCTCAGAGATGTAAGCAAGAAGCCAAACTATATGTATAAGAATGAGAAAACATATTAATAAATGAACTCTTAAAGAAAAGGGAGTTATTGAGATAGTGGATTTCATGGCTGCTTCAAAATGATGGCTCACAGTTGGTGATTTTTCCATCAAATGGAACTATAATATGTGAAAAGATGTTAAGGAGTAAATAAGTAAATAAACAGCTGGACTAAAGGGTGAAGGATATACAGCAGAAAAAAAATTGAATATCAAAACAGGTCATTTAGTGCTTTATCAGAGTGCTTTCCCGATATTATTGGACTACATTTTCTTTTTCCAGGAAAAAAAAAAAAAGTCATTTTAAACAGATAAATGAGATTAGGGAGAGATACTTTATCTAGTCTGACCTTGATATTAGCTCAATTGGTCAGAGCATGGTGCTAGTAACAACAAGGTTGTGGGTTTGATCCCTATTCACTCAAGAGCTGGACTTCATGATCCTAATGGGTCTCTTCTAGCTCAGAATATTCTGTGAAATTTCTGTGAAATAGGTGCTTTTTTCCCACTGTGTTGGGGAAAGTGAAAAAGATCGCACAGTTTATGGTTCTATGGATCTGATACTTTGCCAGGAAATCAAGTCTTAAAACAAAAGAGAAAACGGAAAACATAATCCTGTCTCTATCCAGCTATGCTGGAGTACTTTAGAAGCTCTGCAAACTGCAGGTTTTCCTGTTGGCATATGAGTAATCAGTATGCTTTTTATATAATTTGATAAATATATTTACCAGTCAGGTTTTTCCTCTCCGGTAGGACTGGGTTACTTTTGGTATTTTCCCCCTCATTACTGGAATATTCTCCAGTATTTCATGAATACTCAACCAAAATTCTCCATATGGAATAGGGGAATCATTCTACACTTGTGTTTGTTAGGACTGGACTTTAAATTTTAAGTATGTGCTGTAACATTTACAGCACAATCAAGATTTATTAAAACTACTCCACAGAGCACTATTGTAAAGAATTTATGAACTATAAAACTGCTATAAAGGTCACTTGAGATGCAAAAGTTTAATTTGGAGTATCATGTTATGGTGTAGTACTGCTAAACTTAATGCTTGTTTAAACAAATGGCTTGAGGATATTTGTCTCAGAATGCGAGGTTTATTAACTTCAGTAAAACAACTTTATACTATCTATTTTTTCTGCCTAGCTTTGATTTTTAAGGCTTGTTCACCTTTTATGTCCACAAATCTATTCCTTTATTTATATGGACATGAGAATAAAGAAGCGCAGGAAGAAAATAATAATTTTAATTTAAGTTATTAATTTAATAAAATTTGTATTGTTTAATAGAACTGTACATAGTTTTATTTTTATCATTATTTTTAGGTTTAATAGTTCATTTCATGGTGGTTTTTTTTCTTTAATCACCAGCTACAAAGGTTTAGCAAACCTTAACTGTCATCTATAAAAACAAAAAAAGGAAAAAATTTATTAATATTTAATAAGGCCCTAAAAACTGAAGTTAAAAAAGAAATCATAATTTTTGGATGTTGTAGGTATATTGTAGAAATAGACACGAATTCTGCTGAAAATAGATACTATTTATACAAGTTTTGAAGGCAAAATTTCTCTTTCTTCCACCAATTTCTCTACTATTTCTATAACCCATGACTGAATCAGTCATCACATAACTTGGGTCAATCTTTGTGAATGTGCCCACAGTGAGCTGTATACAGGATTGGAATTCAGACCTAACTGCTTCATTCTTCCAAATCTCAAATACTTGGAGAAACCCCTAACTCAGAGATTGGCTTTAAACTTCCAGGAAGCTGAATGTGCCAAAAAAATGCAAATTTGTTAATGTGAAACATTTATGATTTGTCAACAAAAATTATTTCCTGTTAAAATTGGCAAGGGTGATCAATCTCTTTCTCTTAGTATTTTATTGGGGATTTGGGGAGTTTACAGAGGGAAGCTGTAGTTGGTAATCTGCCCTACCCTGACATATAGCCAGAGCTGGTCCTGATAAAAGCAGTTATGAAAAGAAGTGATTTCATGTAGGGCTATAAGAAGCCATAAAATTATTTGCATGTCAATAGCATCAGACAATGTATCCAAAGATCTTTCAGAAGGTTTGTGTTTCAGAATATGACTGCACAACAAAGAGGCCAATATATGTTAGGATCACAGTCATAACATAAATTACTAACAACCAGGACTAATATAACAAGATTTATATATTTAAGAAAATTGAAGAAATCTTGACACTTTGAGCTCATTTTTTCATGCAATTTGCGCAGATTCTACCATGACCTTTATCCAACAGATAAACAAAGTTTTGATTTCTGATTTTCTTCTAGATGAAAATATTTTTGTTCCATTATGTCTCAAACTTGCAGGGAAAAATATATCCAGATTTAAGAGTCCTGAGGAGCAGACATTTAAATAAACAATGATAAAATAATAAAACTTGAGGAGAAAGTATGTGAAAAAAGGGATGCTGGCCATAATAGTTGCACACTGACTGACAGAATGGACCTAGACCTGTGGCCAGTTTTATTCGTCAGTGTTTAATTACAGGAAATCTAGTAATGAAAAATATACATGTGGAAGACATATATTGCAACATTTATTCCAGAAAAAGAAGGGATTGTTAATTTTAAAAATAGGAAAGACAATAGCTTATGTTATCTACCATTGAATCTCCACCAATGTGAAGCCCTAAAATTATATATTCTTCCCCTCACTTTCAGTACAAAAAATTGCCTGTGGTCTTCAGTGTAGTTCTTCAAGTGTTAAATTAACAAACCAGCTCCCAAAGCTGTCAGTGAGGAATGCCCCTGCATGTTCATTTTCAGCATGAGACAACATTCACCCTGCAGACTCAGCAGTCTGCCTAGGTCAGGTCTTCTGGTTTTGACAGGGACTATATTCAAAATAAGTGTATTTGCTATAATAAGAGGAGCTTGTTTGATTTTTTTTTATCTTGACATAGCAAGTGCAAATAAATAAGCATGTACCGCCATGAAATATTTAATCAGAGCCATAAGAAAAAGTAATTTCCTGAGGTCTCTGAGCAGCTATTTTAAAGTATATTCTGCCAACACTTTGATAAAACTTCCATTTAAATTCTAAGTTACCCAAGGAAGATATATAAGCTTTGTAATGGTCTTTTATATTTCAAAGGAAAAATAAGTTTGTGTTTACTCATGAACTACATACTAAATTCTGTACACTAGGATGATATTTTTTTATGACTAAAAGACCTCATGCACACATTCCTCTATGTATCTACACTTCTACCGAAAAGTGTTGGTTTACCCATTGGCACACTGACAAACATGAGTTCATGATACACATACGAATTTTGGTGCTGCTTTACTGTCTCATGTTCTACATGACTGTGCATATCTATTAGACTCACCACAAAAGCAAGAGGGAAACAATAACATTTAAGATATTAGCCTAAGAAAAATATGCACTTCCGCAAATAAAGAACAAGCACTTAAGTTAGATTATCAGGACAACTCATTCATTAAACATTTTTAATAGTATTGTGCCTGTAGGATAGCATTGGGTTTTATCACACTGTTTCACAGAAATGTGCAGACATCGTATAGTAAGTAGTTTACACGTAGATTGTGGTTTAGGCCAAGCACAGGCCTGTGAAGTGTTTTGAAGTGAAAATGCTCAAGGACAAACAAAGCCAAAGATTCAGGGGAAATTTTATGGATAGAATACATGGAGATAAAATCCTTTATGTAAGAACCTCTTCTGTGCAAGGCTACCAGGGTCTCGTGGTAGGTAAGAGAAAGACCTGCAATTTAGCAGTGCCCATTGTTATGATTAGAATGAGTTTGAATGCAGAGACAGAAATTCACACAAGGTTAAGACAGTGACTGACTAAGATGCTAAAGAAGCATGAACCGAAGAAGTAGGTCAGCATTAATTCATGAAAGTAGGTTGCCAGTAGGAGGCTATGATCAACTAAGGGCAGCAGATTGAGAAGGACGAGAATGCAAAAGAGGATAGAGAGCTTTGAGGAAACAGAGATTGTCAATGCAGTAAGAGTATTTATAGATACATCAGGAAGTAAGCACAAAGGGGAATTAGTGGTGAAGAAGCTGAGGATACAGAACCAATCCCATTGAAAAAGGTCATTGTTGAGTATAAAAAGGGAGGACGCTGGATCCAAGACAGAGGTTTTGAGTGGTCCATTGAAAATGTCTGTCCACTATGATGTGACAGTGAAGACAAGGAAATGGATGCCAGTAAAAGAAACTGTGAGCAGACAAGCACTGCTACTATTTTAAATCTACTGTACTTTTTTATCTTCAGTTATGCCAATGGACAGAAATAACTATTAAAGAGAATAACTATTGATATTTTTTATACCAGAGGAAGCGAAGTGTAGTCAAAAAATTATTAAGCACTAGTTTTAAAACAAACAGGAGGTACCTTTCACATTACAGGACTTTCTCATCTACATGAGAAATTATGGAGGCCTGAAACATAAGCAGACTCAGAAAATGTTCAGGGATATTCGCAGAATAAAGGTTTTCAAGGTCTATTAAATGTATAATACAAATTACAACTCTAGACTCCAGACTCAAAGGGGAAAGTTTAACCAGGCTTCTGTTTTGTCATACGTTCTCCAGAATCTGCTTACAGTCACTATGACATACTGAACACTGGGTGATTGAGTTATGTGTTCCCTCCATGTGTCTTCTCCCTTGTGTGCAACCACAGACACACACACACATACACAGAGCACATGAAGTGACTTTCATCAAGCATTCTGTTTGCATAGTTAACAAAAAATACTTTTTTATTTTAAGAATGCAATCATTGCCAAAGATTTCTAAAGTTCAGAATCTCAGGTGCTGAGCCCTGCTGAATCTGTCACATGCAGGAGAATAGGGAGAATGATGATGCTCTATGGCAGGAAAAGTAAATACACGCTGCCTCACATATGAAAGATGTAAAGTCAGGCCACACAAAGATTGAAAATGCACTTGCCTTTGTAAATCAGCTCTTCATTTAGTCATTCACACTGAGGTTAAAGTTGCAATGAAGTTCAGTGAAACTAAACTAAAAATTTATATGAAAGATCACAGAAACTGTCAGGCAATCATAAGATCACCTCAACAAACACCTTCAGCATAAAAATATTGTGAAATAGTTTAGAAAGAATATTTGTAACATTACAGGATCCTGTGTCTATTCTATTTCAATTGTTCCAAATGTGACATCCTTAAGAAGGAAGAATGTAGATAATGAGAGGTGAGAAGAAAAGATGATGAGGTAGGGGCCAGTAGGCAAAATCAAAGGAACAGAAGGTGGTTAGTCTCTCTCTACAGAAATCTGTAGGTAGAAGTCTTCTGGATAGATTATCTTTCACCAATTAAGTTAATAACTATTTCTATTTTAGTGTAAAGCTGGTCCCTCTTTTAAATCATCAAGGTTACAAGTGCATTTAAACTGAATACATATATATATATATGCACACACACACCTACATTACATAGGTGGTAGTTTGTGTATAGATAGATAGATACATAGGTAGACAGACAGACATATAGTGATTATTCTTTGCCCAAAAAGAAACATTTTTCAGTTCAGAACCCTCCACTCCACACTCCCTTTTTCTTTCTGTTCATGAAAGCCACTGGAATGTAAAGATAATCCCTGTAAAACCCACCTAAACAGTGTCAGCTGTATTGTTGAAAGATGTGGATCAAAGAATAGGATAGGAAGATGGAGGGAATCCATGGTCCACATCAGAACTCAGTAATTTAAATAACTATGCATAGAGGAAAGGTAAGCTTCTGTCAACATTATTGCAGCTTTTTTTTTTTTTTCAGTACAGAAATATGTTGAGCTTCTATAAATGGCAGGCCATTCATAGGGTTTTCTTTGAATTGCTGTTATAGCTGTGCCTAATACATGTGAAAAAAGATATCACTCTGTGTTAATTTTTATTTTTTGAGTCACAATACTTTTTATTACTGTTAACTGTGTCTGAACAATTCTCTTGCAACAGTTGGCGCACATTATTAAACTCAGCAAAAACCTTCTTTACTTTAGGGAATGGATTTAACTACAATAGAACCAGCTAAATATCATTTATTCAAGATCAGAGGATGTATACTGCTATTAGTTACTGCTGTGGCCCACTACTTTAAATACATTCCCTGTCTAGTACCCCAGACCAAAGTCAAGAGTACGTACAGCAAATGTGCTATTTACAAGAGATATATGTGATTTACAGTAGAAACAGAAGAAGAGGAACTACAGTAATAAACCCTTTGCAAGCACAGAAAGAGCCATTTCCATATTAAATTTTGCATCGGCATCCTAGAATCAAATATTGATGAGAGATTTTTTCAGGAAAACATGTAATCAGCCTCAAGGTGGTCATAAAGGAAATATGTGACTTTTCCCATTTGTCTTTGGATAAACTATATTATTGGGGTTTTTTGTCACATAATGCTAATACTATTTGTTCCTTACATTTTCCCATATCCGTGTTGTGCATATTGTTTATATGCACACAAGTCACAATCTTCAGGTATATGTGTTCCATAATAGTTGAAGTATATTCTTGTATATTCCGTCCTCTGTACTGTCATGCATGAGTGCACTCAAAGCAAAAGCACAACAGAGTTTTTTGGCAAGGTTTTCTCTACTAGTTGGTTAAAGCACACAGAAAAAAAGAAAACTCTAAAATCTATCAATCTAAAACAAAAGTCAACCCTTGTGGAAGCTGTGGGAGATGGGAGAGAGAGTGGGGAGGTGAAGGTAAGAATAAAAAGAAATTAAAAAGGCCCTCACATTGAGTCACAACACTCAGAGTAGACCCCCTTGATAAATGGAGCCCTAGACTTGACCAACGGTTTAGACCTAAAGGTTTAACAGCACTTAAAACAGGAGGTATGCACTGCCACATGTGGTCATAAATATTTAGTCATTAGAATGAAAGTGGCTATGTATAGAAACCCAAGCAGGTTGCTCTGCTCTGCTGGTACCCACATGGACAAATGTAGCACTCCTGAGTTATATACTGCTGTATTATACAAAGTAAGGTTTTAGAGAATTCAATGTGGGCTACCTGTTAAGGTAAAAATTATTTCCTTTCTGTGCAAGACCTGTCTAAATGCCAGAATTGATCTTTTTAATTAATTTGCTTGTAAGATAGGATCCAGGAGAAAGTGCATTGCCTTTACCTAATGATCTTCTATAAAATTCTTACATACATTGTGTGTAATATACATTTTTATTTCTAAAGGCTTTTCTCTTTCACAGGATGCATACAGCTTACTATCAGAAAACAATGAATTTAAAGAAATATTCTCAGGCAAGTGCAAAAAGAGGCAAAAGGTTGTTACTTTTGCAAAATTTTTGTTCACCATCACACACTTGTAAATTGTGGCTTTGAAAAAGTAACTGAAAAATAGAAGATCTAAAATAGAATAGCATTTTAATCATCAACACATACATATGCTGTTTCAGACCCCATACTCTGAAGACAGAAGCATTGTTATTAGCAAACCGCAGTAAATCTTTTTATGGAAAATGGCTGGAAGGTAAATTAATATCCATGTCAAAACTGTGTGTTAGCAGAGCCTCTGGCTGTTTTAAAGCAGATGAATAAGGGCCTTAACTGCTAGGGTTTTTTAATTCCTTTTGTCCTCAATATAAGAACAAAGCATAAGTTGATGTTTATGTGCATCTGTGGGTCTGTGTGCACCTCTGTGTGTATCTGACTACGCTGGTAGTAGGAATAACTTTGAGCATCCCTCAGTTTATATATTTCATAAATCTTTGTATGTACTTTATTTTCCAATAATCATTGACAATTAATTCTGTAATTATAGTATGCCTCTTTAATCCACCATTTGCTGACTGTTTTCTATCCCGGATGCCATTTGTTTTATTTGAAAATTGTTTCTTCTTCTATAATCCATTTATTTCTACCTTCTCATTTTCTTTCCTTCCTATTTGTAACAGAAGTAAAGAACTTGATAAATAAATGTTAGTCATATGAATGAAACAAATCTCAATTTTTTTTTCCTTTACCTTTGTTGTACTTTAAGGATTTTTATTGTTCCTTTAAGATGGAATGTCCAATAATAGTAACAAAATCTGCATAAGACACTTATCTCCTTAACTGTCCCAGAACATGAATATCACTCCCTCCTTGGCCTACATTAATTTAGTCAGCAATTCAGCCTGGACATTGCAATATTTTGCCAAAAAAGAGCCAAAACAAAGAGTTTTCACTGAAACATCTAAACATTCACTTACTTTCTTGGTTTTTGAAATTATTTGAAAATAATTATTGATGTCAAATCAAGAATTCAGCCATATATAAGGAAATTGCTTGTGTAAGGACTGCAGACAAACAAGCCCAAAATCAATAGATTCAGGCAATAGATCCAGAAACTCTAAGCCAAAATGTTGCATAAAGGCATTTAGGAAGAAAAGAAATCCTGATCCAAGGAATAGAATCTCAGTGACTTAATTTTTCAAAAGGTATTTTAAATAGAATACAAGTTTGTTCTTTTGCCACCGTAGACCTCAGGCATTCTCTGATTACTTACCTAGCCATGCACAAAGAGAAATATAGATTATGGGGATGGTTCTATTCTTTTTTGTCAAGCAGTGTAATGCATGAAGGCTGAGATTATATTACAGATACTTTATAAACTGTAAAGTAATTAAAGAAATTTCACAAAATTTAATATATTGAGCATAAGCAGAGATAGGTGTCAATCTTTCCTTTTTTTTGGTCGCTTTGTTTTGTTTCCCTGGTAAGAGTTTTCCTAAACTGAATATTTATAGTCTTAATCTTATGCTTTGAAACAACCCAACATTTTATCACACAAATAATAAATTTGAACCATCACCAGTGTTAGCATACATTTCAGAGCTAGGCCATGGGTGAGATAAAGATGGACAGCAAGAATCCTAAAAGTTGTTCACCAGTGCTGAAATGAATAACAGAAGGCAAGAAAAATGCAGAAACATGAAGAATATCAGTGCAGACGTCTCCCATTTTCCTCCGAAATTGCCATGACTCAGACCATACAGATGGAGGTAGCAGGGTCCCCAGTATTGTGCAATGAAGAGGAGCATTTATTTTATTTATTCATTCATTCTTCCCTTCAATTTCCCATTCCAGAATTTGTTTAGCTGAAAACCATAAAATCTATTGTTCTTGTACAAGTGCAAGTGAAAAAAGACTGATTTTCTGAAAAGCCTTATTCAGGAAATATAGGCACAGAGCTATTAATATTGATGGAGCTAGAATACCACCAAATTTTACTATATAGTAAAGAATCAGATATTGCTGTTCCTGGAGAAATAGGACTCCCATTGGCCTCCACAGAGTTTTGCTTGAGGTCAGAATGCAGGATCAGACTCCAAATCACAAAGCAGCTGTCAGACTAAGCCAGAAACAATTTTAACACATCACTTCTTTCTCACTGTATTTCAAAAGCAGTGGGTCTCACCCATCAGCTGATTGAATTTTTTTTTTATGAAGAAATTCAAACATCACTGATTGAGACATCAGTGTCCTTCTATCTCCAGAATTAAGTAACATGAGATATGAATATGACATAATATTCAGTGAGTTTTCTTAATGACTTTATTTTCTTTTGTAGACAGCTTTGGAAGTCTCTCTAGCTAAAATATTGCAAGGAGTCTTGATATGTTTTTAAGTATCATAAAAATTTTAAATTATAAAAAAAAATCCCCAAGTATTATTTTTGCTTTGTTCTCTTCTCTTCACATCTTTTTTGGTATGCCTTTTTTCTTGCGAGTATAATTAAAGAAAGAAGTGAAAGTGCAACCAAATTAGTAGATAGAAAACCTAGACACTGGGAACAATATGAAAAATAAAAAGAGATTGCATTGAACAATACTCATGATAACATGTTGACTGATACAGCACAAGCATTTACAGAGCAGTAATTGTTCATATAATGATATGCTGGGCAACAAATAATTTGCAGAGACTGAATTTTAAGCTAAATAAAAAGAGAAACTGGTAAGCAAAGGCTCCAACAGCAGAAATGTCTACCAGAGAGGTGAACAGAGAGCAATCTGACAGAGTGGAAATACAGACAAGAGATCAGTTTTGAGCTGCAGAGAACTGAGGTGGAAAGACTGAGGCTCTGCCAAACAGACAGTGAAAGAGCAGGGAGAATAAGTGCTGGTGAAAAACACTAAACAGGAACCAATAAATTTCGAACATTTTGAAAAGCAAAGTGGATATAGATTATAATTTTTTTTTTTCACACACTGCAGTCATGAAGCAACAGTTGTTTATGGGAAGCCTGTTTTCATGCACGTGACAACCAGACAAAAGTATTGTCTGTAATAATAAAAAAAAAATAGAGCTGGGAACATCTCTGAAATTCACCATGAGAATCAGGTATCATCTGTGAAATAACTCTCAGCCGCTTCCTGCACCTCTGTTTAAGAAAGGAAATGGCACAGGGGGAAAAGTTAGCCTAAAAAGAAACAGTTGCCCATACAAAATAAAGTAGACATGCTGAAGTATTTATGGTTTTTTCTACTGTATATGACATACAAATTATTTAGAAGTGCTTGCAACTCTCCTTTAATGTGTGTAAATGAACTAATCAGAATAGTTCATGGGATTTTAATTCAGATACCAATATTTTAAACAGAGAAATTAGATGTTTTTATAAATTAATAATTTTGTGAATTTTGTATGAATGTGAACCAGAAAATTAGGACTTTTTTAAGATAACTTACCTTAAAAGCTACTTAAAAGTCTCTTCAGACATCTTTAATAGCTTAACCCTAAGTTCTTCCTTGTCAAATCGAAACCTGCAACTTTCCAGGGAATTATTCAAAGTAAAATAAGGAAACAGTCACAAGTATTTGGAAAGAGAGAACATAGACACATTTGAATAAAGAAGATAGGAGCAACAAATTGTCCAGGAAAAAAGGAATATTTCCTGTAAAATTAATTTTTTATATGGGAAAATGGGGCTGTATATGTGTAAGAGTTGAAAGTAAATTAAACACACTCTTGGTGCTTTTACGAGATCTGGACCCCAGTCTGTACTCTGCTTTTACTCAGTCTAGAAAACAGAGTGGAAATTAAGCACTGAAATTGAAATTGTCCAAGACGATTTTCTGACTGAATCCTCCAGCCACTTAGAAATTCTGTGCAAAGCGCAAGACAACCATCAGCCAGCACCATATACTGCCGGCTCCTACCATTTTTGTAGAGTTAGTATCATATCCAGAGGTGTTAGAATTTTCCAGGGAACTTACTGTCCAGGACTTTCAGGTGAAATGAATTTTCTGAATCTCTTTTCTAAGCATCCAGTTTGCTTAGCCTATTGCTAGAAATGTACAAACTGACGAATGCAAGAGATAACAAAGTTACTTTCAGACATGCTAGTCTTGACCCTGAACTGGATAACTAAATCAGTCACCTGCAGATATTCAGGTTCATAACAGCGGTGTTTTGCATAAAGATGATTTTTTTTAGGCTAACAGGACACCTTTTCTTCCTGCATATAGAACCTGTGGTGAGGCAAGTGTGGTTAATGTAATGACATAGTATATAACATACATTATATTACAACTCATGTAATATATTATAAAATATGATGACACGTATATATACACAATATACAATTATGCCTGTCCTATTAAAAGCATAATTATATATTGTGCTAATTTTAAATTTCTCGTTAATGCTAATCCATATTTGAGCTTAATACAAGCTGCAGTTAGGAAAATAATTTCTGTCTAGTCAGTTTTATCAACTACAAACAGAAAAGATACACTGCTTTTGCTATTTGAGTGGGCGGGAAGCCACATTGTTTGAAGAAAAGTGAAGTATGTCCACTTTAGTCTTGTTCCAGGAGGGTTTTTTTTAAACGTTGTACTGAGATAATGAAACTTTTACTTCTGTGCTTTTAATTATACTACTAGTGTTGTTCTCCATCAGGCAACTTTTTAAAGAGGACAAAAAACTAAGAGTAACTGTGAGCCAAACCCACATAGTTTACTCTGTTGGGAACCACACTGGTAATTCCCTTTTTTGAGGATTTTATTTGAATACTAGCTGTAACAAAGAGTGCATCAGAATGCTGAAATCAGTCTTTCTGAGATATTAACAGAAACTGCACTGTCTGGGAGGTAGAATTTTAATTATATCCTTTCTCCTTTGCATCTAACCATTTTTCCTCCTTCTCCTCCCATATAAATTTATTTACTTGTGAAATAACTTCAAGAAAATTCAGTGATAATACGACTGTGGTGACTGTCAGTTGTTCCATAAGTAGTATATTCTTTATCAGCAGTTGTGTGACCAAATAATGCGCATCTTTAATGAGAACTGATACTTCTTTAAAATCTTCAGGACTACAAAATAGTGGGAACCTGACAGATGTAGAATTTGCAAAACTAGATCATAGGTACTTAGAATCTCCCTCTTTTTTAATTGTCAGTTAAAAAATTACTGCTAGGCCTCAATTTGATTCACAGAAAAAATGTTAAGTAATAAACACCCTGTATGCTGTGATCTGAGTCCATAAGAATGTTTCGTCAGTGTTTGGACAGAATGCAAGACTGGTTGTATTCACGTTGTAAGTAAAGCTTTACAATTTTCGGGCTCAAAGGGTTTTTATTGTTTTCTGGTTTTATACTTTCTCAAGCTAATATATTAATTAGAAATTACCTGCAGTGAATAAAGCATAGCACACACAGTACACCTGATTGGAGCCCTGCTCCTCAAAAAAATGATCACATTAAATTTTCTAAATAAAACCAAAAGATACAGTTACCTAAACAAAATTATCTATGAACTTCAAGTTCAGGAGCTTCAGGCACGTCAGCCATTGTTAAGTATTAATAATGCAAAGAGTAGTGTAGAGAGGTAAAAAGTGATATTCCACCTTTTGACACTATTGCTTAGCAAACATGCCAAAAATTTCCCCTGCATCCCTTATTACTTTTTGCTTTCTTATGCTTTGGATGAAGTGTAGAGCATGCACACTGTAATTCTGACTCCAACTGTCACTCACAGCTAACTAGTTGTGTTGTGAAACATGGAAGATGTGAGGAATGGTTAGCTGCTCACATACCTGAAGATAACCCCTATGGACATATTAATCTGAAAGTTCCTGTGTGGATATATGTGAATTAACTAAAGATGGTGAGATAAGCTTGCTACAGACCAAATATTCTGTTTTGCAGAAGTTATGTTTTACAAATATAATCTTCCAGCTTTAAGGGTTTAATCCTAGACATCAGAGGTGCTGAGCATTGCTTGTATAAGCACAAGATAAAAAAGGATGAGCTGGAAAGGGGGCACAGCAAAGGTTGCAGCTGCATTAGTGGTAAAGCACTGCTACATAAATGTCAGCTTGTTCCCATCTAGGGACAGAGGTTAGGGCTAAAGATGAGAAAGAAGTGTTTAGTCCTTGCTGACAGTTCAGAATGATACTTGAGACCACCTCTCTCCAGGCACGCCAATCACCATCATCTCTCCTGTGTTAACCAGAAATGAGCCCAGAAGTCTGAATAATTTTTTCTGTAACTATTCAATATTTTGGTCCTTGTCCAGTGCTGATACACACCTGTGAAAACAATTGTGCTGATGTTCTACCTCCTTCTCTCCGCGTTGCATATAGCACAAGGACTAAAATAAATATTTGCCTTCTTATAATCTTATTTATTTGTTTATTTTATGCAGAGACATTTATACTGTGCAGTTCCTGTATTTTTGGCATTCTTACTAGTGTTTGCATTAAATCTGGCATGCTGAGTATCTGTTTAGAATTAAGCACGAATGCCTTCTTAGTTTTTATGACGTTTTAAAAGAACTCTCAAAAGCCCTAGGCCAAACAGCCATTTTTAATTTTCGTGAATAAGGTATCTCAAATAAGGCAATCCCAAGGCCCCCTGGTTGCTTTTGAATTCTGAGTAAATGTTAGAAGAATTTAAACTCCACTTGCAAAACACCATGTCCAGTGGATGTTTCTTTTGGGGGAAAATCCTGCAAATATCACGAGGCAAACACTTCTGCAAAATTTCTACATCATGGTGTATGGGTGTGCAGCTGCACATTTACTCATTTCACTTAATTCACAATGCAGAGTCTTGTTATTTTTCCTGCCATTTTAATCTCACTCCAGCTGTCATTTTAGAATAAAAATTTAACTATTTGATCTCAATAAAACAAAATGGAATTATGAATAAATTTTCTGTCACTAGATTCAGCACATATTGAGCATGTCAGAATCATTCATACCCATCAGAATGTGAGTTAAATATTAAAATCTCTATTGCTTAGAATCTTACATTTGTAGTTGTTACTCTCTTTTATTCAGGGTTCAGAAAAAGAAAAAAAGTATGGAATGAAACAAACTCAAGTAGGCCCAACTTGCTATCACAAAATATTCAGAATTTAAGTTAGGAAAAAAAAGCCTTATTTTTACTGAGATATAAAAACAAAAGAAACCACAATTTGCATGCCAAGGGTCAGTAACAGTATTTGTTTCTGCCTCTGAAAATTGTCTGTCCTCACAAACCTCGTCAGTGTGACTTTCAGCCTCTAATCTCTGCTGAAACTATTAGCAGTAGTGTGTAATGACTGCATCCTCACCAGCTTCCATTTTCTCAATGTGTCACCTGCCTGGAACACTACATCCTCAAAACAGGAGGATTCATACTTATAAGATTAAGATTATATGTTCTGTCATGTGTCATGATTTTTATCAGACTTCCTGTATACAACCTCTGACTAAAACATAAAGTCCATCCATTTCTCTTCTGAAAGTGTTTTCACAATGCCATGTTTGATTCATCCCTAGGGAAATACACAATACACTACTGTCTTCTTCAATATTTTATAGTTTCTAAATAAAAAGTTAATAAAAAAACCTCTCTCCACTTCTTTGGACACTGTTGATAATCACCTTAAAAATACACTACTAAGATAAATCTTGTGTAAGTAAAGAAGTGAGATCAGATCTGATAGAAAATTGTTTTCCCAATCCACAATGTTTTCTTTCATTCTATTTTCTTAAATTTTCTCAAGGTCTTTTTAGATGCAAAGAAAGGTTTATGAAGTAAAGAACCATGGACCAGCCTAAGCTAAGAGGGTGTAGAAAATCCGTGATAAAGTCATATTGCCTAAAACTGTTGCTGTGTGGTTAAAACTTGTGTCTTGCGCTATTTAGGTGATGTTATGGTTTAACCCCAGCAAGCAATTAAGCACCAGACATTCCTTCCCCCATGGTGTGCTTGGGGAGAGAATCAGAAGAGTAAAAGAGAGAAAACTCTTGAGTTGAGACAAAGCTTAATAGATAAAGCAAAAGCTGCATGCACGAGCAATGCAAAAGAAGAAATTCATTCACCACGTCCCATGGGGAGGCAGGTGTTCAGCCATGCCCAGGAAAACTGGGCTCCATCACACGTAACGGTTACTTGGGAAGAAAAATGCCATCACTCTGAGAATCCCCTCCCTTCCTATTTCTTCCTCCAGTTTTATAAGTTGACAATGATGCCATATGGTATGGAATATCCCTTGGGTCAGTTGGGATCAGCTATGCCTGCTGTGTCCCCTCCCAGTTCCTTGTGGGCCCCCAGCCTCCTTGCTGGCAGGGTGGTACAAGAAGCAGAAAAGGCCTTGACGGTGGAAGCCCTGTTCAGCAGTAATGAAAACATCTCTATGTTATCTACACTGTTTACAGCACTAAACCAAAATATATCCCCGTACTAGCTACTGTAAAAAAAATTAACTCTACCCCAGCCAAAACCAACACTGGTAAATACCAAGACGACTAATTCTACTTTCACTCTCTGTTCACATTCTCTCATTCTCTTTTCTGTGATGATATGCACTGTCCTTTTCACCCTGGAGCTAGGAAAAAACATTATTTTAACAACTTTGCTGAAATTTACCTGTTCCTTAAAAATACATAAAATGTGAATTTTTTTTTAATTGTTAGAGTTACTTGAAAAATTTCTAAACAATTTTGACATTAAACTATTACACTTTTAGGACAAGAATAATAAAACTGCAAAGGACACAGACAAGCAGGCATATTCAAGGTTTTAACACATTACAGAAGGAAACTTTCACAGCCAAAATGTTTAACCATAAAATTTCCTTTGCAGAAAGTGTGCAACTTTTATTTCAACATCTTTTAAAAGGAAAAGTTATTTTCTAAATTTGGAATAAAATAATTACTCAAAAAATTCCTAAACAGAGAAAAAGGAGAGGGAGAAAATGTGCTGGTGAGGAATTACTAGTTGAGTAGTTCAGATCAGATATCAAAATTAATATTGTTGGGGTTTTTTGACAAAATAGTTTTTATTCTTTATTGATTTTATTGTTTTTTTAGTTTTCTGACTGAAGATAAAAATTTATCTTCCTTGATTACAATGCAGCAGAAAGGCACTGGATGCAAAAACTAGCTAGAACTCTTAACAAATAGTTAGTCTCAAATGGTATTCTGCATACATTTATGGCAGTTTAAATAGGAAACAGAAAAAGAGAGGAGCCAGAAATAGCAAAAGAATTTAGAGAATGAAAAGGAAATAATTATATTCAAAGTGGTAAAAAATAAAAAGGTACAGTACAGAGCAATAGCTAAGTTATGAAAAGAATGGAGAACCTTGGCTTTACCCTCAGCAAGGAAATTCTTCTAATTTCTCAGAATGTATAATAGAACTAAAGAGTTCCACTAAGGCTAGGACCAAGCCACCTTTCAATTTTAGACTGAATATAAAGTGAGAGTTGCATACTGAATACAAATGGTAACTTGCTATAGATCTTGCTGCCAGACAAATCTGAAGTTAGTTAGTGGAGTGCATCCACCAGTGAACAGTACTCCTGCAGCAGGGAATCATTAATCATCTGCATAACTGCCTTCCTGCAGTTGATGAAAAACAGGTCTGCCATTCTCTGGGATCACAGAAGGCTCTGAAGGCATGCACACCCTGAAGGAGTGAAACAGGATAATCTGTTCAATAGAATCACCAGTAAACAAAATAATGTTTTTTGCTTATATTACACTTAAAGTTGGAGTGAGATAGTCAAACTCTCTAGACTGGGTGGGGAACTCAACACCCATTTATGTAAGGCAAACAGAAGGATATATCCATACCTCATCAAATAAGAATCGGTATCAAATAAGAATCTCACATAGATGAATCTATAAAATCATCATCATACTATCTTCTTTCTTTTCTGCTTACATGTTGGTTTCTGGCGCTGGCATTCAACAGTACAAGAAGGAAGGGCAAACAGCAAAAACCTGAGGTCACATTGATACAGTGTGTTTCACCATGAGAATCTTGTTTGAAGAACTGTTAGGACTTTGCTTCTACATATGCCATGAAGGAAAGGGAGAGACCTTGGTTTTAGAGAAGGGTGGAATTTTTGGACTACATATCCTTGAAATAGGGTTTTTTTAAGTGAGCATATTTCACTAGAGGGAAGGTCTTTGAATGCATACTGTGGTTGACAAATTCACTTGTTCAATATTTATGTTGTGAATGGTGGTGATTCTGAGTTTGTGAATTACCCTTTTTTTCCCCTTACAGTTCTTGCTCATACCGTTTCTTATTATTCAGGTTTTCTTTGGTAAATTATTAAAGAACAATATTAAAATATTTGAAAAAAAAGTGAAATATGTAGTCTGTATTTTGAATAACACATGGAAAATCTGCAGGCTAGCAGCTGGAAGTATGCTAAATTTAATATGGCAACAGATCTGTGAGTGACAGAAGTAGTAAAGTTGACAACCAAAAAAAAAAAGGAACAGAATCACTGAGTGAACATTTTGGGTGTTGCCAGAGTTTTGAAAAAACCATGCCCAGAAGACTCATTGAAGGACCTTACACAGCCTCTCAGTCACAAGAAGACAATTCCACGCTGAGTCTCAATTACCAGCCAGGTAACTCAAAAAGAAAAGTCTCATCCCAACGCCCTGCAGCAACCCCACTGTGCTCTCATGGTGTGCTTAAAATTGTCTATAACACAACATTTATTTATGCTTCAACACAGCATTCAGTCTGAAACAGTGAGTGTCTTGTTAATTTGAATCTCCAACTTGATGATAAATCAGCAGCATGCTTTTCATGTGTAAATATGGAACTGGAGAATAAAATGAAATAAAAAAGGGGTTTTCCATTCTTGGCTTTTCTGTAATGTTCAGAAGTTATTATCATGTCTACAAAGGTAAGTTGCATGCAGAACAAAATCCATTTTACCAGAGTCCTAATGCATAATACAATAAGGCAGTAAATATGCCAAAACTCCACCTTCTGCACTTTAACTTTAACTGCACTCTAACACTCTCCCTTGTCAGAAGAGTGCCTTCCTGGAAAACCTTTACTTCATATCAAGAAAGTGAGAATACTGAAAGGCAGCAGCTGAAATGGCATCCTTTCCTAGCACAGTAACAGGTATTTTAGCTATGGCACTCAGGGTGAGGCTGTAAGCATTCAGAAAAGGTGGGATTTGCAATTCCTTTGCAGCCCTGTGGTGCTGCTCTGTTCACAGTGACAGCTGTGCTTCCTTGTAATTCAGCCCCCATTCTCAAATTTGACTTCTGGACAGAACTGAGTCCTGCTACCTACTGATATTTGTTTCTCAGATATCTGTCCTCCAACAACCACCCACACAGCATCCATGGCAGATCCAGGCAACGGACCATCCGGAGACTGGGCACTAGCATCCCCTATTTGCATTGGCAGACTGAATCAGGTGATAGAGGGACAATTTGACAGAAGGCTCAGAGCAGCACTGAAGAAGCAGCTTCTCTGCTCTTTAGAAGAGTTGTTTGCATGATTGTTTTTGCATTAAGCCTTCTTTGGGTGAGTTCAGCACTATGGGGTAACAGTTCTCCATTCTCTGATGACTAAGCAAAAAAAAGCTACCCTTTTATTTTGCCCTTGGTAAACTGAGTAGAGGAGTCATTACCTCTGACTTTGAACTACAGGAAATGCCATTTCCACCCCAATAAACTTAATTGCAACATTCACAATTTTCCATAATGGCTTTTCACATTAGTCGTCTTCTTTGTAGATGAATATTTCAAAGAAAGTCAGTTTTTCTCCCAGTTTCCCAAAATAACCTTGTGGTCTATCTCTAAACAGTTAAATGTTCTCTGTAATATTAGTCACTGTTATACTACTTACAAATATAATTTTTTTTGTTTTAGACCGCTAGTTTAGTTGTCTCATTGTAATAGAAAGATGATTTCAGGATAAGGATCTAACAGGAGCCCAGGTAGATTATATTGCCTCCTGTTATATCTGTGTGAATTTTAATATTTGAAAGCTATTTTCTTTAGAGAAATCTATTTATGAAAAAAACATACCAACTCACAAGGTGTGCTGTTATTTATGGATTTTTAAGATACAGTGTGCCACATCTGATTTTCAGTAAATTATTCATAGTTCAAATTTCTTAAGCATTTCCATATACTATCATTCCAGTGATGGCACACCTCAAAGGAGTCTTTTACAGTCTCTGTTGTTGGTCCTTCCTGTAGGCAATGTTTATATAATAGTCACTCTATTGTGATAGAAAAATAATTTTACCAAAAGCCATTTAAACTGCTTTCTTAAAAAAAAAATTACTTCTATATTGCTTTTAAAAATACAAGCTGATTGTAAATAGGGAGGAGGTAGAAAACAGATGATTCCTAGTGTTGATTTCTTTGAGAAATGGTCAGTAATTGTAAAATGGAATGACTTGCATGAAGTCTCAGTTCTGATAGTAATGAAAAAAGTCAGGAAAAGCGGATGGATTTCTGTGTAATTTACATATGTTGTACTCTTGTTTATTTTTTATGTTTTGAAAAACATACACAATCCATCTCCCTAAACTTACTTTTTAACAGCCAGCTTAAAAATGTTTAGCAAACACAGATAAGAAGCACCATAGGGGTTTATGATTGGAATGGTTTCAGCTTTGACACATCCTGAGCAATGCGTGCTGTAGTTTAAAGATTCTTCTTCTGAAATACATTTGCTGTAACAAATTTTTTTATTCACAGATAAGTAAGCATCACATGACAGCAAGTATTTGACAGATAGAAAAATGCACTTCAGGTACACAAAGTGCATGACTTTTTCAGCACATCAGCTGTCAAATGAATAACCAACTAAATTCATCTTATGACAGTTTGTTTTACCTTCTCCTTTTCAGGGGTGAAGGAAACATTGTAGATTAAATTAGTCAATACTCATGAAGGTATTCAACCAACAAGCAAAGGAGTAAAATGTTCTGTTTACTCCTGTGATATTCTCACTTCATTTTTCACGGAATCTTGACATCTCTTATCAGCACAACTAATTATGCTCTTCACACCCATTTTAAATGGAGTATCTATTTTATGAATTACTTGAGTACAAAGATTCTACTACTCAATTAAATTTCTTGATAGCTAAATTTGAAAGAAATCCAATCCACTCTGTTTCTAAAGCCAAAAGATGAAAAATGTGGCAAGTGAATGCGAATGAAAATGTTAATGTTGTTAATGAAAGCATTTTATTAAGAAATTTAAAATGTTCAACTAAAAACATCCAGTACCTGTAAAATGACATCTTTCTGAAACCTGAGATCTTTCTAGACATTTGTGGAAACATTTTTTTTTCACCTTTTCATTAGAAGAAAACAATTCCAAATATCTTCATGGAAACAGTTAACGGAGTTCATAGAAAATACAACAATCACACATATAGTTTGCAGTTACCATCAGCCATTATAAATTATAATACAAGGACAATCTTTTATTTCTGCACTGTAGTCTAATGTTAATAAATTTCCGTCCTGGCAGCTTGAATTTCTCAGTTTTTAGAGTAGATTTTTTGAAGTAATATTATTGCCTAACAATTATTGTTTCTACATCTTCTGTGGCAATAGTTATAAATACTTGAATAACCCAAGGTCAGTTTTACTATTCTACAGATGAGAAAGAGGCACACAGACTCCAACATTAGAAAAAAATCCATTAATGCCATCATCCTCAACCACAGCATCTTCCCAGAACCCTCCATAACCAGAGAATACTTCCTTCATCCCTAATTAACTTTGTTCAATGCGCTCTTCAACCAAGCAACGCAAAACTGAGACGAACTGTACACCCCTGATGTTTTTAAGGGTAGCTCAGAAATTTTGAGAGGCACTGGCTTTTTATTTTCATGTTCAGAACAGAAATTTCAATCTTTTAGAAAACTGAAGGTTAGTTTGCTGCTTACTGAAAACAAAGGCCGTCTGTGCTACAGCACAATGCCATCAATTCTACATTTCCTCTGTAAGATAATGTCAATATGAAAATCAAGTAATCTATTCAATATCCTTAGGACCACTTCTGATGATAAGAAACAGGAAAATCAGTAGAATTAAAGTGAGGAGAGTATGGACTATAATCTTGCTCCTGTACAGCCTAGTCCTGAAGTGCCAAGCAAGCATTAGGTCATCTTTTCCCAAATCTCACTAAATTTGGTTAAAAAGGTACTTCTTCTTACTGTAAGTTGTTTTGACTTTGTCTCTAGACACTGCTTTTTAGCTCATGCCTGATGAAATCAGCTTTCTGCTTCCCTGCTGTTTCAAAATGTGTGTGTGTACACCTGCAATTTAAATACTTCTGGCCAGCTGCAGCCAAACTGGACAACAAGGACGCCTGCAGAGACACTGTGACAGAAATGAACACTAAGAAGGAGACATCCTATTAGTGCCAGTAAGACTGAAAGGTGGTAGTACCAACCAGCTTACACTTAGATGTCCCAGAAACGGCCAAGGCACAAACATCTACATCATGGGAAAAAGTTCTCTTGCAGTCTTAATGCTGACCAAGCATGGCATACAAACTTGCAAGAATCTCACTCCATCAGTTTTCAAAGGTGTTTCAGCAGAGCTGGTAGCATCTTTATAATGCAATGAGCGAGCAAGACCTTTGCCCTTGCAATACCTTCCTAGCAGAGCAGTCTACAATAAAGTCCAAGGTAAAGTCTAGATGCTTCAGACACATTCTTTGGTCAGCATTGGCATGCAGAAAACATTGCTTTTCTCTCAGAAAACAGCAATATTGTGAGATTTGTTTTCCATTTTCAGTAAAAAACAGGATAATGAACAACAGCTCCCCAGAAGGCAAAAATAGCCAAGGTAAAGAAAAAACTCCAAACAATTCATCGCAATGCCATGCAGCAATCCAACAATAACAAAAAATAGCAGTCTTATGAATGCATACATAACTTCTATTTGAAGAATAGGATAGTACAGTGAAATTAGTATTACTTGAATAATGTCAGATTTCTTTAGTTCCATTCTGTGGGAAATTTATTTCTTCTGCCTGTGTAGCCAGAAAAAGCTATCTGCCCTTCCCCTACTCGGTCCAGGATTAACAGCAATTCTTCATTCTCTGCCCTGATGTCCAAAACAGAGCTTTTAATTTAAAATCCTATTTTGGCAACACATTTAAATCTAAAATGACTCCAAGACAGTCAGTTTAAGTGATTTGTGTACGTATGGGGTCTACATGTAGCAAGAGAGAGAGAGAAGTAGAAGAAGGGGAAGCGGAAGGGGAAGGGGAGGGGAGGGAAGGCAAGGGAAGGGAAGGAGCAGGTCCAAACCTGACACCAGGGACTTTGATTCTATTTACTACAAAACTAGAGGACAGTTCTCCTTACTTCACTCATATAGGAAAATTAAGCTCTCTTGCACACACTCTCACACATGTTCTGTTTTCATACTGCACTTAGATACTAACTCTTTCTGTGTGTGTGCCTCTTAGTCACGTGTAAAAGCCCTATATGTACGATGTCATAAAGATAGTCATATGCTTCTGCTTATGTTTCACCCTTTTAGAAGGGATAAAAGGGTGAAGTTGACTGCTTAATTTTAGAATTAGTTATTCAGAAAGTGTTAAATTACCTTTTGCATCACATGGAAAATAAAAAGGGCTTCAGAGAAAAATATCAAGATACACTAATCAATTTGTCCTTCAAAAATATATATCTTGAAATCTCATAGTTAATAATTATTGACAAAAAATAATTAAGAAATGTTTGAACTCATTTCTTAGACTAACTTTCCCATGTCAGCTCCCACTCATTTGAATTCCTTAAAATCTGAGTTAATTTTATGGTTACAAATATTGGGCAAAAAGTAGAAATGCAAATAATTATGAGTGACCAATTGATATGATAATTGATACAGAACAATTCATTTCACTAGTTGTATAGCCATCATTCTAATTGTTTGTAAACCTCAAAGCACATGTATTGCTCATTAAAAGTTTAACAAACTGTTGAGAAGTTCAGCTAGGGTGAGATAGCCTTTAAAAATCTAATTAACATTATTTTCTGTCTCTTTCAACTTAGATTACCTACTTCACATGCAGTTAGCTGACTTATGGACAAAAATAAATTAACCTATTTATTCTGCTTGTTGTGAATGTAATCCCATCCAATAAATCTGTCTGAGGCAGAGCCTATTTTCAGTGTATCCTTCTTCTTTTCTTCAAGATATTTTCTTCCTCCATGGATGCATGGGGATCTCTTAGTGCATATATCCAGTTTATGGCAACAAGAAAGCACAGTCTCCAATGGAGACACAGTTCTAGTATCTCTGTAAAGATTTCCGAACAACTGTGTGTGTCGATATTATTGTACCTCCATGTCCATCTACTAAAGTGAAAAAGTTGCCAAGCAAGTAGAGACAACCTTTCAAGTATGTATAAGTCCAGATAAAAGTTACAATGAGCAAAGAGGGAATTCATATGAAATGTCTTCTATTATATATGATTGTTTCCTATAAGCGAAACTATTTTTCTCAGACTGACGAGCTTACAGAGTGAGTGAAATTCTGCACAGTTGGTCCCCAAAAAAAAATTTCATTCTATTATGTCATCTAAAAGTTTTCTAGAACTCAATACTTCCGAGGATTGGAAATTCACATTTTGCACATTTGAATAAAGTCAGACCAAATTTTCCCAAGCAGCAACACGCAATTAGAATTACAATTGCAGCAAAGGTAGCCTAGCTGGACAATGAATCAATGCACTTTTCTGTGGGCCCAAATCTAGGCCATGAACAAAGTGATATCTCAGTATTCTACAATACATTGTTATTGGACAGAATGTATTCTACCTTTGCAAGTAGCATAGTCTGAGTGCATTTATAGATCAAAAAAGGTTGGGGTTGGGAACCTAGCATCGATATATGTATTTTGGAGAAGTTTTACTTTGGAGTAGAGTTAATCTGATTACGTGGACTGAATACTCACTCACAACTAAAGTACATCTGAAGTCCTGAAGCAAACCTCCCAGTCTAGTTTCATCAAAAAAGAACACAATTCAAAGGTCCCAAGACATGAAACAAAGCATAGGTAAGTGAGGACAATCACTAATGTAGATACACCTTCTGTATGTATTTTACGTGTTTATATTATGTAGTTTGTATTTTATTCTGATGAGATTTAGGTTCAAAAAAACTTTTCTATTGAGTTTTTTTAAGGATATTGTCCTATCTGAGTCCTAGAAGAGGTTTTGCAGCACAGTTTGCATTACGTAGGTTGTTTCCTTCATCTGCAAGTCTCTGCCAATTCATCAGATTGGAGATAAACTCATCAGGGTTTTGGACATAAATAAAGCAAATAGTGTATTTTCAAAAGTCAACCTGTAAGATAACTTCAAACAACTGATTACATTAATCTATAGATTCACTTTAGACTCTTTTTTCTTGACTTTGCAGACAAAAGTGTGGAGAAATACTAATGAACAAGGCATTGGAGTTCTGCTTTCCCATATGTAATCAGCTCCTCTATCAATAAACTATCTTCATTAAAGGTTAATAGAGTCATGAAGGAGTTTTGTTTCTATTATGCCCTATTGACAATTAGTCAATGGAGGATATTTAAGTAACACACTAAGTAAGAAATGTTTTTATGACTATAAATTTTAAAGTGGGAACAAGAATATAGGTAAGTGCAAATTATTGTCTGAAGAAGCAGAATTGTGATATTTTGGAAGGGGAAAATAGCAGGAAGGTATAAGGCAAGACAAACTATGCTTTTTAGAAGTATCATTATATTCAATTCTCTGTTGCCCATGATTTTTTCCTGTTAAAGAGAAAATTATACAAACGGATTTACTGCATGTATAACTTACATCTTTCTATATTTCACAGCTGCACTCAGCCCTTAATGTTGAAACATCCTCAGTCAAAATCGTTTGTGCCCACCTGTGTGCCTGAGGGAAGCTGCTTCTGTAGGCTGCAAGAACAACATGATAAAAGGAAAGCTGGCTTCTCCTGTGTTTGAAATCCCATTAATACATAACAAAAATTACGCACCCTACCTGCTGACCGGCATGTTGATGAGTATTTGACCATTATTTTATTTCAATCTCCTTTAAATTTAATATTTCTCCATAGATATAAAAATATATTATAAAATTATAAGTATATATCTGTATACGTATATAATAATAGCGGGGCTGCATTCCATGATACTGCATCATTACAAAATAGCAGTAAGATGCCCTTGGCTTTTACCTATAGCAATAACAATCATAACATTATATCACTCTTGGAAAAACTTTTGACACTAGAAGTTTATAACGTTAACACAATTCTCAAGGCATTTTAATTTCCTATGATGAAATATGAAGAAAACTGCAGGTGGCTTTCACAGAAAAGGAGTCAATTTTAAAGTGCTTCTGTGAAATTTGCATGAACCAGAAAGATTTTTTTCATATGATTAAGGTGCAGTATTTTTTATCACATTGCTGACTATAGAAACAAGTTTTAAGTTCTGCATGTGTTCCTTTTTAAACTCCCCGGTTAGACACATTGGTGGAAGAATAAATAATTTGAAGTGAAAATGTTCTCCTTAAAGTCAATGAAAGTTCTGATGTTGATATAAGGAGGCGCAGGTTTCTTTGCCATATTCATGCCCAAATACAAAATTTGTGTGGCCACTCTACTTAACTTCTATGCCATCCCTTCTTTGAATGAAACCAGTGTTTTTCAGGTTTGTTTCCTTACTATTTGTGGGATTTTACCAAGACCTGCTATTTAGCAGGCTGTTGTCTGCTCTCTCACCTGCATGCTTGTGTAGTAAGCTTCTGATAGGGAGAGTTTTCAGTCAGATCAGCTCCCTGAAATAGTTCTTAATTTTGGCACATCATCCCAGCATCAGCACAAGCAAGACAGGAGTTCATCAGCCTTATTTTTTGACTAGTCTGAGTTGTTGTGAATCCCACTCAGAGCTGGTATACTACAAGATAAACCTCAACAACTTGTCTAAGGCAGATCCTTCTTTCCTTTCTGTGGGTCTTTAGTTTCTATCACAGCATCTCTACGTGAATTTATGCAGCTGCTTCATGAAGTAGACTGGTAAACTGAGACAGCAGAACAACTGGAAGGAACAAAAGAGCAGGATGAGTCTTTAACTTCATCCACTGATCAGTCAGGCTTGTGAGAGACATAAAACTCATTTAAATAGGCCTTTATTTATAACAGAAAACAATTTCCATCAAATGAGAATAAAATAAAGATTAAAAATGGAAAGTTCTTTTCCTAATAAGAAACAATGTGTAAGGATTTTAAAGGAATACTATAACAATAAGAAACCTAAAGATTTCTGGGAAAAATCACTGTAAATTTGAAGGTTTGTGGTCTTTTCGTAAAAGAAAAAAGATCTGTTTAAAGATGATCCTATTACAAGAACAAAAGAAAATTTTAGTCTCCAAAGAAAATAAAAGCATCTGGTATTTAATAAGAATTACAGTCTTACAGGTTTTTGTTTTTAAAGCTAAGTACATATTCAGTCAGGACTTGTTATATCTGAAGTGGTTTTATATGTAACTAAGAAGGTGTGGATTCTATGATTTTGTGGTAAAGTTTAAACACAAGCATTACCCTTTGAAGAAATTCAATACAGTCATAGGAAATACCATTCCCCTTATTTGACTGCAGATAAAAAATGCATATATATACAGGATTGTTTTCAATTAATACAGTACCTCCAGTTAGTCCATTACATGTTATATTTATACTATCCCAAAGCAGAACCAGAACAATGTACCCAGGGAATTGAACAGAACATCTTAGTTATGTTGAGTACTTTTCACATGTACTGAAGTTATTAAAGGAGAGGAGGTCACCTTTTGGAACTCTAGGACAACTTTTGAAAAGGAGATAAAATTCAGAAGAAAACACAGTGGTTTTCGGGAAATAATAAGATACAATTTAAAATGCCAAATAAATAGTATTATGTTTGGCTGAAAAAAAAATATAAAGAAGACATTTTAGATATTAAAGAGTTACAGGTTCAGGTTCCCTGTGAAGACAAATACCCTCAGGGAAAGTAAAAATCATCATTTGTCTCTGTATAACAATTCATAGCAGATGAAAGAAGGGATGATTTGTATTGAACCCTTCTTCCCTTTTTCATTTTGTTAAAAGAAAAACACTCCCTAACAACCCCTTAAAATATGTACCAGCCACTCATATTGTTGAAGCGCTTGACCTTAATTTCCATAACCTAAAAACCATCTTCTGGTCGGCAATGCGGAGTCATTGTAGGAGTGCTTACAAAGTATGGACATAGGTGTTGAAAGAACACACAACTTGAGTCAAATACTTCTTGAATGAAGTGAATTAACACTTTCGTTGTGTGCTTTTCCTTCACTTGTTTGCTATTATAGAAATAGCTCTGTCTTTATCATAACAAGGCTTACATTGTTCTCTGAGGGCCTTTTTCTGCCTTGTGCTCATTGCATAACCTGTAGCTGTGGACATTGTCACCAGTAACAGCAGAATGCAGATCAATAAATATATTTTTTTAACACTGTAAATAGAAGTACTCATCACAAATTATATAATTCATTGACATAAAAAAAAATTGCAAATTATGATGCAATATTCATTTAAACTATTCCTCAAATAAAAAAGGGAATTTTTACATTTGCTTAATGAAAGGGTTGTTACAAAGGTATATATCAATTCCAAAGTGACAAACTCAGCATTTAGATCATTTCACTCATATTTATATATAATTTCTAATGATACCAATTCCTCCAAATTCTTTATGAATGCTAACTATCTTTAAATTATCACCACTGGAGAAATATAATTCATTCCATTTCACTACTTGGAAATATGGAGCTGTAATAAATTGTCATATTACTGGGTTTACTTAAAATGGAGATCAGATCATGATATAGTCACCAAACCAGCCACAATTAACTTCCACTGCAGGTGGTCCCTAATTCATACCACATACATGTCTTGATCAGTCTTTTGAGTATGATTATCAAAATAGAAAGGATTTTTTAGCTACCAGTTTTAAAGATATTTGCCAAAGCTGTACTATGTGTTAAACACAATATTAATATTCATTACTTTCTTGTCATTCAAAGCACACTGTAATAAACTAACAACAGCATCTCAAATAATTAGGAATGATCATAAAGTAAATTAATATGACACACCATATCCTAATGTAAATATGGCGTGTTTGTTTCTCAGACTGATTTTTTGCTGTGGTAAACATCTGCATTTCAAGTCACCCAAGCTGCTGTTGTTTGCCTGGGTATACCAGAACAAGAGACACTGAGTTTTGTAATATCTTTGCTTGAAGAGAACATATTTAACAAAGAAAACATAGATATATTTTAAGCAAAATATCAAATAAATGAAAATTTGACCAAGCTAGTGAGAAAAATATGTTCTGGGGACATATTTCTAGATCCAAGTCCCAGAAAGAAAATACTGTGAGAAATATCTTTCTTTATAAGACATCAATACTTCATTGCATTTGTCAGCTCCCAGTGTGGTGCTTTTTTAATTGAAAACTAGATGTAGATATCCATCAGATGAATTCAATATTCCTATTATTCCAAGTCAATTAGGTTCCACTGGATGTCTCCGAGAATTAAATCTATATATATTTTTAGTATTGCTTTATTATTTTCTTTTATTAAATTACTTAAGTGCTTATTGAGGGGGTTTGGTACTTAGCATTTTGTCTGTCTAGTTCAATGGCATCTTTACAGACCTCAAACTACGAACACAAACCTTAGTCCATATTGTTAACAGTGAAGTATTGTGCAATCATGACTTGATTTCTTGTATATCTAAAGTCATAATAAAGGTTGAGGGAATTGGTTTTTCCTAATACGAAAATTCTGTTTATAAGGAAACCCAGCAGTTACCTGTTTGCCTAGGAGAGTGAGCTTTGCTCACTTTGTCTTTCCTTCTCAAAATATTTATTCCAAAGTATGTAAAAACAATGGAAGAGAAACAGTGTGCTGATTTAAAACACTGGCAGATCTGTCAGTTTGGAATATGAGACCTGAAGAGTTATCAATAGCTGGCAGATTGTGGAGTGTATTCTGAGGCACTTTAACATGGAATTATCCATTCAAACATATGTGTTACATCACATCAGTAAGTGCTATTTCCCTTCCTGAACATTTTAGAGAAAATACAGTCTCTTCTATTTTCCACTTTTCCACTGTCTTTACTGACAGAGACACATATGTTTGCTGGATATTAATTTAGGCAACTATTTATGCAAATATTTACATGAAGGAATGTGAGCATTATGATATCCATAAAGTATATCTAGATATTTAAGCTAAACTAATTCTATTTTTTCTTTGTTGCATTCATGACACATAGTTAAAGTGAAAAATTAATGAACAGTCAGGAACCTGATGTCTTCCAAGTTTCAGGAGGGAATTTAGACTTAGAGCAAGTCAGAAAAAAGCCTAGAAGTATTAGAATCATCAGTTTTCAATTCAATTAATAAAGATCAGCAAACAGTTTTGAATGTTCTTAAATACATAATTATTATTTGGAGGCCTAGCTTTTGGAGTCTAGTGTTTGGAGATCCATTTTTCTGTTTAAAAGAACAGTAAATTTAGGGCTAATGATTTCCAAGTAGTATGTGATATTTTTCTATATTTTTAAAAATTCATTCACTATAATAAAGCTCTGAATTTTCTGTTTCTTTAGGTCACATTTTGATATTATTGTTAGTACTTTGCCTTAATGGAAATATTGGCAAATTGGAAGTTTAAAGAGAGATTTAAATCTACAAATAGACACCAAATGATCTTTTTTTGCATGTACCTCAGTGGGTTGCTGAAAAACTGTGATGATTTTATTTCCAAGGAAAACCATGGCATTTGTGGCAATAAAAAACCCCAAAACTGTTGATCCCTTGCTTGTAAAATCTGACATTTTCTAGGAACGTATTTTAGAGAACCTAAACCTTTCCATAAATTATAGAATTTTTTATCTAAAAGTTTACCTTATTTTCTATTGAATTTGAAGATAAATATTAACATCACAAATAAGAAAGAAGTGAGCATGGATTAGTATGCTGAACCAAATTCTGTTGTGCATTAAAAGTGTGTTGTTATAATGTCAGTGCTAATTGACATTTAATTTGTCCATTAATAAGTTCTCTATCAGCCTGCATAAGTTCTCTATCAGCCTGCACCTCAAGNTGTCTCTAAATATCTGCTTCCTCATTAAATGGCATAGCATGCTAAACATAAACAGAGGAAAAATTAAAAAAACCCAAACCCTGATGTTTGAGCAGTCTAGAAAAGCATAAAATATTTATGTATAATATGAAATACAATTATATATATTGCACACCATGGTTTCAACTTTTGAAACAAGGGAAACTTTGCTGTTTTCTTTAACAGTGACAAGATCAGTCCAAAAGTATTAAAATGCAAGTAACATTACAAGTTAATTACTCACTAGCCACGAAATGAAAGATTTAGAATTGAAACCATAACCTTGACTCTTCCCCATGGGTGGAGTGCAATATGGCAATATGTTATTCCAAGATCACATGAAGTATAAAATATAAATGTGCAGAATCACTACCACCTCTCCAAAAGAGACAACATTTTGCAGTAATATGGACATCTTTCAGTCCTCACCAGCAGGTACAGGGCAGAAAATTCCTGTGTACAAGAGAAACATAGCTGAGTTGTAGCATTCTTTGTTATTTGGATAAGCTGCATTGTATCCCAAAAAAGGAAGAGCAGCTATAAATTGCCTCAATTCAAAACATTAGAGAATTTCTTCTCCCTTTAGTCCTTGCTGATTAGAAGAAATGCAATGCTTACTAATCCAAAATATGATATTAACTAAATGATCTTTAACATGAAACGGAAGAGAAATACTTCATGTAATTTCATATATTACCTTACGTGTTTTGGCTTGTTCCTTTTTGTATAATATGCAAAATACATGTAGATGTAAAATCAGCTTTATGAATCACTGTTAAGCCATCACTGATGGACATCTGTAAAATAATATATGCCTTTCTGTAAAAAAAAAGTCTATTCCACTGCATAAAAGTTATAATTTATTTAAAAGTAAGTTTCACTGTACAATTGTGTCTGTAAAACACATTCTCAATCAGATTAGTGAAAGGCATGGTTCAGCCTGTCATCCTTTGGTTACAGTAGATTTGCTGATGTCATATCAAAAGGCTTATTTGCAATCCTATTTTCCAGGTTTAATTACTTATGGAGACCAGAGAACAATGATACATTTGATATAAATTCAGTCCTTCCAGTATTAATTCAGCTTTTCTTTTGGTACTTTATGCTCTATATAACAAATGCAAAATTATGTAGCACTAGCTGTTATCTGTATTCAAAATGGAATGTTAATGGAAATAATTCTGCAGTTTTAAGTATATTCTTTGGAAAAATCTAAATCAAACATCTATTTATTTATTTTATTTTTTTCCCTTAGCACACAGGTAGCAGCAGATTCAAATTAGAAGATTCAGATCTTTTTACTACTCTTTTTCAGGCATGACAGTTTTCTTCTTCACTCTCCTTTCAGCAAAATTAAGTGAAACCACCATTCCATTATATATATTCTAAACAGAATACTAATGAAAACCATGGAACCCAAGAGTTAGCTAGTTCTGCCTAAGCCTTCTGTGTTAAAATTTTCCTTTTATTTTCAGCTAACAAGTGGCTAGGGGAGCAAATATATAAAACAGAAATTCCAGTGAGAGCTCGGGAAACTTAATTACCACAGCCATGACATCATTTGCTGGCTAGATCCAAAGCCAGTCATCTTCTTCATGTTAAAAAAAACTAAACAAACAAACCAGTATCAATTTTGTAACTAAGGTTTATTAAGCACAGCAACAGTTTATCAGTATTGGCACAAAAATTACAATTTTACTGTGACAAAATGAATTACCAAGCCCCTGTCTTAAATATTACTGGTCTTTCTTACTCTTTCTTTTCTTGCTCCTTGTGTACATCACCAGTTAGCACGATCAGTCACCCAAGTTCAACAGATGTTCCCATTGTACTTCAGGGACATGGGCAATTTTGTCAGGTTTACAGGTGTTCTTTAAAGCACTGCAGAGGATAACACTGAGCACAGTTTTGCAGTTGAGTCTGCTGCTGTCTCCACAGAGATGCAGATGGATGATGATTCCTCTTGCTGTCAGGCCTTAGTCTTTCTTGGGAAGACTTCTGGGCAAACAGCCCAGAACAGCAGCAAGCCAGGGATGAGCTACTTGGTAATAAGCAAACTTGGAAAAAGTGTTGCCTGTGCCACCACTCATGGAATGCAGAATCCTGACCTGTCATTACTGAATGCTGACACCATATGGTGAGTACTACACCTGGCAAGTCATCTACTATGATGTAGGTGGTGGTGTCCTTGCTTGGTGCAGGTGCACAAAGCCCCGCTGCACAACCAAGTTAAAAGGCAGAAGTGGGAGAAATCTTTGGGAGTTTCTTTCTGTACTAGTGAAAAATGGCTGTTTGCTTCAGACTTAATGAACTGTTCATGTTAAAGACACATTCTAGTTTGATTCAGCACAGTGCAGTTTTTCTTTTGTACAATGTTACTTTTCTTAACACTGACATTTGGTTTATTGGGTTCTACTAGCTTTAAAAAATCTTTATATATACCTGTCTTTCTCAGCATTAATTAATAATCTATAATGATAATTAATATCTGTTGTGAAGGGATTTCTGTCTTCCCTGAAGTCACCCTTAAAATTATGAAGTAAAAAACAATAGAGCTTTTCCTGAAAATGCCCAGAATTAAATCTTTGTAACAGTATAAATATTGTCCTTAAGGCAGCCCTTTCACTGAAAGTAGATTAGAAAGTATTAGAGCACCCATGATATTAAACAAGGCCTGGAATGCAGAACTGTTCTGGAAGACAGTGCTGCTCCAAGACAGTAATAAGAATTTTGTCCAGCAAGCAGCATGTGCTTTGGCATGACTTCGGCTGCAGCAGAAATTTGTCTTGGACAAATAGTCATATCAGAAAAAAAGTGATTTTCTGTCTAATGTTACGAATGGACTGGAAGATAAGTCTTTCTCTCATAAAGGAACTCAGACACTCAGATAAATGCCCTTTCTTTAATAACACCACTGAAATCTTATATCATGGGTACATGGCATAGGAACACTCAACATCACACAAGGGACAGATTTCTGATTGTTGCAAAGAATAAACTATTACAGTTTTGGGTTACAATTTATATAGTGGATTCATGAACAACAACAAAAAAAGCATTCAACAGATAACTACATAACTACATGCCGAATGGGACAACAGAAATAAAGGAAGTGTTCAGAATACATATTTGCAAAGTAACTGTCTTTTCCCATGCATGCCAGCACATAACTTTGGAATTTCTTCAGTTTTCCTGCATAGGCTCATAGTCTTTCATGCTGCTACTCTCATAAAGTGTACATGGCTTTGTGCGTGTGCTTCTAACATCACCTGTTCTTTTTCTTTTCCTAAATCTGGAGCAACAGCTGATCAGCAGCCTCCTTTATTATTTTTTCCCTTTATCTCAGCCCAGTACTTTGAAAGATATTATCTATCCTGTTTTACCTCTGTAATTTTCAATAAAATTTGGTTTACACATAAATACCTATGACTCCCTTACTCTGCACCTTCTTTTGTTAAATACGAGCTCATAAAATCAAATGACATTTAAGGAATGAACCTGCTGTAGTTCGGTGTAGTGCTGGCCTATGCAATAAATATAATCTGTCTCAAAGTAAGCAAGCAAAAAAAAGAGGCAAGTGAGGCTAAATTAATCTAGATATTTGCTGACTTGTCTGAGACTACAGTAGTGCATTGAACTAGACTTTAGAAGAACATAATTTTCATTTGATTATTCCAGGCACAACCATGTGTTTTACCAGCACAACCGTCTTTTAATTTGGTGCCAGATGGTTGTTTGTACTCTGCTTTTCTTCTGTAGTATGAGGCACTGACGAGGTTGAAAATCAATGCCTTTCACACGACTTGTAGGAGCTCAGTATATTCTCACCTCCGTTGTCACCTGCTGCCTAAAATCACTCCCAGCCACCATTAAGAAGAGGGCTGAAACCCCTTTCGAAATGCTACCCGCCTGAAACTTCCTACTTATCAAATCTCTCTTACCTATGGGCTAAAAAGACAGCTATCGGTATGATGCCAAGGGGCAGCCTCTTCTCAGTCATAATAAAAGCCAATGATTATAAGCATTTGGTAAAAGGAAAAGTTAATACACATGACACAGCAAGTCATCAGACTTCATTTGTATTCTGGCTGCACGACACTGAGAAGGACTGGGGCAGAAATTTCCAAACAATCTCAGCTGAAAAAGCTGAAGTAGTGAAAGACACTAAAGACTTCTCAACTTCTGTACAGACATAGCCGGAGGAAGGATCCCGCTCCTTCTGTCTCACTATCCGCATCTTCTTTACTTCCTATTTCAACAGTGCTTATCAGATTGCTGGTAGAAATATAATGCTTTCATCTACCTATACCTTGTATCTTAAAGGGGAGAGGTTCTGCTCCTTCCTCCTCTGCTGGCTGGTAAATCTCCTTTCTTCTTTACACTGAATCTCATATATTGTTACTCCTGGACCCATATTTTAAATTACAAGCAGTGAAAATTTCTGTAGAATCCATTACACTGTTCCCTCTGAAACAGGCTGATAAACAGCTGATCTTGTGTGTATTACTGAGCATCTCATGAGGATAATTTACAATTCCTCAGAGAAAACTGAGGTGAAATAGTCTCTGCCTGTGTTTCCTCTCAGCAAGGATATCATGCAATGTCCCAAGCCTATTAACAGTGGCAATTTTTGCCTTCTGCTATTTGCAGGCAGCTGGGATAAACATGAACATTTGCACTCACACATCTAAGGGTTTCATCTGCCCTGCAGTGTCAGCAGGGCTTGTGTTTGACTGACAGAATGACCACGCAGTGAAGTCTTCTGGACATTAAATCTAGGTCCGTGGGATGATTTGTAATATGAGGGGTGATAACTGTGCAGTCTACTATTTTGCTATCTTCACCAAAATCCATCCAAGAAAATAACAGAATCAAAGTGTTTCTTTTGCATTATGTCATGCTGTTGTTTGTACTTCATCTTGCATCATACCAGTGCATGTTTAGTATTACTAGTCTTACACAACATACTCCTGAGAGGCAGCTTCTGATTTTTTTTATTATTCTGTATGACCTGCCTCTCCATTTATACCAGAATATACCATATACCAGTCTTAACTTCAATGTCTTTAATACATAACAATCTCAGAAGCTTTTGCAGTCTCCTGGATGACCTGTTTCTGGCAGTTAATACTATACCATTTGTATAGCAGAAAACAAACCTTAAAAGAAAATGTAGAGAACATGATACATTGTTTTTGGTAATGTCAACACTGTTAACTGTACTGTGCCACCGTTTTCCATACCCAAATCTTTTCCTGTATTCACTGGACCCTATACAATGCAACAATTCCATTTCATATGTTTGAGGTGAATTCACTAATTAAACTTTATTCTACATTCTATTTTAAACAGAAATTTGGGGATACTCAGTCAAACCTACAATTTTTGTATCTTTCCTTTCAGTTCCTTACATTTAGAATATAAAAACCAAACCTATCCCTACACATGACTAAATGGAAAATCCCATTCACTAAGCCAATACAGGCAGTATTTTAAATTTTTCTCATTCTCTCTGTAAATGACCAAAAATCTCCAGAAATTGGGGTGAACCCATGGAAGCTTAGATACATCTCTTTTCATCACTTTTAGTTTTGACTTATGATTTCCAATGAGTAACCCATATAACACTATCATATATATATATTTTCTCTTAATGTCACTGCTTACCTAATGTGTGCTGTTTAGTGTCCCAGACCAGCCTTGTTTTGTCAAGGCAATATTTGCCAATTAGTGAAGGACCATTTCCTTCTGCAACTGTTAATGAGAACAACAAACAGTTAACTCCTGTATTGCCTAGTGGCGTAATTATGGTTCTGCCAGATACAGAACAGTTTATACTCTGCTTTGTAGACCAGTTCAATAAAGATTTTTATTAATAGTAGTGTATTTTTATGCATTAAAGATGAAAAATAATGCTCTGACATGATTTATTTTTTGGTCTCTTAGCACAGTCTAATCATCTAGTCATGTTAAAGAGCATTTTCAATCATATATGTATGAAACTGATTAAGCTAAATTCCAAATGCTAATGATGTAATTAGGTATCAAGCAGTCCTTGTACTGTGTTAAGTCATTTCTTTTTCAGAAGCAGGTTGGTCATCCTGCCCCCTTTCAGAATCTTTTCCCTCCAATTTTCAGTTGCTTATATAAAAACTTTCCCAAAATGTAACTATTTAAGCTGATGTCCTCTATGGTGGATGTCTGCCTCAAGCCATTGTTTTTGAGGAAAACATGGTCAAAATGGCCATTAACAAAATTGGACTGTGGAAATTACATTTTAATAATGTTAAATCTCAAACCTGACATTCTGAAAAAGTGTACCTTCAATGTTTCACTATTTAAGCACTTAAAAGCAGAGTTATGACTTAGGGCAGCTATTAAATATTCCAGCCTGTTGTTCCTCTGAAAAATCAATCTGCTTTTTCAACTGAGTTGCAAACTGTTAAAAAGACAGAGTTTGCACATATTCAAACTGTAGTACTGTAATTCTCTGTGTGTACTAAGTATCCTTAGACCCTGTGTCAGAATGCAGTGCACATACTGTCGTCACTGAAACTCGACCAGGAATACAAGGGACTCTTGGTGTTTTTCTTACAGATTGAGCATGCTTGCTGCAGATAAAAACCTGTCCAGAGAAACTACACCTGAAATTGGGAGCGGGAGGGGGAACTGACAGAAGTAAAGAGGACAGATGTTGAGATACATACGGAGATAACTGAGCTAAAGTTAGGGTTTTTTTCAAACATAAGAGGTATGCTACACATGCGTGAGAATGAAGATTTTTACTCCTACTGCATTTTCACATAGATATAAGGAAATATATATTGCAAAGACTATTTTAAATTGTAAGATTTTATGGTGCAGAATATTATTTATGTTACCAATAATATTTCTCAAATACTATTAATTACTGCACAGACATTGTGCAACATGTGTAGATCTGTTTAAGAATTTAATTTGATTTAATGCAGAAAAAAGTCCTTGTAGGAAAGCCTTCCTTCTTCAGCAGAGTAACTGAAAAGCACCAGCTTCCTCCATCAAATATTTCCTGAAGGGTCTGTAGCACTCAAATGCAAAGATTTTGTTTTAGGATAGTGAAAGAGGCTGATAAAAACTGAAAAATTACTGAAATAATGGCATAAAGGCTGACACAAAGCAGAAACAACCATGTTTGTTCCAAATAAACAAACAGGAGAATTTCATAGGCTTGTGGGTATTTACAGTTTGTAGACACTCTAAAGAACTTCCAGGGGAAAAAGAAATTAATTTTAAAAGGTGGTAGGTCCTACTGATTTCTTACTGAAAATGAATTCTTTCCTGGCCACTTTCAACACATAAGTGATACAGTTCTGCACCTCAGAGTTGATTTTTCCCAATGTTAATCTATTCATATTCATTCAAATAATGAATATTCTCATTTCTAAGCAGCACACCATCAAAATCATTCCTTTAGATTGAAACAAGAATCAGGCCTAAAAGA
>VZRE01001653.1:7401-20288 GCA_013396775.1 Cephalopterus ornatus
GGATGGATGGATGGATGGATGGATGGATGGATGGATGGATGGATGGATGGATGGATGGATGGATGGAAGAAAGAAGCGACGTCCCGCGGCCGGCGGTCCTTGACCCCGGCAGCCCGCGGAGCGGGGTGGCGGCGCGATCTGCTGGAGCACCCGGCCGGCCGCTCGGGAGCGCTCGGCGGTGCCGCAGCGAGCAGTGCTCCGCTCCCGGGCGATGTCACGGAGTTGAGTAGGGGCAGGTATTTCACATCACATTAGGGTTTTCTACGCCCCTCACTTCCTTTAAAACGGAGCTGCTAGCGCTTTATAGCAGCAGTTTTGCTGGCTTGCTAGCGTTTGCGAAAGGCTACAGATGCCTAGTTATGATCTTGAGGGAAACAAGTCCCTGTGTTTGACTTTGAAACTGGCGTCGGCATTGGGATTTGTGACCAAGCTTTCGGAGTCTTTGAAACCAAAGCATATCACAGAAGTTAGGCATCTGAAAGCTTTTGTAAATCCTCCTGTACAAGTCCTTCATCTTTAAATGGCCTTTAAACCTAGTTATTCTACAAATTTTTACTATATTCTTTGAAGATATTACTTTCGAAAGTTCCTCTCTTTTTTTCTGTCCTAAGGACATAGGTTCTCATCTAATGTGCTAGTATTATATATAAATATATACCAGAGCCTTAATTGTTTATGCCTGGACCCCGAGTTAATCCAATTATGGAATCAAAACAGACTTTTGTAATGAATGAAGTCCCACAGCATCACTACAGAGTAGCTATCTTCTCCATTTCACAGAAAAAAGAAATGTGCTCTAATTAACACAGTATATACTTAATGAAAATAGGAACCAGAATGCAAGTCTCTCACTTTTTCAGATTTCTTATTTGACCGGTTTATCCAGTATTTCCAGATAGTAAATGAAAAAATAAATTATTATTATTATTATTATTATTATTATTACAACTATATGGGTTATCAGTTTAACAGTGGAAGGAAAACAATGATATAAAATTCTCCAGATCTCATTCCTTCTCTGTTTTGAGTGAGTTATTAGTGCTGGATATTAGGTTGTAACAATACTGATAGCTCTTTGTGGTTTCTTGTCAGTACTTAGACCAGACCTTAAAAGTTAATTTATTGTGGAAGAAGATCGTGATAGTTGCTAGGGACAGAATTTGACCCAGAAATCTGTCTATACTAACAACTAGTGATAAGGATACAGGAGATACACACAGAAAGACAAAACCTCATTTTGGCTAAATGAATTAGACACATACACTACTGCAACCTAATTCTAGTAATTTTAACTAACCAGTGAAAGGAGTTACTCCTCAGTTCTCCAGGTTCTGTGTATGAGCTGTTATATCTCCAAAACATGGACTCATTAATAATTCTTGACTCCTTGGATTTTAAAGCCAAACCTCTCTCAGTCAGATTCTGTCTCTGTCTTAATGTCATTCTCTTAGCAGAACAACTGACTTAATTTGCTACCTATTCTTTGGAATGTATAAGAAAATTGCCAGGTAGTGAAAAGCAACACTGCAGGTCTGTCACTTCTTTTTCTTGCTGCCAGAGATGAGACTGGGAAAAACAGAGCTTAGCCAAAGCACTTCTACACTTCAGTTATTATCAGCTGCCAGAACAGCCTCTAATCTGGGGGCAGCAAGGAATGCATTAGAATAGTCACTGAACTGCTGTAATTTATGCCATAAATTGAAATCTAAGAAGGCACTCAAAATTTATTATACCACCCCAGACTTACAGAAGACAAGTGACAGGATTGTTCTGCTCTGGCCTATAGACTATGCCAGATCATGTGCACTACTAACATTATCTTACACAGACAGAAGAGTGGTGTTATGCTGCATATAGTTGCTAAAAGGGAGCTGAAGCTGGAAGCAGCAAAGATAGAAGTTTACATCATTTTCCATCCTGGGAAAAGCACTGTTCTTAGCACTGCACCACCACAAATCAGTGATGTACTTTGTGGTAAAACACCGAATATCTTGGCATGACTTGAGAAGCTCGTTTTGAAAACATTTGTTGAGAAGATGTCCCTATTTAATAAGCTTTGAGCACCTGCTGTCATGAATTGGATTCATTCGGTGGAGAGTATGGAGAGAAGGGTCTAGCTCAGAGTGGTCCAGCATCAGCTACAACAGGAGGCAGGCTCAGCTTTGGAAGCATTCACCCATTCACACAGTTTTTTCCACCTGTACATCTACAAGCAGCCATCCCCTGATTTGCTCAACATTCCCTCTCTGTCCTCCCCCAGCACATGCAGCAGTCACCCACTCTGTGTGTTTACAGCTGTTCACTATGTGCACTAATCACTGCCCTCATGTCAGTTAACTGAAGACAAAATACAAGAAGAGAAATAAAATGTATCTCAAAGCTCCCTGATTATATACCTGGTTGTTAATGCTTGGGAAATTCTTACACTCCATTTGGTCTTGAAGGACTGGAAGAGTGACAGGCTAACAGATTTATTGACAAATTTGGCACAAGGTTAGCAGGTACACAGAGAACACTGGAAAAAGGCATGAGGAGGTATAGAAAAAAATGGTCAGTAAATCACAGCTATACTTGAGGCAGCATGAAAAGACAAATAAGAGGATAATGATTGGCTTTGTAATTGGCCCTTCAAGATAAAAATGAGGGTCTTTACCAAGAAGTGATAGTGAGAAATCAAAGGAGAAGATACATGGTAAAAATGACAGGCAGAAAAAGTGAACATTGCAGCAGTGAGTTTAATAAAACAGAGAAGTCAAAGAGAAAAACTATGAAGCTCATGACAAAATGAAAAAAGATGGGACAATGGTTGCAGCAGGCAGACATCTGTCCCATGTTACAGCCTTAATGAGTCAAATGCAAAAAGTAGACCTTTATAGGAGCTACTGCTTTAGTTTCATGGCATCAGTTGTCTTCATTGCCTTTTTGAACTAGGCAGTATTCCATCAAATTCTTTTTTATACTGCTTAGAATATTCTTCTCTCAATTTGATTCTGAATATTTAGGCAAAAGTTCAAGTCTGCAAGAAGGAGTTTTCAAAATATGCTGACAGTGGGGTTAGCACCTTAGAAAATCCCTAAGCAAGACTGACTGATCTGCCAAATACAAGGCTCTCCAAATAAGACACTTACACTACCAGCAACAACAGTGCTGTGCTTCCCTTTCTGCATAGTAAATGTGCATTAAGCCTGACCTGGAAGAACCACTTCTTTGTATTAAAAAGTCTCCATCCTTACTCAGTTCTTGCCCTTCCTGTTGAGACTGCCAACAGTATTGCCAATTAGTGCCAATCCTGAATGCAAATTGTAATATGAATAGGCCTTTCAATATTTAATTCTCGACTTCTGCAGTGGTGGTGTATAAATATTTCATTATCATTACTGTAAGAGAAAGTTCATTCACTCATATTTCTGCCACACCTCTGAAAAAAATCAAACCTGTCTACCTGAAGTACTAGCAGAAAATGTGCAGACAGGAACTTGTTCTTTTGAGTGCTCCTTCCAGGTCTAGCAGTACAGTCTGGAATCAGAGTTCTCTTTCTTGGGAATCCTGATTTATTGAGAATACACATTAGAGGGCCATAATGACAACACTCAGTTTTTATGTGATTTGCTTTGTCTCTACATATTCACTCTCAAGCAGTATCCAAGATCAGGAGTTCAAAAACTTCTGCTTGGTGAGGTACAAGCCACTAGGGTTAGCGGCTGGAATACTCACTAATGCCAACTGCAGTGGAAGGCTGGAAGCATATAAAAATGTGCATGACAACTCTCATCTCTGAGCTGTGGCAGGCACCACCAAACATACAGCATGGTTTGGAGATCTCTTCTTATACTTGAAAGTCTCCTTAGGATAATTTAGAGTAAGCAGCATCCTCTTCATATGTTCCTAAGAGAATCAATTCTTAGACTCACGCTCTCACCATTAAAAGCTTTTTTGACAATGAATGTGAAGCACGATTTACTTTCCATAGCACTTGCAGAGCATGAAGCACGGGCATTTGAACATACTGATTAGATTCAGATCGTCTCAAAAGGCATTAATAACCCAGTCATGTTACATTGTAAATCCTAGCAACAATAGGTATATGCATGAACAGAAATATCCCATTCAAATCTGTGGAACATGTAATAAACCTGAGAAAAATAAAACATCTTCAATTAATTGAAAATGTTACCAGATGTAGATTGTGTTTGCCAGAGGAGGTAAAACATCTAGTGTAGGCCTCCACCTGCTGCAGGTGCCTTTATCAAATCCAAGTAGTGCCACCATCTCAACAGCTAGAGATGATGTGATCAGGACTAAACAGCATAATTGGTAAAGACACTTTTCTCTGATTACTGACACTTCAGGACCTGCATGAACACTGCATGAATCACTGTCAGGAGACCTGCAGAAAATCACGCTCCGAGAAAACCGCTGGCAAATGCTTACACTCTGACATTTACATTTCTGATACTTTCGGGGTAAAAGAAAAGGAAGGCTGCCCAACACTCTTCGGGCCTTTATATGTCACAGAGCATTGGGAAATTGTACAGGAAGACGGGGAAACAGAACCCACCAATCGCCTTGTCAGGTCTCTGTCCAGACATTGCTGTGGGGCTATACCACTATGACAAAACATCAGAAGCCTGTCCTCAGTTTCATTCAGACTCAGGGAGGCTGTGAGTCTGTGTGCTGTCAGGGGCAAGTAGAAGTGAAACTGTCTTAATCTGACTTCAGACACAGAAGTGTACTGTCAGCACATTGTGTGAAGTTTTTGCAGAAGTCTCCTGACAGAGGTGCTTGGCTTCTTGGTGGATAACCCTTGAGCAAGGGGCCCTCCGCAATTTCTCCATCACCTTCACAACATCTGCGTGTCAGGGATATATAGTGACATGCCAGAAGCAGAGAAGAGCAGTGGAAGCATGGCATGGGCCTGTTACAAAATGGCATACAAGAGGAAGATTACTCATTCTAAGACCTCTTTCCCCAAATTCACATTCTGCTTTATTCAAGGTGAACATTATGATTCTCATAAAATTATGGAAAAACTGTTTCTTCTCATATTTTAACAAGATTGTCACTCTTCCTTAAGAGTAGAAAGATGATAATTTCTCACTTTACCATGGCCGTATCCTAGTGCCCAGTCATGAATGTTATGAAGACCAGATAAGAACAGATAAACAGGAAGAGATGGTCCAGACTCAGGATGGAAATCAGAGATAACCAAAGCTCCAGCAGTAGATAGAATAGGGAGTAGAGAGGAGCTCTGAGACAACTATGGACTGCTACATGTAATCTAGACCACGGCTGCATGTCGTGGTATATTCTGGTCAATACTTCTAGCCCTCCCAAACCATGTTCTAATCTTTAGCTCAACAGGTGCAAACCTAATTCATACCTGCACCCTGAGAAATGCTGCATTTTCCAGACTCTGGGGGATAGTGGACTTCCCTGGACAAATTTAGATGCCCTCAGCTGTCTACACAGCATCTTTTCCTCAAGTGTTAAGGCCATGGTTGACGGCGTTATTATGGACTGAAAAGTTTGTGGAGAGAAATCCTCCTCAGCAAGTGTTGGCCAGAACCTCTTTGAAAAACAACATCAAAATGGAGACCAAATATGAAATCCAGTGACTGCCCTGAATTGTCAAACTCTCCAAAGCTCCATGGCAACAACTGAGGTAAAAACAGGTTTGAGGCAGCCTACGAGGTTTCTGTAAGCTCTGCCTGCCCTCATCCCAGGCCTCACAGTGCCTAAATAGAGCAGGCACGGTGTTTGAGAAAAAGCTGTGATTTTCTCTGAGAAATCAGCTATTGTGTGGGAGCACTAAAAATGGGGCTACAGTATGTAAATGGTATTGTTTGTGCAGATATTTTTGCTCACAGAAAGAGCAAAAACTAAGTCCCCACTGTACATGTAAATAGCATTAATATTCTGAGTTTTACTCTGTTCTGATCTCTCTCTTATTAAAATTAGGGTAATATTCCAAACTCAAAATGCTATGATTCTTAAGCTAGGAAGACCTCACATGCTTAACAAGATGGATGCAACTTTTAACACATATACCTCATGCGTAAAGTAAAATATTTGAAAGCTAATTTTTACTTGATCTGTCTACCAGAATTAGGAAAAAGGGTTGCTTTTTCTGAAATAGCACTTTACTTTTTTTTTTTTACTTGCAAGATTTAAACAGCAAAAATGAGCCTCTTTTGTGGCCTACCTCCCATTTTTGAAGTAAAATATTACGACATAGGGATTTATTTTTCTTTATTCTATTACTCTTACTTTTCCATTGACTGTATTTGTGCCCTACCATGTATCAAAACTGAGTTCTGTGTTTCCAGGGAGAGACTGAATAGGGAGGAAATTCACTGCTGTAATCATCATCCACACCATGATATAGGCATTTATGTGAGTGGAAGGTCTGCTAAAGGTGACTGAATTTTCTGTTTACTTTGTCTATGCTGGAAGCTTGCTCCTGTCAAGAGGTATGTGTGGCCTCCAGATCTTAGATATTTTTGCCGGGGCTTTACACATGGCATGAGATAAGGGGTATTACAAACTCAGTGGATTCTACATTGAAATTTGGTCTTTTATTTCATTCATAGCTTTGTAGACTAATTACATCAATAGTACCATTCTGTGGCCATTGGTATACTTTGCTAAAACTATTACCTCGAGCACACATTTTTCAACTTTTATTCTGTGTTGTATTTGTCTGATTGGCAGTTTCATCCTTGGACATTTAGGTTTAAAAAAAAAAATTCAGCAGTGTTTTGGGAGCTGAAGTTGACAAATCCATGTTCTTAGATTCATTTACTGCCAAAATCTAAGTGCTATTTATGTCAGTAGCTACCAGTTTAAAATAAAAACTCCATTGAATAGGGATGTAGGAAACTCTCAACTTACACAAACTTTGCATGTTTAAAATTCAAACATTTCATTCTTAGGTTCCAGATTAGAAGTAGTGGTCAACACTTAAAAGAGTAAATCCCTAAAGTCAGATTCCTAAACATGCACAAAGGATCCTTAAAAGCAACTTAAAAATCTGAAAACCAGGTTAATGCTATGTAGGAAGCTAATTTGAGGCATGTAGCTGTGAAGATAATAGACATTGTTGCTCAGCTGACCTTGGCTTTCTATCCAAGAAGATTGTTCTATGTTCTGTAAACCCACACAAACTGTTATATGTACTAAGTAAACAAATTTTTCTCTCAGGTGAAAATGAATAAGACCTTCAAAATGTGAAAAAAGAAATTAGAATTATGATAATGATAACAGTAATAATAATAAAAAATATATTTTGATAATGATAAAATCCTTTTAAGTAAGCCAAGATTTTTACATCTGAATGCAGTTTCTAGAGCTAATTTAATAATTCAGCAGTTTTGATGTCAACAACACAGATCAAATTTGCACCTTCTCAATGTTATTCTCTCTTTTCAAAGAAACTCTCTCTAAATATTGGGGTTTGTGCTCTAAATTATCTCTGCATTTGTGACATTTCATTTTTCTAACCTGTTTATGGCAATAATGTAATAAACATTTCTCCAGTGAGAGAAATTTCCCTGTTGCAGCTAATGAGTATGATAGGGGAAGCACTGATTCATAGACTTCGGACATATGATAAAAATATATGGATTGAAAAATCTAATCATACCTATTTAACAGAAAAGCTGCCTGTACGAATCACTGTCCCGACCTAAGCTTTGCCAACACAAACAGTGTTTCAAAATGTATCAATATTAGAGACATGTATTGAAAGAGCGATCCACTTTTGGTATCAGTGTTGCCCAATGTTTTCACCATCATAAGACTCTGTCCTGGGCTGCTTATAATTTTGAAAAATTGTACTCATTCAAACCGAAGTTTTCTATTATGCGAATTTAGCTGAGGTTGTGATCAACTGTATGAGGGTGTTTTTTTGCCAAGGTTGTGGCTTTTTTTTTTTTGCATTTGTTGAATTTGCAACAAAAACAATTCAGCCATTTCCAAAAATACATCAGAGCAAATGCACCGTCTAATCACTTTTAAAATTCTCACAGTGATTCAATATAAAGCTCCTGTGTTGTTGTGCCTCAGAGCCAGAACGAAAATCTGATGGGAGGAGCACCTCGCTGGATGTGATTTTACCGTCCTTAGGAGAATGCAGCCTGATTTCATCACAGACTTATCTTAGTTCCTAGAAACCAGTATAAGCATCTTTGTGCACAACAAATAAATCACACACATTTTGTCTGAAATGGGCCTGATATTCACCCACGTGTAAAAGAATCACAAAGCCTGAGAGAAGTTTTAAAGGCACTGCTGAAAATTTTAAAATGCTGAAAATTGTTGTGTGTTGTCTTTCCTGTGCTTTTATTGCCTTTGCTACTGAATCCATGTAGAAAAGGGCATGAAGATTTAAACTGGAGGGAAGTTAAAGGAGCAAAAGCACAGGAAGAATCGCAATCAGACACCAGAGACTGGAAGGAGAAGAGCTGAAGGTGGGTTGGAGCAAGAAGGTGGAAATGTGGCAGGTGCAATGAGTATGTGCAGAAAGTCTTTGACAGAGAAAAGAACAAGATCTCAGAAGAGAGAGAAGTATGGGGCCAAAAACGCTACAGGCCATAGGGGACAGACATGTTGAGACCCCCTTGGGCATAACTTGCTCTGGTACCTGCAGGTGACTGCAAAATCTCAACTCTGTTCATGCTTCTTTTAAACAACTGGGGTGAAACCTTACAAATGGGTTGAGACCCAATGGCTGTGGTGAATCCTTTATACAAGGAGTGCATCTCCTCCCTGGTGCTAGTTCACTCACATTAAGAGGTTCTTGTTTAAGACAGGGTGTGTTGACCCCATCTGGCTGCAGCCCTGCTACCAGACCCTGATGCTCCATCTCCACCATGGAATGAGGGCAAAAACTGCAGGAATATAAACAAGGAAGCTCATGGGTGGAGGTACAGGCAGGGAAATTGTTTGCTAATTGCTGTCACAGGCAAAATAGACCCACCTTTGGGTAATTTAACTAATGATTACCAGCTAATGTCTTTAATTACTGATGCAGGAACTGGGAAGCAGAGAGGGAAGAGGCAAACACTAGAACATCTTTCCCCCCTCCATTGGTCTGAGTGCCCCTCTGCCCTTTCTCACTTCTCTTCTCCTCCCATACCCCTGCACAGATGGTGTTCTCTGCTGTTTTGTCAATACCTGCTCCCTGAGGTGCTGCAGCACAGCTGGTCTGGGCAGCAGCATCTTGGCTTTTGTCCCTTGAGAAGCCAGCTGCAACCAGTGGGAACTGTCTGAAACATGTACACTGGGCTGGAACCAGCTGGAACTGGCACATGGGGCAGCCCCCACCACACTGGTAACTGCATGAATCCAAGCAAGGACAGGCTGGAGACTGCAGGGCTTGGTGTGGGCCACTGAGGTGGCGATTGAGGAGGTCAGGGGCTGAGACCAACAGGGTACAGCACAGGAAAGCTCCCCAAACTTCGGCAATACCCGCATTGAGGTTCCCTGGTAACCTCAGCCTGGCCAACCAGTGTGTCCCTGCTTTGAGTCGGTGTTTGAGGATGTGGTAAACATTCCACTCCGACTGGCCTGAGGAGGGAAGAAGTGGTGGTGCAGGTGCCTCTCTGAGTTGTGGGAGAAGCTGGGAAGTGGTTCCTGAAAGGTAAGGGGCCTGTGAAACACCACGCTGGAGAGCAGGTAGGAGTGGGGGCTAATCCAGACCACAGGTGCGGTGGTACAGGCAAAACAGAGCAGCGCCCCACCCTGCACCAGTCAAAATACAAACACATTCTGCTTTGTGTCCCTTTACTGCTTTGTATAACTTACTGCTTTATCACTATGCTGTACTACACCAAGGTATCTCAGAATCATAGAATGTTGCGGGCTGGAAGGGACCTTAAAGATCACCTAGTACCAACCCTCCCTGCCATGGACTGGGGCACCTCCCACTAGACCAGGTTGCTCAAAGCCACATCCAACCTGGCCTTTACCACTGCCAGGATTGGGGCATCCACAGCCTCCCTGGGCAACCCCTTCCGGTGCCTCACCACCCTCACAGTAAGGAATTTTTTCCTAATATCTAGCCTAAACTTTCCCCCTTTCACTTTGTGTTCATATATTTTAAAACCATTCACATACAATTTTTTAAAGATGCCTAGTGACGTAATAATTTCAAAATCAGAAGCTGAGTCAGAATGACCTGGAGAAATGTAGGAATATTCTTTCTTTTTCTTTTGTATTTCTTTCTCAAAGACAAAGTTAAATTTCAACCAAAACTATTAAAAAGAAATTGAATAGGAAAAATCCACTGGAAACTTTTGAATAACTCTTCACCCTTTGGAAAATTAGCCTGTTGCATCTTCAGCCAAGCTCACTCACTCAGTGTGTCTCTAGCAGTTGAAACCCAGTTCTCCCTGAACAAAGATAAAATCAGTCACAGAATTGTTGCAATAAGAAATTAATTGATTTACAAAAGACTCCTGTCTTATAGTAATAAATGTCACAGAAACCAGCAGGCAAATATTAATAATTCTATGTTCATCATAAGGACTGGGTTTTATGAGGTATGTCAGGCCGGAGGTCACCCATGAAGCAAAGGAAATAGAGAAATATTAAAAAGATACTCCCTCAAGGAGCACTTGACATGTAACCTATCACACAAGTCTGTTTTTTAGCAATAATGCATCTGATTGTGTACAATTACCCAGGAAACCTTGATTCTGACCCATTCAAAATTAATCAGCTTGTTAAATGATTTTAAAGTCCTTTCAGTATTGTAGGTATACAAAACAAAAAATTCTGAAGTAAACTCATGAGACGCTAAGGTGAGCAAACTGTCTTAGCCATCCCATAAAATGAAAAGAGAAAAACAAATTATTTCCAAGATTGCAATCAACAATTGAGCAAAAAGAGGTTCAGCAACTTCTTAAATAGCAGTTTTAAAGGCTCTTTCAACAGTCACACTTCATTCAGAAAGAATATTTTCAAGTTTCCAAAACCATTTATAACCATTTTGATGTGTTACATTTTTTATTGTCATTGCGGTGCATTTACTGTGATAATTAGAACTGATGGCAAATATAGGGAAATTTTATAAGGACATTTAATCACTCTAATGTAGTTCTAGGTCCTGATGGATTTAGTAATGACTTCTAAAATGAAATTCCAGACAAATCAAACAATTAAATACTTGATCCCATTAAAAAAGAATTGTCAGTGACTTAAAAGCTAAAGAAGCCTTCGGAAGGATAATATGTACATATCTTTCCACTCTATATCATGTTAATTTGTTGAATGAAAAATTTATCCAAAGCACATAAGCTATTTTTCATTTCAGCTGTTACGGCAGGATTTAGGGAGTTAACAATGATAAGGTCCCTTATCCCTGCAGCATTTTGTTCTGACTCCAGGAGGGTCAAAGCCATAATTCTTTTCCATGGGGAAATTATCCTGCTATTAACCCCTATTATATTTTGTGCAGCACAGTTAATGCAAGAACACTACAGTGTTGTATAACCAAAGCATAACTCATTAAATGAGTAAAAATTTTAAGCGAGACAAGGGAAGTAAAGCAATCCTTTAACTTTTCTAACATGCAGAAAACAGAAGTCAGAAATTTTACAGAGGACCAGAGGGTCAGTAGAAGTGGAGAGCGTTTGCCCTTCACTGACTGCATGATTTCATCAGGAACTCGGGCTGGCCAGTTGTGATCCTGCACCTCTGTCCCCTGTGAGAAGTCTCCCTGCAAGCGTAAGGAAGTGAGATACATGTGTAGGTGTGCCTGCTGTGACAAACTCTGTCATTTATGTAACATCAGCTACTGGAGGCTCACAGGAATATTTATGCATGTCTGTAAAAAAAAAGAAAAAAAACCATTCTTGATGCACGAGCAGTGTTTTCATCTACAAAATAATTGCTTTGAGTGTGTTAATGAATGAATTTATAAGAGTGTTATGATGGTACATGTTAAATAATGTTGAGGGTGTTTTGTAAATGAGTTATGTTTTTATTGCAATAGCTCTGTGAGTGAAAAATAATTTTATAGTGCACAAGTGTTCTTTTAAAACTCACAGTATTTATCCAGATCTGTAGTTGGGTAGATAAACTAAAAAATGCGCAGTTGCCATTTGTCTAACTTGAAATAATTGTTTCATTTTGAGTTGTCAAATTTTTTTGGCGTGAATGAGCCAATGTATTTAAAATCCATAAACAGAATCAAGAGATCTAAATGCGCACTAAGTGTATAGATTGTCTTTTTTTTTCCTGTTTTATGGAGAATATGTATGTTTAAATATTAACATATATTTTGCAACACCATTCAGGTCTGAGTACTGTAAAATGTATATATTAGACCAAGAATTTTTAAGTTTGTAATGTCATATCATGTTAATAAGTCACATGACTTAAAACACAATTCTCAAACGAAGTATGAACTTAAGTCTGCCACGAAACCGAAGTTGGCTTAGGAGTGTTTAACAAAGAAACAAAACTGAATATCAAAGGGTAAAGTGTCCCTGAACTTTAGGATAGCAAGCTTCCAGCTCTTCAAGGAGACAGTCAATAGCAAACTGCCCTCAGGGACAAGAGAGTGGAACAGAGATGGCAGATCTTTAAGGAAGCCTTCCATAGAGCGCAATAGCTGGCAAACCCCAGGAGCAAGAAATTGAGCAAGGAAGGCAAGAGACTGATATGGCTGGCCAAACTAAGGGGAAAGAAGCAAATGCACAGACAGTGGAAGCAAAGACCCGTAATCTGCAAAGAGTATAGAGAAGAAATTTGGTTCTATAGGGTTACAGGAAGGCCACAGCAACTGTACTCAGCAAGGAACACAAAGAATGAGGAGAAGGGATTCTACAGGTATGTTAACCAGAAAAGTCAGACGTTGACGTGGAAGTCCCGGGCTCTGCACA
>VZRE01001655.1:6793-35581 GCA_013396775.1 Cephalopterus ornatus
TATATATATATATGTATACACGGTAGTTGCGCTTGCTGGCAACAGTAATCCAAATGTCTCTGTGGGATACAACAGGCCGTGAATCAGTTTCCCAAAACTGTTGATTTGTGGCTGATGAGACCCTAAAATTCTTGGAAGACTTTTAGAGTCTTAGCTACCAGTAGCAGAAATATCAGTAAAGAGTGACCTTTTCTGTTAAATCTAATGAGTAAAACTATATAGGTAACTGTCAGTTAGTCCAAATAAATCTATCAGAGTTGTGATAACATTGATATTATTCCCTAGGCAAAAAGGGTTAAATCCTACTTTAAGAATGTAAGAAAACACATTATACAAAATTACAAAATCACTCTAGATTTTTTTCTTTATGAACGATGATATAACAAATCATCTCACCTCCAAGATCTCAGCTTAGATGCTTCCTAAATTATCTTTGTTGATTTCCCTCTACATTTAACAATATTTTAGAGCTGGACTTATATAGAGGTATTACAGTATCCACACAGATATATTATTTAAATAGCAAGTTAATGGCATTTTCATTACCTAATCAAAAAATCAGAGTTGGTACTGTTTCCTTCTGTAGCTAAGGAAGACTTGGACAAGGCGGGAATTGGAACACAGGGAGTAATGAAGCAAAGACAGAACATTTCTCAGGGGCACTAAGGTTATGATAGAGACATTTCTATCTTATTATTCGTACAATCTACTCTGCAAAGTACCAAAAAACAGGTAAGAGGTTATTAAGGTCATCAAAGAAACATAGGGAACAGCTTCAGTCGGTGGCAAATAGGGAACAAGGGACAAGGAAGAAAAGAAATGCATGAAGAAAACAATTGCATTTTTGACAAGAATGAAGTATAAAAGATTAACAAAGTCACACGTCCTGGCAATGCAAACTTAAGCACAGTGCATAATAATGCTGTATATAAAATGAATGAATAAATCAGATATTTTTAAGAAAAGAAAAATTTATTAAAAATATCAATTTTTGTGGATCTGGAATGAAAACATTAAAAAATATTCTTCAGATGAAACTTGGTGTTTTAATCAATCCATAAAGAAATGTCTCATATAGCTTTCCTTTTTTAAATTTCATATTCACAATAAATTTCTTCAGAAATTTTATTCGAAAAACTATGACAGGTTTGACTCTGTAAATGCCAAGGTAAGATTTTCTGACCTTTTCAAAAGAAAGTCAAAGCAATTAAACCTATTCACATTGTTTAATATACTTTTGTAAACATATTTTCAATGGAGTTTAATCCATGTATTTTGGTAAATAAGTTTTCCTGCTGAAAATGTTAGTAAGCTTTGGTTCATAGAAAAATAAAGCTTCAGGCAGAACACACGCAAGACTGAGACCTGGGACTACTCAGCCTGGGAAAGAGAAGGCTCAGGGGGAAAGTTATCACTGTGCACAAATATCTGAAGGGAGCACGCAAAGAAAACAGAGCCAGGCTCTTTCCAGTGAAAAGAAAGAGCCTAGTGGCAGGACAAAAAGCAGTGTGCACAAACTTAAGCACAGGAGATTCCTTCTGAACATCAGGAAATCTCTGATGTTTTGAACAAATCCTTCTGAACATCTCTGTGACAAAGTGTTGGTCCAGGTTACCAAGAGAGGTTTTGAAGTCTCTATCCCGTATGGACAGAGATCCTAGACAGACTGCTTAAGGTTGCCCTGCCTGAGCAGGGCAGTTGGACCACATGAACATCCAGAGGTCCCTTACAACCTCAACCATCCGGCGATTCTGTGATTCTGTGAAGGTGGGGAAAGGGTGTCTGCTCCAAATCAACCAGATGACAGGCTTTACTGGGAAAGACTTCTGTTCCATGATTTTTTTTTTAAATACCCATATTTATTACATTCAACATTAAGGTTGAAGTATGAGGGTCCCTGCCATTACAGATTAAGTCTTCATTACTCTTAAGCCCCAGGGTTAAAGATATTCTTAAGAAATTAGAGGAGACTACAGCATGCACCATGTACCTCTTACAGAAATCTCATGCTTTGAAAATATCCCTTGCTTTGAAAGACTGAAGTTTCTCACTATTAAAAGGAAGAGACGCTCCAAAAGGAGAGAAGTAAGAGGACCACTAACAGCCCTAGTTATGTAGCGGCAGCCCTCTGAGGCTCCATAGGCAATTTGCAAGTCTCCAGGAAGTGGGGGAGGGCTGTAGCTATTCCTAAAAACATCAGAGGAATAACAGGGAAGTCCTCTGGGGAAATACTGCACATGGGAGAAGGTAGAAGGCCAAGCGATTGGTCCTTGGAAGCTTGGAGAATCCTTGGTTTTGTTTGCAACTGACCTACTGCAAACAAGGAACAGAGTGACAATGTCACTTAGCAAAAGGAAATACAAACTTCAGCTCCACAGCTGACAGGTCAAAGGCAGGTGGAGTACTGGTATTATGGCAGACAGCCCCAGCTCCCTTGCTGTTGGTGCAAGAGCCGCAAAGATGTCAACTTTGAAGACAGTATGATAATCTCAAGATACATTTTGCTTTAATGAGTCCTGAGTCTGGAGTAATTTTCCTTTTCCTAGCTGCCAAGTGCCCTCTGTCTACTTTATCAAATTCCTCCTAACATGTAACTCTTTGTGCAGTTCTTCCTCCTAAATTTAAATCACCAGTAATAATCCTTACACGCTGCCTCTCCTGAACTGTAGTCCTGTGTTTTGCTGTGAATTTCTCCTATCTCGTTTAGACCATAAGCTTTTCAGATAGGGGATGCATCTTGTAAATTTATGGTGTTGCAAGTGTGTTTAATGCTAATAATGTGCAGTGACAGGGCAGGGAAGATTCATCAGCGATGCCCTGAAAAAGAGGCAGCTATTGAATTCATAATCTGGAACTTCATATTCACAAGAGAGGAAAAAACTGTCATCTCAGAATAGGTGATCTGCTATAAAAGGAATGGGTTTTTTGCACTAATGGTTATCAAGAATTCATACATTCCACTTCATTATCAATTCCATATAGTAGTGACTACTTCCTGATGTTACTTGTACCGTAAAGCTGTTGTTTAAGTCTATTTGATCCCTCATATTTGTTAAAAGAAAGATTTCATGAATAAAAAATTAATTAGACCCAAGGCATATGAACAAAACGCCCACACACTCCTGCCCATCAAACTTCATAATGCAGAGAACAAAACAACTTCGTATGTACAATGAGATAGAAAGTTCCTCAGTGATACTTACAAAAGATCTGAGTCATACAAGGAGAGAGAAAGGAAGCAGAGTGCTGAGTGGACTAAACAAGGGAAATATTTTGGAGCAGTAGTTTCAGAAGTAAGATGAAAGACTTCATCAAACATAAGGAGAATTTGCAGGAAAAGTAATGTCTTTACAAAATTGTTGAGGGCCAAAATACGATTTTTGAAGAGCCCATTTAATTATAGTTCTGATCTTAAAGTAACCTGAGTGCTCCTGGCAAAGCATTTAAATTTTTGCTCATTTTTCATCTGGCAGCACCAGGTGACAGCTTCTTCTAAGTACAATCTATGAATTTACTTCAGAGTACTGGCATGCCTTGCTGTGTATGCTCAGATGCTTCTTAACAGTGATAATTAAAGGTAGCATTAAAATGAATGAGTCCCAGAAAACTTAAAAAAAAAAAAAAAAAAAGGGAAGAAAAGAGGCCTGCATTTATCCAGAATAGCACAGACCAGAAACAGAATTTTTGTTGGGACTTCATGGCAGAGAACATGAAATTTGGCATGAAAAATATTCCCAGTTATATTGTTTCCTTCTCATTTAGGAGTGCTGCTCATAAAGTGCAAGTAGGTCTGCTTACGGGACTTCAGAGGCAGCAGATACACTGGCAGCTTCACCAACCACTTGTGAACCCACAGGAAACTTTCCTTCAGGCTCCCCACTCATACCACCCTCCTAAGGAGAACTTGTGGGAGGACCCTATAGACCACACTTTTCTCAGCCCTTCTCCCCAGTCACAGCATAACTGTGACTAAGTTTGGTATCAGACAAAGCTGTGTAATTGTGTTGGACATCACATCTACAGCATTAAATATTTTTTTGCCATTTCTTTTCATTTCATTCCACTCTACTACTAGCTAGTCCTCTGGAGTAATCAAGTTACATCCAATTGAAATTTTTGTGCTAGCTTAGAGAAATGATTTTTTCTATTTCTTCGTTTTACTTTTTTCTTGGTAGGGGGATGGGGAAAGGAGACTTCAACAATAAATCTAACATAAAGTTAAAGCACTTCTGTCATTCCTAGTCAGGTGTTTTGTTTCTTTGGGTTTTTTGTGGGTTTTTTTGGCCCCATATCAAACTAATAATTAGAATGCTTAAAGAAGCCAAGGACAGCAATTCCAACACGTGATCAGTTGTTTAACACCACTAACCTATCTAGATTATACTGTACCTTATAGGTACAGTTTTTACTCCCATTGTATACCATATGTTTTATAAGGAAAAAACTATACAAGGCTAAAAACAGCAACAGGGGGAAAAGGTATAAAAATAAATAAGATACAGTAACATAATAGAGATTAAAAACAGTAGATTGTAGAAGTTGTAAAATTAATGTTCATATTTCTCCCAACAGTTTCACATGGCCAAAGTTGTCCTTCAGGCTTTCTGTTGTGATTCTAGTAATAAAATACCCATAGTTAAACACACAAACTCTCTGCTCTTCTCTGTCTGCACTTGTGTTTGGTACAAGACAACTTCATTCTTGGCTTTTGATTGGGTATCATAGTAATGAATATAATAAATATTTGAGATAGAGAGTAGTTTGTCGCCATTAGTGATATATTCTTCAGACAATATATAAAATAAAATTACTTAGTTGCAGTGGTACTACAGGACATGAGTAGTACTTTGTTTCAAATACCTCTTCAGGAGATATGTGTATCACCAAAAACAGGCCCACAATTAAATTTTAAAGAGAATAGTGGCACTGTCTCATCTTTATGGGTCAAATTCAGCATCATGAAATGGCTCTCCAAAAGTGTCTTTGTATATCCCACAGAAATGTGTCCATAAATAACCTTGATTGCAGATGCTGACCAGGTCAAAAAGTGAAAAAGATAAAAAAAAAACCTGTTTTTCCCTTAAATAGGAAATACATAAAAAGATTTACCTCAAAAGCATAAAATTTAAATTTACAATAAAGTTTACTAAATATTGTCCCTAACCAATATTAACAAAATATCAAACAATATTTTTATGGTGAATAATAGACCCACATGAAACAAGATTAAAAAGATTTTTAAAATATTCTTACAGTAATATTTTTCACCAAGTTAATATGCTCATACATACACTTCTGAAGGAAAAAAGCAAGTAGTCTCCAAAAGAGGGAATAACTCTATCATCATCAATATTTTACTGCTTCCTGAGGTTAAATGATGCTATACACTAATATTACACCTGCTGCAGTCTACCATCTCTGTGCCAATTAAGATGGAAACTACAATACCTAAGTGAGAATACTCATAGGGCAGGTTTTTTCTGCAGAATTCTGTAAATGTGCCCACACAGGATATGATCTTTTATTGATCTAACTCTGACACAATAGAAGTGGTGCTAAGGAAGAGCTTGGCCTCGGTACTGTGTAGCAATAGTTCTTGTCTTCCAGTTCAGCATAGCCAGCCTGTACTCCTGAACATAACAACTGTGAATTTAAAATGCAACATAAACATAGCTAATGAATTAAATAAAAAAGACCTAATCTGTTCAAGAGAAGAAAAGTCATAAGAGATACTTATTTAAAAATGAACCACGAATCTTTCCTCGGCTGGGAAGAAGTTTAGAATGGGCTAGTTAAATGCTGCGTGAACATTAAAAATACTGCAGGCAGTGAAGAGGGCCTTGGATGAAGCTCAGCTTGTAAGACATGTCTTTTTAAAAAGAGGGGAACGCTTAAGGACATGTTTTACAGCAGGTTTAGGGACAGTACCAGGATAAGTCTTCAGCACCAAGAGAGGCTTGAGATCTGAAATACAAATCAAGTAGAAAACTCTTGACATCCTAACTCTGTCCTTTGGTGCAAAAAAATGAAGATAAAATGGCTGAGGTTTAGTATATGTGACAACAACTATGGAAATTTTGACAGCTGAAAATTCTATATGAAACTTTTATGACTCTGTTCACACTAAGGGGCTTTTCTTCAAGGCAATGGGTGAGAAATTAACTACACATTTTTTTAGGGTCAGTAGCAGCTGAGAAGCTGCTAGGAATTTCCAGCTAGTTCTCAATAAGTGTTTCTTCTGTAGGAGTTGTTTCCATCCACAGGAGGCCACAGAAAAAATTAGATCCTTTTAAACTGTCACAGAGCAGGAAATGCTGATTTTTTCCCCCCTTCTTTTCATGGAAGCAATTTCTCCCGGAAAGTTAAAACAGAAGTGAAGGTTTCTTGTCAGTGCCTAGTGTCTCAGTTAAGACTTACGTGTAACATAGCCTCAAAAAAATTATTTCAGAAAGACTTCTAAAAATTTAATCCAGCCCAGTGCAGTTTTCAGCAACAGCATATCCTCTTATTAAAACCAACTCAAAACAGTGTGTGGAACCAAAGTCCTCTGCTGCAGCTTACCAATATGGCACAGTTTGTGCCCCCCCTTCCTCCTACTCCAACCACCTCTTAGTGCCACTGCAGCTTCCTTACTTTACATAGAGAATAAGTTCTCCAAGATCTCCTCTTTATGAGAAGTGTCCTTTCAGTGTGACACCTTTCCTCTCCATCCTCAATGGAAGTGTACCCCGGTACTTTGATTTAATTACCATGATAATATAATACATGGGTAATGCAGCTACAGAAATGTGATGGATCTGCTACACTATAACCACAACAGTCAAGTAAGAACTGGCAACTGATCAATAAACAGGGCTTTCAAAACAAACAAACAAACAAACAATAAAACAACAATTAAAAAAAATCTCCTCTTTGTAATAGAAACAGACAGCAAGTACTGTTGAATCATATTGCTCTGTCATTCAGAAATGCATTTGATATGTAAGAGGAATATATCATATTCTTTCATGCAGATACAGAGATGTACAGAGCCATCACTGCCATTAGAAAATAAATATGCATGTTTTCAGGCTGTCTTTTTGCTGAAAACCACCTATAGCTGCTGTGCATTCAGTTAAAATGTTGTGCCTGTGTTTTTTGAACAGCTATATAAGTTTAACCAGGTCTTCCTTTTGAGTGAGGGAATCGGTTAAGAAATCAAAATACAGAAATAAAATGTGTCTTCAAGGACTTTTCAGTTCTCTTCTGATAGAGAAAAAATATCTTCAATGCAGCAAAATGTAATACTTATAGTTAGCAATTGACCTAGTAACTTTTTCCTAAACCAAATGAGAATACATACTTATGAATGTAGTTTACACAACATGAGGAAGCAGCTGAAATATTTTCTTCTTCCCTGAAAAAGTGAAAGTGTTTTTCTTAGCATCATATGAGAAATTTTGTAGTGTACTGACCTTTTTTTGTTGTTTTTTCAGAGTTATTTTCATTGGGTGATGACACAAAAATTCTCCTTATAATGTACAAAGCAGAGGTCGTGATTTCAGTAATTCCTCTTCTCACTGATTGCATTAAATGAACTAGAACATATGCATTTAGGACATTACAACATAGTCTAGCATTAGGTATAGTGAAACTTTAACTGTCTTTCAGGTTCAGGAGTGTTCTTTACTGTTGCAAGCACCACTAAAAATTTTAAAAAATTACTTACAGACATGGTGAAGGGTAAGTATATAATAAGTAAACCTGAGGTAAAGAGGGATTATAGAATGTCACTGTAGTCAATAAAATAAGGATGTCCTTATATAAATATAGGCAATCAAGTAAGAACATTTTCAAGAAGTTACTGTCCCTTAGCAGAGATACTGCAAATGGTTTGAAAGTCTCTTATAAAATATAGTGATGATTTAAAATAAATTATTTTATTTTGGGACCTCAGTACATTAGAGGCACCAATACTCAGCTATAAAATAGGTATCAGTGTAAAGGAATAAACCTCCTAAGGTAGGTAGACGAAGAAGTTATAAGATATGAACTTCATTTCTCTTCTGTGTAATCCCAACTGCATCTATCGTAACCTAAGGTATGCCTCCATGAGCTCATTGTTGGAATAAGATTACACGGTTGTAAATACCTGGGTATCAGCATAACTTACAAAGCTCATATTAGCAGTTATTTACAGGCAATGTTGAATCAAGTTCTACATTTTTCCCTGCAGCCCCGACTACACCATTTCTGTGTGTCCCACAGGAAATGGTGTCATATTTTTCTTCTCACTAAATTCATGTCATGCAGATTCTTCAAACACCCAAAGGCTGGTTTAATAACCTGATAATGAAGATAAACTGTATAACAAAGCCTGTAAATACTGCGTGAGTCTAAAGAGCTGCCATTCAATAAACTTTTGCCCAAAAGCAAGTTTGTCGTGTATAAGTTGTGTGCTGCCCCAGTGATGCTCTGCTGTCAGAGCACAGATTCAGGGTATAATTTTTCAGTTCATCCCCACTGAAGATCCTATTTGTTCTCAGTATGGCAAGATGATGAGTGCTATGAGAGGACTTTGTACTGCCTTGCTGCCTCTAAAGAGGGACTGTTTTTTCCTGTGTAGTCTTCTCCTACACAGTTTAAAAAATAATAATAATAATAAAAAAAATTTAAAAATAAACAAAAATTAAAAAAAAAAAATAACAATTAAAAAAAGAAGATAAATCCATGTACAATTTAAAGCAAGGTTTCCAGTATGGCTGAGTGGTTTGTATATGGAATTCTACCTGAACGGAAATAGTGGGAGTCAAGCTTTGACAAAGTGAAGCCTGTATTCTGTCATTTGCTACACACCTCTTTTTTATTTTGTGTGAGTGGAAAGGTTAGTATCAAATGCATCTTCTTCCACTATTATCAGCTCACTGCTGGAGTTTTTCACTAAACTATCTTAATCGCTTAAAGCTTGCATTTCAATCCCTTATAAATACTGCCTAAAATCAATTTGATGTGAGGCAACAGCTGCAACATTCACTGCAACTGGTTCCCAGAAAAATAGTTAATTCTGAAAAATGTTAATAGCTTCAGACTTCAATTGAAAGATTTAATAATAAAAATTTTTATTTACTCCCCCTTCCTCCCTCCAAAAAGTTTTAAGACAGGTTAACCTGTCAAAAGCAGTATTGCTACTGATCCACCTGAGGCAGAGAAGGCAGTTGTATATTCTTATTATTACCATAATTGGCATCTGGAATCTCTTCAAAAATTCTGATTTACGTCGTAGCAGAGGATTATGGTTGAATTTGGATTACTTTATGGTCTACAGAGGCTTGTGAAATTCAAATATAAAAACTGTCAGATAAACATTTCATGAAAAGCCCTACCTTATCCTAATCCAAAGAAACATGAACAAGTGCTTGAGGGGATGAAAATCCACAATATGTTTTGGTAGTTAACCACTTACAGAAACATTAACATTCTTGGGCACATTTGGTCTTTGAGCTTCTGAAGTAACTTTGGAGCAGCAGGATTCTGTTCCTAGCAGACTTCCAACACCCTGAAAAAAATAGTTAGTCAGAAGCCTCTAGTATTTATGAATTATTAATGCTGGCTTTCTCTATTTTTTCCTTAGTTTTGCTTTTGTGTGCATGTTCAGCTAAGTAATTCAATAGACTGATAGAGACATGAATAGATATGCTAATTAACACCAAGGCTAACCTTTAAAGTTCCTTAAAGCTGTCAGCTTTCAATGAAATATTTTCATTTTTCTTCTTCTGAACTGGAATACAAACATTATTTGTACACTTGGTGCCAGCAGGGGTGCCCCCAGGAATCAGCTTTTAAGATTTTTTTTCATTGTGAAAAACAGTTTAAGAAAGGTGTCAGTTTTACAAACCTCATTTACAGTCCCTGTCATGAGAGCGTATTCATGTTGTGCTGGTAGCTTCCCTCAGTTCTCATTACAATTGTCATCTAAACGAGGTACAGAGATTTGAATACCTCACACACTGTCCCCATGAAATAGCAAGATCAGAGGCAGGGGCGGGGGGGTAAGTGGGAGGAGAAGAAAGGGGAAAGGGAGGCTTGGGGACTTGAGATGCTGCGCTAGTATTGGTGTTGGAAGTGGAAGGAAAATTTCTTGTATTTAAAACATTTCAAAAACATTTTTGTTAAACTGAAGAAAAGACAAATTGACTTTACTCTGCCCACTTTACTCTTATGACAAGTTGTTCCTTCCAAAGCTTTTAATGCATGAGAAAAAGAAAAGCATCTTTACAATCCAGTGTTATATCCTTTCTAGTCATTGATACACTATAAATATAAATAGCCACAAAACTGAAGTATTTGATAGTAGAATCTAAAGAAATCCCAGTATAATTCCTATTTGTCTGATTCAAACACTACAATACATGCAGTAGAAGCAACAGGAACAGTTACAAAGACTAAATTCTAGCTTCTGCTAAGAGAGAACTCTTTTCCTCTCTTCTGTGTTTTGCCCTCCTCCTTTTCCTTTACATTTGAGTAAGAAGAATCACCAAACTTTTCCCTAGTTCAACACTGTCATTTCTGCATTCCTGTTCAAATGAATAGGTAGTCTAAATTCATCTGAGATTTGAAGTCACTCAATCCTATGAGGAGCTCAGACACAGCTCTTTTGAAAATACCTGTACTTTAAGGTCTATCTCAAATTTTAATTACAAAACTTGGAAGGAATCCTGAATTTGTTATAAAACACACCTCTGATCACATTCACAAATAGACTGCCTAAAGCAGGTACAGAATGGACTTGTTTTACTTGATTTTGGCATAGCAATTTGATTTTTGTAATACTGAGAATTTGTACTCAGTCATGGTGATAAAAATTTTGGACTTTTTCCTCTTTTTTTTTCAATATCTATTGATATTATCCCAGCAGAGTAACTACACAGAAAACTTATTACTATTTCAAATGAAACAGGCAGATTTTGAAAGTATAAGTTACTTGATTTTTATCAGTTAGGCACAGAGATTTGGCTTCCTATGGCCAGATACTCAGAGACCAACACTTCAGTCTAAGGCTAAGGTAAAAACTTGAAGCATCAAGCAAATAGACAGACTGGCAAAGTGTGGGCTAACAGTAAGCCTTCACTGAGCCCATTATAATCTCTGTACATTTTTCCTGCTGCACGTGTTTTTATCTTGGTTTCTGAGAAAATTATTAAAAATTGAATGCCAGTGTTGCCTATCTTGTAATTTGATAAGCAATCAGCAGATTTTACAGGAATGAAAAACCTGGTTTTACACACTGTGTCTGACACAATCTTCTCATTCCAGCCATGAACTCTGCCATAACATGAAAATGCAAAATATACGTACTATATTACATAATATATATATATTACATTACACATGAAAGAGAATCCCAGGAATAAAATGCCTATCATACCAAGCATTTTAAAGATATTTTTCAAGATTTATTTCTTCTATATATAAGATGATGCATTGAAACAGACCCCAAAGAAATGGAGGCTTTTCTCATGCTCAAGTAATAAATTGATGTTACTCTTATTGCCATTCATAGCAGACTTACTAGTGCAGTGAAATGAGGGTTTGTAAATTAAAGTTATGCAATACTCATCTAATTCTTTCCCAGAATTACCTGTACCTCCTCTTTGTCAACACAATTTGTACTTTATTTATCTGCTGCTCAGGTCTAGTTTGCCTAGTAGTTTTTTCTTGAACTTTCCTTCAAAACAATGAAGAAATATTCTTTCTTAGTCAAATATGGTGTTTTGCTATATGTTTGGCAGTTACTTCTGACAGCTTGTTTTCCTGATCCTTGGTTTGCTCAACGTTATTGTGGTTAATTGAACCAAGCTGAAAAATCTAGAAGAGATACTGTCTTCTCATAAGTGTTGTCCAGTGAACAGCTCATCTCTCTGTGTGTATGACAGTCAGTTAGTTCAGCAGACAAATTTTCCTCTCATCTTCCCATGTAATTCCTCTCCGTCAGCATGAGCAACACAGTACAAAACAGCAAACCTTAACCTATTTTGACTACCATCGACATTGGCAACCTGGGTCGCACCATCCAGTCTTTCTAGAGATATTTAACTGTTACATGAGCCAATCTTGGTTTTTTTTCATAATGAATATAACTTAATCCACACTCCCTGACACCTTGAGAAATATTTAAAATATTGTAAATTATTGGATTAGGTAACTGATTTATAAGAGTTTCTAGGTAATTACCTCTTATTGTCCTCTTTTATATATAGATTGGGGAGAAAAAAATAAAATCAAGAAAAAAAGACAACAAAACTTGACAGTACTTTTCCAAAAAATGTTGCCATTTTTACAATAATCCATCTCAGGTTTCTGGCCAATTTTGTCTTCAACTTTATACTAATATTTCCAACAAATGACATTTTGCATTATGCTCTTTCATCCTAACAGTCACACCAGGCTAAAAAAAAAAACACTCTGAAGGATGAGAGAATCCTCAACAAATCCCACATTTGCAGAAGATTTAACACAGTCATTAACATTCCTTCATACTTCTGGTAATAGAGGACAGGGATGGAACCAGAGAGACTGACCAAGGGTTATTACAACTTACATTAGTGCAGAGGTGGAATACAAGCACATTTGAAAATAAAAGCTTTTTTAATTCTAATCAATTCATGATATTAGAAGAGATTAATAAAACTTGTAGGACTGAAAACCTGTAAAAAGACAGAAAAAAATTTTTACAAGACCACACACAAGCCAATTGCTGAGCCAGGAACACACTGAACAAGCTTGGAAAAGCAAACTTCTCCATTCCAACCATTTTGAACTACTCCAAACAGTAAGACATTAAATACATTTAAAACACCCACACTGCTCTTTCCAATGAAAAGTGTAAAATATTACACATTTCCTTTACAAAATATAAATGTAGCCTCTTAATGAAAATTATAAAGATCCAAATTTAGAAAGTTGTTAATTTTCTAAGTTGAGCAAGATCAACACTGCATCATGTCCTCATTTATTATTTTAGCTTAGTTGACTACTATGGCTTTTAGTCTTACGATTTTTATGGTAATCACCCCATACGCCCATACTTTATTTTGGACAAATGGTCCCATACCTATAGTCAGTCAAGTATTTGAAGTCATTGCTAATTCTCTAATGTGATGTACTCTTGGCCCTCCAGAGGCCATCCAAATCTATATGAGTTAGGAAGTAGGTAACAGTGAGATGCATTAGAGTCATAGACTAGTAAAAGTCAACACTGTTGTGGAGTGTTGCAAAATCACATATGTAGGGTTCAACTATTGCCTCCCCCATCTCACTGCATTCCTGAAAGTTTCTAGACCATGTTAGTTACCAAAGGTATAATTTTGAAGGGCTGCAGTCCCTTGTCCTTCTCCAGTCCCACCTGAAATAATCTCCACTGCTCCACAGAATTTACACAAGACATCATCTCAAGGAAGAATGAGTTGAGAATAGGTTTGCCAAGACTGAATAATCCCTTCACACTTTCCTTTCCTCAATCCTTCCATAAGTCTGTGCATTTAGAGCAGTTGTTTTGGATTTTGGTTCCTCATCTTGTAGGGAAGCACTGAGTTTTGGGAGTTTGTTCTTCCTGCTAGAAATATTATTGAAGGGAAACTAAATACTTGACCTCTTTAATTTGTGAAGAGGAACTTGGGTTCAAGCAGAAAATTTTGAAATAGAAATTGCTGGTTGACTATCCATAGTTATGATCAACAATTTTCAGGCCCCACAGTAATCTTCTCCTATGAGTTCCAGATGGGCACACAGTATTGGAATACTATGGCTGTAATACAGAATTCGCCAGGTTTGTAAATCATCATAAAACCCTAGACACACTTAGTTCTATGAAAATATACTGCATTGGGGGGAGGCAATGTTTAAATAAATATATTACGCTTAAATTCCATCACAGCTGTGCGACTTCACAAGCAGATCACAAGAATAAGCAAAAATATTCGACTGTTAGAATTCTGGTGGCATTTCAGTTATTAAAGCAATTGCCTATTCACTCAACTCTCTTGTTAACTCTGACCTTCCAGACGTTCGTTTCAAGTCAAATTGTGTTATTCTGATCATGCTATCAACATCGACATTTCTATTAAAAAGAAAACTCATTAGTTTGACAAAATCTCAGCATTAAGATATCCAATCACATATGCTTTGTATCCCTCTAGTGTGTTAAATTATATGATTTGTTATCATTCACAGTGTATATAACAGTTATACTTTGCAATTAATATGTTCATGGTTGCAACAGACAAGATAGAGGAGATTAAAGGATGAAAGCATTCACTACGAGTAACTGAACAAAAGTCACATTAGTAAAAATTGAACTTTTTTTTTCTCTTCCTAAGACCTGCAGATTCATCATCCTTTTCTTAATGAAACCTCTGTGCCTGTAGTGGACAGTCATGGAGCAAGTGCAGTAACAGACTACCAATTAAGAAAATGTATGGATTATTTGTCCAAGGAGGGCTGTATTGGTAAGAAGAGAGAATTGGTACTTGGTTCTTATATGAAAAATTTAAAGAAAACTTCTGAACATGGACCAAGAGGAAACCTGATTGTCCCTTGGGGAAAAAAAAAAAAAAAAAAAGGCAAAATAGTAAGTTAGAGGAAAATAGAGTTAAACCAGCACAATCTCACTGAATGAGAATCAGTGTCAGAGCTGCACCTTTGTAATGAAAAGGGCAACCTTTGTCCATCTAGATAAGAGGGCTTCCTACCTGAAAAAGGCTATTGAATTTGGGTGAGGTCATGTTTTGTGGGTTGACCTTGGTTGGATGTCAGGTGCCCACCAAGCCACTGTGTCACTCCCCCTTTCTCAGCTGGACAGGGGAGAGAAAATAAGATGGAAAATGACTCATAGGTTGAGATGAGACAGTTTACTGAAGCAAAAGTTAAAGATTGAGTGTGCACAAGCAAAGAGAAAAAAACAAGTTCATTCTCTATTTCCCATCAGCAAGCGATGTTCAGTCAGTTTCTGGGAAGCAGGGCTTCAACACATGAAGCAGTTATTGTGGAAGGTAAACATGGTAAATAACAAATGCCTCCCCTTTCTCCTTCTTTATTTTGCCTTTATATCTGAGACAATGGCAACATTTTTTGGAAAAGTACTGTCAAGTTTTGTTGTCTTTTTTTCTTGATTTTATTTTTTTCTCCCCAATCTATGTATAAAAGACAATAAGAGGTAATTACCTAGAAACTCTTATAAATCAGTTACCTAATCCAATAATTTACAATATTTTAAATTTTTCTCAAGGTGTCAGGGAGTGTGGACTAAATTATATTCATTACGCATATCTCTTCGGTTAAATTGGGTCATCTGGTCTAGTTGCGTCCCCTCACAGGATCTTGCCCACCCCCAGTCCTTGACAGGGAAGAATGTTGGAGAGATAGCACCGATGCTGCACCAGTGCTGCTCAGTAGTAGCCAAAACACCTTTCTAGCTATCAGTGCAAAGAACAACAGCACTGTGGGGACTCCTATGGAAAATTATCTCCATCTCAGCCAGACCAAATACATCAGGTCATGTCAACAATACTGTATTTTGGTCTTCACATATCCTCTGGGGATGTTTTCTTTGGAAGGTAGATAAATTTCAACCTGAATAATTACTTTCTGTCTTTTTAAAAATACTCAACCTGTTCTTTCAATTAAATACGGGAGTAATCTTCCTGCCTTGTCTCGAAGAGCAGAGTAGGATAGTGAACACCTATTCTATTCCACCTAAGCAATGGTTGTATTTCACTTATCAGAAAAGTCAATTGCTTAATATTCCTTGTATTTTTCAGAATAGTTTTCTCGCATTTAGGTTGGTCTTGTCAATTACTTTAAAATCTTACCTACAAAACATTCAGCTTTAATTTACACTAATACATAAATGTACTAGTTATATACAACTAAAAACAAAAACATAATAGATGACTCTACAGATACCTTTACATAGAAGTATATTATACACTGTATATATTCATACATATTATTCACCTTCAAATTCCAAGACATAAAGAGAAAAGAAAAAGGTTTAATGGAGGAAAATTACATATAAACAATTTAATTAATTAAAGTTACCTATCAAATTATCCTAGTGGATGTAACTATAGAAATCTCTTAGTAAACTATTAAATTGTAACAAAATACTGCCTAACAAGAATAGCATATTTCAGTTCCTATAGTATCTTTATCACACTCCTTTTGCATAGGGCAGTAAGAAACTCAACATACAGAGGTTAATTTAGGTAACAACTACGACAATTCAAAATTGCATTAGCACCTGTTAAGAGCCATTGTTCACAGAAATTTTAATGATACATTTCAGAGTGAATAAAAGCATAAAATGATTAGGAATAAAATTGTTTCCATGTATGCTGACAGGACTGCTGAGCATAATTATACATTTCTGGCGTGACCTGTTTGGAGTTTACTCCATAATTTTATGTAAATTTTTAATAACTTCGTTTTTTCAGGTTAAATGCTAATATGTTATTGCATTACACAGTTGAATTGCATGAGCAACTAATGGACACAGATTGCAATTGATGGAACTTCATCAGATAAAAGTCTAGAGCATTTTAGAATGACAAACTTTTAATTCATTGTTTCCTACTGCCACATTCTTGTTCCCAAATAAGCTACCATAATTTTCAATCAGTTACTAAATGCTAGCTATATTAACTATATTCTGAGCAAAAATCCATTCCAATGAAAATTCCATTTGCCGGGGGAGTATTTTATTTTTTTTTCCCTTCCTTTTGCTCATTTATTCACTGAATGCTGCAGGCTTAAATCAGCTTATACAGCTTCATGTAATACACTTGCAGTAATCTGTACAACATAAAAAGACTAGGAGAAAAAAAGAAAAATCAAGTACTCTGAAGACAAATATGTGGGATCAGGACTGTGCAAAAACATGCCTGTTTAGATTTGCCCAGGTTTCAATGAATTATACAGCTGAAATCCTGTGAGAACCAGTTGATTCTCTATTAGGTTCACACTGGAAGCCAAAATAAGCAAACTTAAAGAAGTTTGCAGGTATCAATGGGTAGGAAGCCAAAATTAAAAGAAAAAAAAGGAGGGAGGGAAGGAAGGAAGGAAGGAACCACACCCCATTTTGCACCTATTTTCTCCAACTCTTTTTTCACTCTTGACCTTATCATCACACTTTTCTTCAATCTTCTCCATGCTGGGAAAAAATCTGCTCAAACTGAGTATGGCTCACCACTATCCACAGCCTGACAGGAAGATCACAGTGTGGCGTCCCACTGGAAGATACATGTACAGTTTTTTTAATGATAGGCATCATTCTCATTTCTCCATATTTGTCTTATTTTGGTGACTTTGTACAGTTGTTTTCAGGGATGGAGAGAGAAAGGAAAACCTATAGTAGCAAACCTTGACTTCTCCATTATTATTTGATATTAAGATGTTCCAGACCAAGTACAACAGCATTACTCAGATCCCTACAACCTGAATTCTTTTTTGGACATTAAGAATTAACATACAAGACTTTCATCAATATAAATTTGACTATCATGACCAATATTAAGGATCTGAGTACACTTTGACAAAAAGCTACTTAAAGTTTTAAAAGTGTAAAATATTAGACTTCCTGTGTAGATGCTGGAGAGTAAAGACCATGCAGCTGATCTTTGGGCCCTTGTGAAGAAAGGTTTGATCAAAACCACTGAACAAGGAGGTTGTTGAGAAGAGGCCTTGTGCTGAAACAGTGATTTCTTTGTAAGATCTTGCCTTACAAGCTGTATGCTTCTGATGTTTCCCAATTACGTGCTTGTCTTTCTTTCTCTTTTTGCTACAAATGAATCCAAGAATCTAACACAGTAGTGAAGATTGTGGGGTTTTAATACTCTCTAGGTTGAATTACCTGTATTACTGTAAGAGAGATGAAGAAGTGAGGCTATTTTGATAAATTATAAGAATGGATAAGCAAGTGTATAAGTGTAACTGTGATGCCTAGTATAAAATAACCTATCTCCCATTAGCAAGTGAAAAAAATAATTCAAATCACCAGCTTAGTCATCCATGGTGTCAATTGCTTAGTAAACAGGAAAGTGGTTATGCTTTCCTAAACCATATTTTGTACCTTATGACATACAGTGGGTCTGTAGATGAAGTTCAAAATTGAAATCTAACTTTCTCCCACAACTAGTTTCAACACATGTGCCACTCACATGATTCTAGAATTTGTCAACATGAGTGCTTAATATGGCTGGGAGAGGTTATCTGAAAACTGTAAAAGGAAAAAAAATAAAAGAAGAGGAAAATTTTCTGTGCTTGTTCCAATTTCTTTTCAAGAACTGTTCAACATAATAAGATATGATACTATGTAGAGGAGAGTATTTGTTCATATACAAAGCCACTTTCAGGGGAATTAATTTCATTTTAATCATATTCAGTCTTGAATAATTTCCCATTATAAAAATGGTGTTCACTGATATCCCAACAGTCCTATGACAGGACTTTCTACCTAAACTTCCTACTTCTACTCCTTACTGGTATTCACATGTAACTATCCCTTTTCTTTAATTTTATTTCCACTGTACTCCATAGAGTACTTCATTCTAAGCAGCAAAGAATATTTACTAGCTCTGAATACTTTTAGAGTTAATTTGATTTTACTTTTAGTCATACAGAACAGCTTTATTGTTATGGCAGTTATTGTAGACCTTATAGAAAAATCAATTGTTAGTGAAACTGTTTGTGGAACTGATCAAACGGAAAAGCTTTTTTTGCAAACCAGTAGGCAGATGATTGATTGGTTTGAATGGGAACCCATGCCAGAAGAAACTAATGTTCCTAGGACTTTAAAATCCACAAATAGCAAGTTGAATTATTTCATGGATCCTCTGTCACAGGAAGAAAAACAAAATCCAACTACTGATTTTATACCCTTTATTATTTGTCACAAGCCTGTTAAGTAGTGACCTTTTTTTGTTTCGGTATAATATGTGTTGAAAGAAACAGATATCAATGGTTAATTTCTGTATAATATCTTTATCCTCTTTTTTTCCCTTTCCCTCCTCCTTCCTGAACCCTTATGTCAATACAAATTAAAATAAAGTTCTTGGCTACATTTTAAATTCATAAATAATTTCCCTGTATTTGTCACTTTGATCATTACCTCTTTGCACTGTGTTTGGCCTTCTAACAAAGAGTCCCCCAACAATCTCCAAAAATGTGTGATTTTCTAGTACATGCTTCTTCCTGATCATAGAATCAGCTATACCAGTGACATCCCTGAGGTATGTTCCTTAATCTATTAAATCTATTTAATAATAGTTAATAAAACTTCACAGTTTAGTATGCAGTTTGTTTTTTTCTGACATCCAACCTGAATCTTTTTAGTCCAATGCTAGTGTGCTCTTTCCTAGTCTGTCCTTCATTCATGTGTAGAACAATTATTCAGTCTTAGGAATATGAAGATTATTATCACACCTCCCCTCAACCTTCTCTTCTGTGAGCTAAACAACCTGTTCCAGTGTCTGATCATCCTCACAGTAAAAAAACCACAATCTTGTGCTTAAATCTAATTACTTCTATTCAACTACTTCTTGTCTGGTGTCCTGCCACTGGGCACCACTGAGAAGAGTCTTGCTCCATCTTCTTTAAACATTTTCATCAGATATTTATGCACTCTGTTAAGATCCCCCTGAGCCTTTTCTCTCCAGGCTGAAGAGTCACAGTTCTCCTGACTTCTCAGTATGTCAAATACTCCAAGCTCTTCATCTTCATGACCTTTTACTGGATTCTGTGCTGGATGTTTGTGTTTATTGTACTGGAAAGCCAAGACCTGAATGCAGCACTCAGTCATATCTCACCAGTATTGATCAGAGGGGAGGGACTATTCCCCTCTACCTGCTGGTGAGGCTAATCCTAGTAGAACCCAGGAAACTGTTGGTCTTCTTTTCCAGAAGGGTGCGTTGCTGGCTCATGGGCCACTTGTCCCACCAAGATCTTAGACTTTTTCTCTGTGAGCTCCTTACCAACCAAGTGGGGTCAGGACTTTGCATTTTTCCTTGTTGAATTCCATGAGATTGTTGTCAGACGCCTTTTTCAGCCTGTTGACAACCCTCTGGATGGTAGCACAACCAGCTGATACATCAGCCAATTCTAGTTTTGTATCATCTGCGGACTTTCTGAGAGTGTACGTTACCTCAGCATCCAACTCATTAATGAAAATAAGCAGTAGTGTACCGAGTATAAACATATGGCACACAGCACTTGAGACTCATAGTTCATCCAGTTTTCAGTGCACCTCACTGTCTACTTACCTAGTCAATACTTCCTCAGTCTGTTATGGGAGACAGTGTTAAAAGCCTTTATTTCAATTTGTGATGACTTATAACCCCTAACCTTTCTTCTATTTAATAACGACATTCTCCACGTTGTCCCATCTTGTATCTGTACAGTTGATTATTCCTGCCCATTGATTTGCACCTTAGAATTTTTAGCTGTTCTTCCATACTGGCAGAGGTGTATTGGTTTCAGGCTGTGATTTCACAGCAAAGTTTATATCTCATTTCACTGGTGTCACCTAGGCCACGTGCACTGAACTTTTTTATTAAGATGTGATGTTATATGTCCAAAGTCTCACCATCTCATTTTCTCTCTGGATTTAAGAGCAAATCTTTGCAGGTTTGATCACTACTCGCTCCAGATACACAGAATCAAAGGCTAGCAGCTCTGTTTCTATGCAGGATGATTTTAATAAGGGAGTAAAACTCATTTTGGTAAGACACACTACATCTTTAAAGAAAAGCAGAAAGTAGGTAAAGGAGAAGAAAAGTGGGTACAATCTTACACAATAGAAGTGAATACTAATTATGGAATGACGTGTGCTTTTTTTCCATAGAGAAAAGATAATGGGGCTCGTTAGAAACTCTGCTTTCTTTTCATGAAGCATAATTACATAATACATTTTTTATACACTTTGATCAGATGACATGTTGGCAAGATGCCACATAAACAGGACTTCACTGAGTCATAAAAATCAGAGGACAAGCTTGCCCTTCAGCCACAATACTAGGGGGGGGAAAGTAAGAACCCTCAGAAATATTCAAATGCACTATAATAAAACCACTACTCATAAGTGCTGTAAATCAGATGAGTACAGCTGCAGATACTGTCATTGCTGTCATTTTGAGTCTGTCAGCATTTCTGTTTCCTCTGAATGGCTTCGATGTGGCACATCCCCAGAGCTGAAACATGGCACACAAATTGCCAGCCAGGACACTGTTTTCTTATAAAACCTTCAATGGATTTGTTATAATGGACTTACCTGAGGGAAAGCTCTCTTTGCAGATCAGTACAATGAAGGAATATGTTAATTATATAATATTAATATAAATATTAATGCCTTTCTTGACTCAGTCTTTGACAGAAAGACTGGTTATTCTCAGGGCAAATGGTCGTCTAAGCTGGTAGACAGGGATGGAGAACAGAATAGACCCCCTTCTAATCCATGAGGAAGTAGCTAGTTACCTGCTGTGCCACTTAGACACTCAAAAATCTATGGGACCAGATGAGATTCCCCCCAGGCAACTGTGGCACCCGGTAGCAGAGCTCATCAAGCCACTCTCCATCATTTATCACCATTCCTAGTTATCTGGTGAGGTCCCAGACAACTGGATGTTGGCTAGTGTAACGCCCATCTACAAGAAGGCTCAGGAGGAAGATCTGGGTAACTGCAGGCCTATCAGCCTGAGCTTGGTGCCTGAGAAGGTTATCAAACAGATCATCTTGACTGTGATCACATGGCATGAACAGGACAACCAGGGGATCAGGCCCAGCCAGATAGTATGGGTTTGGAAAAGGCAGGTCCTGCTCAACCAACCTGATTTCCTTTCCTAGTAGATGAGGGAAAGGTGGTGGATGTTGTCTATCAATATTTCAGTAAAGCCTTTGATACTGTCTCTCACAGCATTCTCCTGGAGAAGCTGGCAGCCCATGGCTTGGATAGGTGCACTTTTCACTGGGTTAGAAACTGGTTGGATGGCCAGGCCCAGAGAGTGCTGGTGAATGGAGTTACATCCAGTCAGTGGTCAGTCATTAGCGGGGTTCCCCAGGGCTCAGTATTGGGTCCAGTCCTGTTAAAAATCTTTATCAATGACCTGGATGAGGTGATTGAGTACCTCAGGAAGAATTTTGTTATTGAAAGGATGGTTAAGTGTTGAAACAAATTGCCCAGGGAGGTGGTGGAGTCATTATCCCTGGAAGTGTTTAAGAAACAACTGGACATGGCACTCATGGTTTAAAGCCAAACTTGGAGGTCTTGGAGGTCTTTTCCAACCTTAATGATTCTGTGACTCCATGATTCTATGATTCTGTGATTTCCCATACTGTTTTCTTTACAGACTGATGAAAGGGAAAGGGATATCCTATGCAGGAATCCCTTCTGCCCCTTTCCCTATACCAACATGCACAAACACTAGGCAATAAAAAATTTTAAAAAGAAAAAAATCAAACAAATATGACCATATTTCCTTAGCAGTTGTCATGGTGTTCACACACCTTAGCATTGGCCATGGTTCTGGAGAGTAGATAGAAAGGACTAAGCTGACAGAGGAGGGTGGAGCGGGGCAGCTGTTGCTGTAGATGGTATGAGTTGGCAGAAGCTGTTTATCACTCCTCCAGCCATTGGAAAAGGAGCAAGTGACATATCAGATTTCCTTCTACAGCCTTCTTAATAAACAGGTATGCCCTTGTGCTGTCAAACAGCAGCAAATATCCCCTTTCTCTGCTTCATAAAGAGCCTTATTATGTTAAAATAATTTAAGACAATGACTCAAGGATTTTGGTATGGTTTGGTATGGCTTAGTTTGTTTGGTTTGGTTTACTTTGCTTTGAAGAGCAAAACTAAACAAAGCAAAACACAAAATGGACAGAGAAATAAGAGCTTTGCTGCAGGCTCCCCAAGCAGTGCAAAACACTGCAAGAATACCAGCGAAGCCTCACTTGGTGGTTCTGCCTGCATTTGGTGACACACAAGCTTTCCAAAGCCAGTTCAATGAGGATGTCTAATGGATTTTTGAAGATCCACCTATTTCAAACAGTGGTATCTTTTGTCTAAGGATTATGTTACTTTAATCCTAACTTTATACAGACTAAAAGTAACAAATTTATCATCTTCATACAGGACTAGCAGACGTGTGTGTGTTTTCTATGAGGAAATTTTCTTGAGGTTAGACTCAGAATTCACGATTAAAAATAAATAAATAATTTAAATAAATAAATAAAAATTGATGTGGAGCTTTTTTTTTTTCCAGGAGACTAATTTCACAGAAGCAAACTGTCATCTACACAATGAGAATAAAAATTAAAAAAAACCAACCTCACAAAACAAGAAAAGTGGAAATGGAAAACAATTATTGGATTTCATCAGTATGCCTCTACAAGAGGCTGTGCATCTCTTCTCTATATTATACCTTGTATTTTTATTATCAATAAGTTATAGACAAAATATTACATGCAATATAATTCGAGCTTCTAAATGTGTGCTTGGGTAGGATGACTGTGTCTATTGAGACTCCTAGATTATTCCTATTAGGGAGTGAATGTCATGCTATTTGTCATCCAAAAGGTAATTTTCTCTAGACTTATATTAAGGTTTCATATTTTATCATGACCTCAGTATTATGTTGATCTGGGCATTTTTCATTAACCCATTCATCAGACAGGTAGCTCCAGTGGTAACTGCAGCCCTGCAACATTTTACTTGTTTTCAGGATGAATAATTTTTTTTTTTTTTTCAGCTGCATGGGTAATACCAAAGGAGCATTGGAGTCCCTGTGACCATGCCAGTAAAATTCCAGGACAAGCTTTGCACATGTTAAGGAGTATATGTGTAGGAGCTAGTTTATTGATTTTAGAAAATTGTGTATCAAAAGGGAATCATATTTATCCTGGACTAAATGTTGTTCTCTGACAGCTCTCTTGTAACCACCAATCTCTAACTGTCCCAGAATTCAACACCAATACAGCTGAACAGTTAAGAGGCACAGTGCCTAGGATTTTTGACGCAGTTCACTATGATACATTTATATGGGTGAATCGGCAACTATATGTGAAGGATGACCAGGTCTGAATTAACTGAAAATTCTTCTTTACACCTGGCATAGCATGAGGAGTAGACCCACTCAGAGTGAAGAGTTTGCATGATCTATTTAATAAGCATTAAAACAACTTGCAAGATGTCATATGTTGTTTAAAAATTGTACCAAAGCTTCACAGGATAAAGGTCAGAGACCAGCTCCAATGATGGCATACTCAGTAATTAACCTTTCAGATTCCTCTTAGATTTCAGAGCAACCTGTGAACCTAATTGAAACTAAATAGAGGCAGGTGGAGAGAGATGGCCCTTGCCAAACTATAAACTGCAATAAAACACAGCAGATACAGCCGTGCATGTTAATTTCTTCTTGTGGAGCACTCTGAGGAGCTGACACAGACACTAAATCAAATCCACAGCTTTTTCTGACTAGGTGAGGCCTCAGCACTCCAGTCAAAAAGCAAAACGGAGGAAGATCCTTTTGCCAACAGCATGCAGTTCCCATGGATAAAGGGAGCAATTTCCTACTCCCTCAGGCACCACTCTATGCTAGCATTCATGAGCCTAACAAAAAGTCCCAGCTGTTCTCACCTCAGAGGAAGAAAACACAAACAACTCTAAACAAATCAATCTAACATTTCCTATAGCCTCTAATATGCAGCAGTCAATTCTTTTCTGCCTCTTTCCCTTTTTTACCTAATAAAAATCTACCGTCCTTGTCATCCCCAATATGTCGTAAGCCAGCAAGTTTAAATGCAGCCATTCATATAATTTGAATGATAATAGAAAATAAGCGAAAAAGGAGGATAAATTTATCAAAATTGTGAGAATATTCTAGGAAAAAAAGGAATTTCCTGAGGTAACTGTCCTTGACCCGGCTCTTTAATCGAGTGAAATTTCATCACTTTATCTAATATCATGCTTCATGCTTCAGGCTCCCAGCAATTCTATTTTAGTGTGGTCTAATGGGCAGCTGACACATCCACTCAGCACCAGACTGCATAATATGTGCTGACACACTGTGTGGTGAGCACCCTATTGAGAACTGTTTATTTGTGCCTGGCAAGGAAAAATTTCATCCAATAAAGCCTCTTCATAACAATTTTAGTCTCAGTTTTCAGGACCTCCACAGGCTCCACATTTCGAGATGTTCAGAAGCACTTGCAGGGAAATTCAGTTGCTTATTTGGGTGACTGTACATTATCTGACTTTAGGTGAGAGGTTGTGAAAGCACTGGTTATGGCTGTCTGAAACCCGAATCTAGATAGTGTAATGAAGAGTGTCATTCTAACTGCTTTGGAGCCAGCTCTCCTCAGAAACCCTGATTCAATTTGATATTCTGAGGTTAACACACTGTATTGGGACTGAAAATAGGAATGCACACAAAAAGCTTTTATATTTATTCAGTTCAGCAAGCATGGCAAACTCATCAAGAGCTATTTGCACACTGTAGCATGGTGGGACTTACTTTGATGTACTCTGATGTACTGATTTATGCTTGCTGTTTTTCCTGTGGTATTACTTTACAGTAGAAATGGACTAAAAACAAACAAACAAACAAACAAACAAAATAAAACAAAACAAAACAAAAATACATGCCTCAACATAATAGCAATGGATATTATCATAAACAAAGCAACATGTGAAAATAAAAGAATGACACAATCACAGAGATTCTGGCCTCTCAACCTCATGTAGAAATAAATTTGCTGTATAGAGACCAAGGAATATATTTTCTATATCTATGCAAAGAGCTAAGATATTAGGATAGCTGTCTTAATTGTTAGCAACAGAGAAATAAGTAGGAGCAAGTTATATGTACACACAGACAAAAATAAAATAAGGGTCCACAAAGAGAACTGCTTAAAACTTATGCTTCATCAACCCATTCACACTGAAAGGTATACCTGGATCATATCTAGATATGTAGTTACTGATCACCTTAGTACTTGGAGTGGAAAAAAAATTTATTTCAGAAATATTGGGGGAAAATGATTCTCTGAGTCTGTGAAAAGCATTTCTGATCTTTCATCTAACCTTAATATATGTACTACATAACACGTGTATTTTCTACAAGGAAATATACATGACATAGTGAATGTAATGTATGTAATTCACAAGCCTATCTAGCAGGAAAGGTGTTTTGAAATTGATATTGTTAGAAAAGAAACCTCAACTTTTTCAGACTCTTACTTTAGAATATTCAAAGTCAGAACTTTTAATAACTGGAAAAATACACTAGAAAATTCTGCAACTAGGAAAAAAATCGAGCCTTATAATAAACTTAGAGACATCAGTTATATTCACCATTGATACACATTTCTAAAATGAGAAATGTAAGTTGTTGTATTTAAAGGTTACTTTACTAGAAACTGTCTAGAGACTTAGTGAAAAACCTGTGTACCTACTAGCACTTTAGAACTGTGACTAACAAGGAATCAAATGTGGAAAGGCTGAGGGCCAAAATCCAATTTTCAGTGCTTCAGGTTGTATCAGATTCAGATTCATTATTACATGTCAGATTTTATTTCCTTGTTTTGCATAACTGACAAATTTCTTGAAAAACTTTACTTTAAATACTCCTTTTTTCTCCAAATAGAAAACAGATGCCAAGAAAATAATTTGTGCCAACACAGTGTTTATTTTATCTCAATTTCCACTATCTCCCATATTTCAAAGTTATTGAAAGATTCCATAACTAAAGACTGATTTTTTAAGACAATAATATGTATCATTTGCTACCAGTACAGTTAATATGTGCATTCAGTAAATATATGCTTATTTGCATGTACACACGTATGCAGATGCAGGTGCATGTTTATCTACCTAGGGAAGATATCTATCTATCTAGGGAAGCCTCTATTGTGAAAAAGTAACATGAATCTAAAAGCAGAGTAAAATAAGAAAACACTATAAATGCTGCAGCTTCAATCCTTACAGGAGCATGAGTTTCACCATCTTGCACAGACTGAGAGCTGTAATTTTCAGGGCATGTAAAACACTTGCCAGTCTTTATCATAAAACAGACAGGGCGAAGCATGAGCCAAACAATAATGTCAAGAAGTACATAAGTCACATAATTTCTAGACTTTTTATTTCACTTAAGTTCCTTTGCAAATTAATATAATTTCATTTCAGTGCGATCTCCAGTTACAGAGAGGATCCTTTCAGCGGAACTGGTAGAAGACCCAGTTCTTAATGGAGAGGGAGGCCACATGCCATGAGGTCTGCATTATTTTTTTTTTTGTGCTCTGGAGATAAGGTACCTCCCTTGACACAGTCCTTGGTCTCACTTTTGCCTCAATGTTGCCGTGCACAAACAGCTACGGCATCAGTATCGCAGTTGGTATGTGGTTGAGATAATAGGGCCAAGTGGGGAAAAAAAATTAAAATTATCACCCAGAATTATTCTGGGCCATTTCTGAGAACTATCCTTCCTTCCTAGGAAACATCTCCTTATCTCTAAGAGATGGAGATGGCTTAGCTCAGCCTTGGGGGTCAGACTGTCGTTTCAGGTTAGGGGAAGCTCTGTTCCAACTCATCAGCTTCAGGACAGCAATGTGGAATTTCACACACTCATACAGCAGTGTCACATCCCAGAGACTATTCCCAAACAGTAGGATAAATGTCAGGCACATGAGAAGCAAAGAATAAAAGTGAAGATGTAGCAGCTGAACACAGGCAAGTTGTACACAGATTCAGTGTACATGGAGAATGACCTTGAGCTCGGAGTGGAGACATATTGACTTGAATGTAGGCTATCATAACCTCCTAAAAGGAGGAAGATTGAGAAAGTACTACCTATATACAGATTCAAATCTACAAAGTATCCACCAGTGATATCAAGGGAATATCTCATCAAGTAAGTTTTGCCTTTCCACCTGCACATGTCCAGGAGCAGTCTTAGTCATCTTACTTCAGGTTCCCTGGAGTCACAAGTTACAGAGAAACTAATCTTTTTCTCTGAAGTGAATATTTCACAACTTTTCAGACTTACATGAACTGAGCAAATCCTACCAGGAGAAGACACACAGAAAATTTCAGAAGATTCCTCAATAGCTTTCCATTAGAAGAAGGGTACATTTGTTTCAGGTTTTTTCATCCATAAAGGTGAGTCACAGCATGCTTCAGCCTTCAGGCAGATAGTGTATTGATTTTTCCCGTTCAGACAGAGTTAAGTATTTAGCGGTAACTTCCAGTTGTAAGGTAGGGAACAGTAATTGTGCACACGTTGTGATCTTTGGAGAATGAAGTAAAGTGGAGAGGTCTTTTAATGAACTTGGGGAGGGAGAGAGGAACTCAGAGAAAGTAAAGGTGTCATTACAGTTCAACAGTAAGCCCTACTCATGCTCAGAATCCTAATAAAATCTGAATGCCATTTATTCAAATTTAAAACAAAGAAACATATAAGCTGTGGAAAGAGAAAAGCCAAATCAACAAAACAATTTCTAGCCTTGTGTGTACATTTCCTTGTAAGTCAGCATCCAAAAACTAACAAAGAAAAAAAGATAGAAAATTCTGTCATTCAGAGAAGGGAAATTATAACTATCTTCTCATGAAATCATATGTGAGAAAAGTGAAAATGCTGCCTAGAATTAATATACTTAGAACCACCAGGAAGGTTTGCATAGAAATCTATTTTGATATATGCACACGTGTGCATATATGCATGTATATATTTACATATATACTTATATATATATATTTATATATATAAATAT
>VZRE01001656.1:6844-52427 GCA_013396775.1 Cephalopterus ornatus
TCCCCCCCAAAAATAAAAAGAATCCTGAATAAAAGAAAGCTGCTATGCTATTCTTCTAAATTTGGCGTGTTCTGCCTTGGCACATCGTATTGCCATCCAATTTGCCATCCATCATAGGTAGGCATCCATACATATGTGCACAAAGATTATCTCAGAGGTTAATTTAAGCCCAAGTGATAGATGAATTATACGTTGTTAAGTTTTAAATAATGGTTACTTACAACACTGAGGCAAGTATAACTATTTTCTCATGCTGGAAAATATCTCTCTTTTTTTCAAAATAAAGAAGTTAAGATCCTTGATTTTCATAGTTTGCTTCAGCTTCCCGAAAAGCATATTTTCAAGGAGATTAAGTAAGGGTGGAGATCCTAATCTGAACAGATGGTTCTTGAGAGTTTCTTCTATCCTGAGCCAAGCTCTTCTGTTCTAATATTTTTAATAAATATGTGAGAATAGTCACAGAAAATCAGGGACCAGCAGCTATTTGCAATATCCTCACAAAGAATTGATAAGCCCTGTCTTAATACCCCAGTTTTGTCAAAGCCTGGGCAAAGAATGACAGGTAGGACAAGATGTCCCTCATGACATCAAGCCCAACAAGCAGATTAACATCAAAAGCAGCCAGTAGGAAGTACGTGAATAGAAGGTTGTGTGAACACCTGAATTATGTATCATTAAACAAATTGTAAATTCAGTTCTGGGGATAAGCATCCACCCCTCTCCAGCATCTTTAAGCAGTGAGACAGTACATTATGGTCTCTCTCAGGACTATTTCCTTAGATATACCACCCTTACATTTCTCACAGTTTCAGCAGGTAATAGCTAGAATTATATTCAGAAAGATACAGAATCTAGATCCTAACCCCACAAGAGAGAGACAATAATAACCATAGATCTACCTAATTCCTGAGTGGATGTTCTACCTATGTCTGATATCCACACATGACCATGAGGAAATTCTCATGAATTATTATCAACTTCATACTGACCTTTTTCTTTCCAAAGGGCCCTCCACAACAGGTAGGTCATTAAATTGCTCTGGGAGCCTGCAGTGTGTTCCTTGCCATTTTCTTTTCAAAGGCCAACTGGAACTTTTCTACAGTGCCCTTGTCTGCCTGGACAATACATTATGTTTACCAGGACCTGAAGGTTCCTGCAATTTGTCACACAACCTGCCCCAGCACTTGGTATAACTAATTTAAACACATTTGTCTTCTAATTAAAGTAGCCTTTGCTGCTGTGCTTTGTGCTGAACCAGATTTTTATCTCCTGCTGCAAACATGCTCAAACCACATTTATTTGCCCAGGCTTTTTAAGGGCTTCAGCTACTGACTCTCATGTGCCTGAATAGGCTCGATGCAAGGTAACCTACAGCAATTCTGGGCATTCACACCAGCAGAACCCCTGATGTTGCAGGAACTTCGGGGGTAAAAATTCAGACCATCCATAGTTTTTCAAGTGTTCACATATTCTGAAATGCATTCTTGAAATCAAGAGGCACATACACGCCTGAAGGTTCACTTTCAGCTTGAAAACTTACAGTCCAGCTACCAACAGCCCAACTGATAAATCTGCCATATCTAAAAGAGAACTGGTTAGCTCGTAGACAGAAACTCTCTGTAACATCTCCAGATTTCAGAAGTAAAAAAAGCCTACAGGCAACAGGGTTACAGAATTAGTTTAGTAATTTCTAAGAACATCTTTCAATTGACAAAGTACTGCAAACTTTGATTTCTGCTGTGATAAGAGGGATATAAAGAGATAAAAGGTCAACAGAATTATCTTATTTAGTGAGTCAACTTAACGTGGAAAGGGACTGAGAAAACATTCCTTCCCATAAAATCAGCTTTAATAGCATGACTTTTAATCAACAAGGTGGCAATATCAAATCCCTGACATCTTCAGCCTTAAGCAGTAGAAAATATCAAGAAACAAAGATGACCAAAACTCAGAGCCTCAAACTGAAGTGAAAAACTAAGGCTTTTGGGGAAAAGAATGAATCAAATATCTTAGACTGAGGGAGACTTGAGAAGAAAGGAGAAAGTATTCAAGCAAAACTGGGACTTATCACTGCATAGGAAATAGGACAGTGATGATATTCACAGCAAAATCTGATGTGAGACTAGAGCTTTCCTCAGTCACTTAAATATCTTTTCTACTTTGGTACAACCTTTTTAAAATGTGATGATTAGAAACTCTGGTACTTGAAATTAAGGAAAACCACAGACTTCTATAATACAATACATTCCTTCTTTCCATTGCTTTGCTAAAAACTCCTAAAGACTATTTCATTTTCTGACTGTTGAGGGGCACTGAACGTTTTTCAGAGAAATTGGCAACAATTCATGAATTCCTTTCCTCAGTGCAGATTTGATGCCCCTTACTGCATTAGCAGGATTACAGATGACAGTATTTTCCCCAGTATGTTACAAAACCCATATCCACAATGACTTTGATCTGCAACTTACTGATAACTACTTCCACAATTATCCTGGTTATATCCCCACATTGCATCTTTCCCCTCTGTCAGACCATTTACAGGTATGTCCAAGAACACAAGAATTATCTTTGGAAACCTTACCTGTAAGTTTCTCATGAGACATGTACTCCTATTTTTTGATTTCTTCTTTTGTTTTCCTGAGGCAATCTTCCCTATTATTATCTTAAATCTTAATATATTTAGATGTTCTTAGATCAAGATCTTGCTTAAAATTTCTTAAATTTCAAAATATTTCATTGCTTTCTTCATATGTTCATTGACTGTTAAGAGTTCAGTTTCTTGAAACGTATCTTCTTTCTACAAAAGCCCCAGGGATTTTTCCCAGGATATAATTTATTTAGATCGGGCACTGTCATCTATTCTGGTGTTATGGATGTTTCATTTTTCTTCACAAGAGATCACATTCCCATGGCTGGCTAATTTACAAGTCTGAGAAATCTTGGTTGCAAACATTCAACAGAAACTTGCTTTAATCTGACAACTTAATTCTCTCATAAATTCATTTGCAGAAAGCCCATTATTTTATTCCACTCCAGAGCTCTAAAATTTTGCCTTCTGCAACTTCTGCAAAACCACTCTGGTTTAACTGACATTAGGAAGACTCTGTACAGCAACATGGAGGAGCACAACATAAACATAGAGGAATATTAACTCTATGTCACAACTATAAATAAAATGGTAAAGATAATTAAACGAGACCAGGATGGAGAGGTTGATAATGACAATAGTGGGCTTGACCACAAAGGAACCACAAAACACAGAAGAGGAAGGAGAACACAATAGACAAACTCAGAATTTAGAGCTTAACCTGGTAAGGAAAGAGACTACATGAAAATCCTGATGATGAGAGATGACTTGAAAAGGCAACACTACAAACCCAGAGAAACAAATACTGGTACTAATAAGCGTGCCAGCTGGGAAGCTAGGCTAAGTGAAGAACCAGACCAGCAGAGAGAGAGAAAGGGTGAAAGTGGGAGGATAGAAGTGAGACAACACAGCAAGTCCGTTCAAGGAAATAAAAAGAGTAAAGGCATTCTTTTTGAGAATACAGACTGAAAGCCAACAATGCAGATTCACCATTGTTTTAACTTCAAAATTTGCCACAGATACAAAGTATGGGATTGCTCCTCTCTATGAAAGAATCACAGCACAGCAACATTCTACCTGTTACTATAAGAGACTGTAAGTGACTCCAGTTCATAAAGATTCATAAAGGTATGCCTGTGCCAAAAATCCAAGTTTAATTTTCTTTGGGGTATTGTTTTGGGGGTCTTTTTCACATTTTTTAAAAACACGGGGGAAAAGTTGCCAGTGTAACATTCTGTAGATTTTTCCACCTCTGCACAGTATGATACAGTAAAGATACACTTCTCCTGACAGAACTGGTTTCACACTCATCAATATTCACATTCTTCACAGTATCTCCAGAAAACCACAAATTTAATTTCCCCAACAATTTTTCATAATAAGAATGCATTAGTTAGCTTCTTTTTAAAGACAAATTGAAGCATTGAGATATAGGTATATGTGGTTAGTTACCAAACTGAGATATCCATTTTTTTCAGAGTACTCCACCAACTGAAAGCAGAGCTCCCAGTAGCTCCAGAAATAGCTCTAAACACTGAGCGCTTTAGATCAGCCTCCAGAACCACAAGCTGTATGCCATCTCCCCACAGAGGCACAAGTACTGTCCAAGTGAAACGTACTTTAGAGGTGACTAGTCCAGCATCACACGAACTCCGACAAATAGTCGCAGAGCAGCTTTCGGTTGCCTTAGTTTAGTTTTCCTATTGCATTCTTTACAACTACAACAGCTAGCACCGAGATGCGACAGAAAATGGCCCTCTCCTTTACAAACAGAGTCCGCAAAACCAAACCCCGGGGCTGAAGGGGCGGCGGGATCGCGGAGCGGGCCGGCAGCGGCGGGGCCGGGGCTCGGCGGGCGCTCCGCCAGCGCCACCTGCCGGCACCGCCCCGCGCCGCAGCCGCCGAACGAGCCCCGCTCAGCCGCAGCTCCCGCGGCACCGGCGGCGCCGGGAAGGCACCGGGCACAACCTGGGACACAGCAGGGACACAACACGGGGTTCATCACCGCCCGGCAGGAAGTTCAGCCTCAGCGCACACGTGCATTAGCTACTGCAACTCTTCAGCCTAAGGGAGCTGTAACAGACCAGCCCACTGCGTTAACCCTCTGCCCCGCACAGTCTGCAGCGGAGAGATCTCACCGCATGGTAACACTGGTAATTCAGAAGCTTTTTAACACAGGATATTTTAAAAGTTGGAAAAGCAACTATAACGTCAAAGCATTTTTGCTTATACAGAGAATGTGATCAAGTGTGAAACTCCTACACTTAATACAGAACCTACAAGATTCCTTTCATCCAAGGGAGATGTTGAAGCGGCAAAACCAAAGACTTTGCACTGTCAGAATAAAAAGTAGATTGGTACAAACTATTCAGTTCTAGGAAAATCACATTCTTGCTCCTGCTCTAAAGTATCAAAATACTAAAAAAACCAAAAAATCTTGCAGATGAAAAGGCAGGAAAGAAGCAACACAAACTCAGCACAGGAACAAGCTACAGAATTATCAAAATCTGGTATCTATTTATGAGACTCCAAATGGGAAAGCTGCTCTGTAAACCAGTAAAAAGTTAAAAAACAGAAACTGAGGTTTTAAAAGAGGAACTAACTTTAAAATTATATGGAAACAGATATTTAAGCCAAGGCACTTCAAGCAGTTGTAGATAAAAACAGTAACAATGACACAGAAAGGATTACTTTGGATAAAACAGAATTTTTAGAGCTCTAGATAATCCCAGAGTTCACAGACCTTTTCATATTCAGTATATGGTAAAGATGATCACCCAAATCACCAGACAGATGAGATCTCAGCTTTGTCGATACTTCAGTAGAGTTATATCTTTAGTTCCTTACTCAGGTTAAATAGAAGTGGCTGAGACATTTCTCTTCCTGAGCACACAGCAACATTTTTATTAGGAAACTTTTTTTAATTGTAAAGTAGTCAAAGAAACTAGGTCATGTAGCATTATCATTTTCATGTTATAATACCTGTTGGTATTTTTTGCTAAAGAGAGAATCCAGAATATTGGTCCTATTTTGTTTTTCCTTGTTTTCTTGGCATTGTAGGTAGAATACAAACAGCTTTACTTAAAAGATCACCACCTTCTTTTTTCCAGCACATGATACAGGGTTCTTTACTGTTTCTCCACATTATGTATTCTAGTTTTATAAACTAAAAATTATCTATACACTTATAACTGTCAGTTATGACCCGTCAGTCTACTCAAGTGGCCAAACACAACCTGCACAGCCAGAGGCACAACAACATAGCAGGAGTGCTGAATATCCTCCACACCCGAACTAATAAACCATGATATGCCCCAGCTGGCACCCAGTATCAACAGCTCAAGGGCCTGTACTAACAATAAACAATACAGAACCCAAATAAGTCATTCACATTCATTTGTGACTGTCCTTTCCTTTTCTTCATGTTGGTGTACTACAGATTTAACATCAGTTAATACTGGAGTTATTAGTACTCATTTATGACTACAAACCAGGTCTCTAATACCTCCTTTGGTTTATCAGAAAACATAAACATTGTTATGTCTTGAAGACAGCGTTGGACTTTTATCACTCCGAAGTGATTTATTACTGTAGATGCTAATAATCAAAAAAGCTGTAATAAGTTTGCTGGATACAAAAATATAAAATTGTGAAACATGCCATACAGCAAATCTAAATAAAGAGAATTCAGAATGAAAAGCATGACAGGAGAGAGGATCCCTGATGAGTCTGAATTACTGTGCTTAGCTGATCACATAAACGTTTGCAACACTAGTCCTGTGAACCCACAATGGAAAGGTGGGTTCCCATTACTTTACATCTGATTTCACAGGTACATTACACTCACAGAGAAAAGGCAAAATCCAGAAATGGGATCCATTCTCTAGAGGAAAGTATTTTCTAATCACACATTTATTTGCCTCTGAAATTTGGTATTTTGGAAACAATCTCCCAGCTAGAAGCTACTCCAGTCTACTACCTGCCCTCTTCATCTGTCTTCAATCTTTAGCCTTATCATGCCCAGTCCACTCTTGTCTTACTTTCTGGGCTGTCCGTGTTCAGACCTTAACCTCACTTCAACTTTCCTTTCCTAATACAACTCATTCAGTTATTTTCCCCAGCCAATCCTAATTCCATTCTCAACACTTCAACCATTTCCAGCAACCACAGACCCGCATCCAGTTCATCTTCTCCTATTCCTTGACTTCCAATGCAGGGCACACTTCCAAAATTCTCCCTCAAAGTTCATTCCCCTGGACCCTGTAAAGTCTCTAGATTTTCTGGTAACTTGTTCTATCAGTCACAGTCTTCCCTCTTTATCTCAGCTGTTCTTTTCCTCTGATCTCAATTATTTCTTACCCAAGTCAAACCCTTCTTTCTTCTCACTGACTTTCATTCTCAGATTCTGTTTTTCTCCTATAGGCCCAAGTCTCAGTCACATTCTCTGTCTTCCACTCCTCCCACTGTCACCAGGTCACAAAACCCACAAGTACCTTCATACAAGCACATGTGTCCTGTACTCACTGGCAACACAGACTATATGTTCTCAGTTGCAACACCTAGACAGCTCTGTTGGATAGCAACTTGTACCAGAAATGGAGAATGTCATGCTTCTTTTTTCCACTCCTTAACTGCAGTATATGGCACTGCCATAGCCCCAGGCACACTTGCATTTTGATCAGTAAGGGCAGTTTGTGCAGAACTTACTTCAGACTAACTAACACGGGGAAAAAAACCCCAACTTCTAGCTTGGCCAAGATAAAGATGAAAATGTTATCAAGAGACAGAAGCACAGCTAGCTACCTGCGAAAGAACTCCAGTACAGTTCTCTTTGTTTTAAATACAAAGCACTCATTCATGTATGGTGCATTCAATAGCAATGAAAGTCACCTAGGAGGTTTCAAAAGTTAGCAGAAGAGAGTAAGATTGTGAAAATTTTAGATTACAACTTGATAGCTGTTTGAAAGCCATGTTATTCTAATCATCATTAATAATGATCACTATTTTAATCATTGAAAGTGCATACCACTACCAGAATAATGCCTACCTCTCATAGATGGTTTTTAAAGTCAGCTGATCTGGAACACCTTCAGTCTCTTCAAGATGCAGGATGAGCCATGATGTTCTATATGGCCACTGCTCTGTGAGATTGATCCAACTAGCCAGTCTATCCCAATTGAATGTGATCTGATTAGCTCTCAATAAACGACCTAATAAAACAGGGAAGGAGGGAAAAAAACACAGGAGATTTTTTTTCCCTTTTGAAAGATACCTCTTTTTTCCTCAAAGTAACAGCTATGTAAGTACTTTAATCTGATCTGTGAACTTTCTGCTATTATATTTTTAGCTCAATAAATCCAAAATCATCTCAAGTCACATCTAAAAATATCATTTTACAACCTAATAAAAATTCCTGCAAATACTGGTCAGAACACGAGACTCTTCAAAACCGGCAACTTAAACACTATCATCCATCATCCTGTTACAGGTGAAGTTTAACTTACTTCAACAAAACTCAATAAGGAATTTCACAGAGCATTAACTTCTCAATCTAAACACAGAAATTCATGCAAATACTCTGACAGATTTTCTGTGCACTGACATATGAAATGTGGTCAAAACAAGTTAAGCATACAACTGTCAACTTCAATAGTCAATACAGTAAAATTCAGAACTATTAAAAAAAGACTTTTAAATTAATATGGTATGGTATAAATTACAAATCAAGTTATTAAAAATACAAAACAGAAAAAGCTAATGCTACCATTTATGCATTTGAAGTTTAGTAAATTTTCTAGGAACCTTTATCAATACTGGTAATGACATGTAACTTACAGCCTGAAGGCTCTGCTCATGAAGCTGTTCATGAAATCATCCTGTGTAACCACAGACTATACCGCATTAAAAGTGTTCTTGCAAGGGGTTTTTTTTTCATTTAATTTTACAACTAAGAGTTTGTGATTTTGTTATAGTCTCATATCTGTACTATAATTTGTCAAAACAAGACATTTCGTGCTACAAATTGCAATGACAAAGCTAGGAGAATGCACACTTATTTAGAAGATTAGCTCAGAATTTTAGATTTGTTGCAGATTTATGCTCTTAACTATAAACAGTGCAAAAAGCAACTCAATTTGGTTGTTCTGAACCAGTTGGCTGTAGGGCTTCTCAGTGCCTTTTAGTGTCTGTAATAGAAGAGACAGTAAACAATCATTCCCTATTCACTTACTATATGAAACATGATTTTATTAAACCTCCATAGGTCCTTTTCCAGTTATTTCCAGTTTCTAATCCTCAGAGATACCAAAGTCCTGATTGTATTTTGTTGAAGAAAAACAGGTCCGAAAATGCTTTCATCAGCCCCACACAATCATTTAGGGAAAAAGGACTCCAAATATCCATAGCAAAAATGAACAGGACACATACCTGGTTTTCCCTCGCAGTTTACCTTTTCAGATATCATCACTACAAGCTTTGTTCACACTATAGCGTTATAAAAATGAAAAACCTACTTTTCTTACCCCACTTCAAAATTTAAAAATACAAAACTTCCTAAAAATGTAGACCAGAATCATTTTCCTCCCAACTGAAGTCAATATTATGTAAGTTCTTTATAGACATAGAATGGTCTATAAGCTTCTCTCGCACTCTGGAAGAGTTTGCATCAGGAGGATTTTCAAAATCAACACATGGACTGACTTGTTAGATTTAGTCTGAGTGTAACTACAAGCAGCCAAAACACAACACTGTTCATTGTACACAACCATGTCACACTTACCTGTCACTGAAACAATATTTAGCAATCTTCTCATGGTCTGGGGGCTGATATCACTGAACCAATCCTCTGTAACCAACAGCTTGGTCAAATCAAAAGACATCTGGCGGGTAATGGTACGCTGCATCTGGCGTCTTCGGTAAGTATCCTGATAATGGTACAAAAAAGGAAAGAATACTGATTAATATCAAACAGTTTTGTGTACTTGAAATACTTCAGTTTTACTTGATTATAAAGTTAGAGCTTTTGTGTCCACGAGGCTGACACAAAATATCAAATGTATTTATAAGAACTTAATTCTGATTTAGCTGTGCAACACCTGAACATCATTTCCCCAGAAGTCAAGAAGTGGTAAGAGTTACACATTTTACTTCCACATCAATTCTGAGAGGGTAAAATAGATTGACACAGAACTATTTTGTAAGAAGTTTACTAATTTCAGTATTGCCATCATCTTTTCCTACTGTCCCTCTAAACTAACCGCATTTTAAAATTAAAGTGACTATCAGGTTTCTCTGCTACATAACTCCGTAAGTTTCTACCTGTGGCAGCTCAAAAACCTCAGAATCCTTAGATTCTGAGGTTTTTTTCACAACTTCAGAAATACCTTTTACTCAACCACCTTCTGATTTTATGCAAAGATGGGAAAACAGAGCAGAAAGCAGGAAGAAAGCATGGTGGACATGTTGCAGTACAAATCTAGTACTTATTATTTGAAATTGCACAATTACTGCCCCTTGTTGCAACATCCTGCAATAAGGTGATACCAGGCTTACAGCAAATCTGGTAGTAGCTATGATCAATGTATGTATGTATATTTTGGATATTTTTTTGTGTATCATCTCAGCATTCACAGAGAGCTGAATTCAGTTTTTGTGGAAAGGAACACTTTGGTGAGCAAGCACAATTCTTCCTCTTTGACAAAACATCAGTCTACTGATTTAAGAGTGTACTTTTCCTACATGGATCATTTATAAAAATTTCATAAGAATGGTTTGCTAACGTCTTTCAAGTTGGTACTATCGAAAATGTGAAAGGAAAAAAAAAAACAGAAAAGAAAAAAGGTTTTACCAGTATCTCTATGTAGTCTAAAAATCTTTCTCACCCGCCTATTGAGAGCAGTTTTGCTACCAAGCTTGGTCATGTCTCCAAGACTGTTCTGAGAAACTCTCCTGTCAACCTCTTCATGCAATCCTATGGAAAGGAAAACACAGGTGGGCATTTTCTGCATTCATATACATTTGACTGATCTATAAAAATAACACTAATGATGTGTCAATTATTTAAACAGTTTGTTCCGAACCCCAGATTCTTGGATCATTGGTTTTGTAACTCTTAAATCACCCTCCTGCATAACCTTACCTGCATTATCTGTATAAGGAATGTCCCCATTGGTTGTCGAAGCCACCATCAGTTTTTTGGCATTACTAAGCCCTCGGCTATTCAGAAAAACAGGCAAATGGACTATGTTTCGCATGTAATCATGACCATTTATGTTTGAATCACGGAGAACACTGTTGAGATTCTGGTTAATAGCCTTTATAATAATGTGTGGGTCACTTGCAAAAATAGCAATAAATGGGCCTTTTGAAAACAAGACTCGCACCTGTAAAAAAAGTAGATATTGATATTATGCCTTGTTAATAATAATTAACTGTAAATGTGGATCTTTTGAACATCTGACAAGTAATAAACCTGAGAGGCCAAGAGATGTATAGAGATGTCACCTTCTTCAATATGAGATACGGAATGTTAGGAACTTATCCACAATTAGAAATAAGCATTCTTGTCAATTTAGCCATAGTAGTTATGGTGGAAGTCATCACCATATGAATCACCATACCAAAGAGGTATCACGCAGTATATGCCCCAGCCTCCACAAATACTGAGCATCTAAAGCGTTTTTCATCCAAAGGACTTCAAGGGTAAACACGAAAAACCCTCCAAACATTGTAAGTTTGTTTCAACAGGATAAATACTTTCAATAGTTTACATCTGATTATTTCAAAACTTTTCAAAAGTACTAACATGCAACTTGTCAACTTTTCAAACCCACCACTCTCAGCACTACATTTATGCCAATGTGCACAAAGTGGCACAATGTACACAAAAACCTACCACAACATAGCCTTCTTTTTACAGAAAATACACAATAACTGCACGTATCCGAGCTCATCTATGGAAGAGATCATTCATATCACTCAGAGATGATCTTTATAAAATGATCCAACTCACAGTATCAAGCATCTGTAAAACTTTGTCCTGTTCACAAGCATCCAATCCATCAATAATTACAACAAGCCTTGTTTGGTTCTGAGTGAAGCTGTCAATGGTTTTTGCCATTTTGGCCATCAGTTCCACTTCACATTTCAAAACCTGTAAAAATGAAAAGCAAAGAAGAAAAAGATACTATACTTTACACTCTACAATACTTTAAACTCATAAAAATACATATCATTCTTTTTGCAGATTGCTACTTCTCCTGAAAATGCTTCAATACGATTACAAGAATAAACTTACAAATACTCAAAGTGAAAGGTCCTAAGACATCACTTCCAACATTTCAATTTCCTATTTGAACAAAAATGTACAGCAGAAACACATATTTCACTTTGAAGTAACAAACCATCCCTATTTAAATTCCATTACAATGTTATTTAAGAAACTAATATTCACACACTGTAAAACAGTATTTCAAAAGTAAATAAAAGAGTATTGTAGCTCCAGCTAGTCCTCAAAAATTGTTCGGCATAAAACGCACACTAAATTTTTCCATCTCCTTCCAGCCAAGCACATTATGCTATTACTCTAATGCTCACTTCATTCCTATTCAAGATATGCAACACGAAGATTTGTTGAGCTTTTCAACATTGTTGCACATTTAACAACCACCCTTAAGAGAGAAACAAAGGTGGAATTCGCCTGCCCTAATTTCAGCAATTAACAGGTAGACATTAAAATCTGACCTATTCATCACTAGATTCACCTTGAATGTGCACATTAAGACAACATAAAACAGATGAAAAACTCTCTGGAAACACCCATTTTTCTTCTTTGATGGCAAAGGGTGAACTTAGTGCCTAGAAGGCTGAAGTTATGTCAGATAAATACCACTCAAAATCAACTGTCAAGAAACACAGTACCAAGACACAGATAAGGTTTTCCGTGCTGGTTTTCCGTGCTGCGAAAACACAGCATCAGGCATGCTGGCATCAGACAGGATTCACCTTTCTCTAAACAGGACAGTCTTTGCCCAGGAGCCAGCAGGGCTAATTCACAGAGCTTTAAACTAGACATGACAACAGAGGGGGATAATATCAGGCTTGCCCATGACAAGCTGAGCGATGTCATGCCAAGGTTAGAGGGACTCAGTGCTAGTGAGGGCCCTCAGCCAGGGGCTCTGTGCTGGAGCAGCATGGCCAGCAGATCCAGGGAGGTGATTCGGCCACTCTGGTGAGACCCCACCTGGAGTGCTACAACCAGCTCTGGGGTCCTCAGCACAGGAAGGACATCAATGTATTAGAGCGAGTTCAGAGGAGGCCACAAAAATGATTAGAGGGCTGGAGCACCTCTCCCATGAGGAAAGGCTGAGAGAATTGGCACTGTTCAGCCTGGAAAAGACTCTGTGGAAACCTTTATTGTGGCCTTCCACTACCTAGAGGGCCTATAAGAAAGATGAGGACAAACATTTTGGCAGGGCCTGTTGCAAGAGGACAATGGGTAATGGTTTTGAAAACCGAAGGAGGGTCGATTTAGACTAGATATAGGAAAGTTTTTTTATAATGAGGGTGGTTAAACTCTGGCACAGGTCCCAGAGAAGTTGTGGATGCCTCATCCTTGGAAATATTTAAGGTCAAGTTGGATGGAGCTCTAAGCAACCTGATCTCACTGAAGATGTCCCTGCTTGTTGCAGGGAAATTGGACTACTTGACCTTTAAAAGGCCCCTTTCAACTGAAACTACTTTATCATCTATGAAAAATATTTGCACAACATATTATAATACAATATATTAGCTGTAATCTACAGAGGTAACCACCATGATGCTAAATCTTACTTTTAAATAGGACCATATAGGAGATTTAATGACAGCCTGATAGGTACAGTTTTTATCAGTCTATAGATATAACCCAGCAAAACAATAGTATTTTTCTATAATTTTTTCATTTAATATGTGGACTGTTTTGGAATGTTCTTTCAGTGCTAAAATTCCTTTCTTAATAAAGAGGTCTTGCAAATAGACAAAGTTAGACTTGGTTTTTCACCTGTAGAAGATTTGCAAAGTTATTCTTTCTAGTCTTATGATCTAAAGTAAACTCTTACTAAACACTAATAGTTTAGAACAATTGTTTTCCTAGTACCTTCCTCCCAGCAAAAAGAAAATCAGAAAATTGAAAACTTAATCTAAATTTAACAGTCCTGATTGAGCAGACAGATCTCATACACTAAGCACAATTACCACAGGCACAGAAGTGTTCCTGCCAGCAAAAACTCACCAAGTCTTATTCCCCAGTTGTGAGACTTGGCCTGATTAAATAAATGAGACCCCATCTTAAGAATGCTCCATGTTTGGGGGTTTGCTTCAATTATTTTACTCGCCAAGTCTCATACATGCTTACCTTCATGAACCCCTCGCTTTTCAACTTGTGAAGCTTGGAGGCAGCATTGTGAAGGCGTTTTCTCTGAGAGTTCAAAACTGAATCCATCACTTGCCACCACGTGCGGCAATTCAAGAAAAAGGCCAAACCAACAATGCAGGTCACTGTTATAAGAATAACATTCACTGTCATGTTGGCTGACTCCACATTAAAAATCGCCAGCAGGGCAATCGCAGAAACAACGCAAGACAAGATGAACAGGAAAATCACAAAGGATGGGAGGCAGCAAGTTTTCTTCCATTTCTTTTTACCTAGGAAGCAAGTATTTGCTGTTAGAATGAATATACATTGCAATGACAATTGAGTACAAAATCTATTAATTTGCATACTTCTCATAAAACACTAACTTGTAAAAGCTTACTGCAGTATTATCACCCACTCACAAACCTATGGAAAAAAATTATCTACTATTTGCCAAAATTCTTGGAAATTACAAAGTGGAGGTAGTCCTTTGATCTTCAGTTTATTTCCATTGTTTCAGGAAATACACAGTGGATGGAAATGACAATTATTAAACAGATTTCACATCAGTATTATCACCCCTTTTGTGGCATCTCTCTGTAAAGTGTATTTATGTAAACAAAGCCCAGGAAAACAGTACAGTAACTACTCAGTTTTAAACTGGGACCTGATACTTACATAATCTAATAGTAATCATGCCATTGAAGAACTAAAACAAAATTGCATGCTGCAGCCTGAGACCATCCCTTCTTGCACACTAAAACAAACACAAACAGGAGGACATACGGTTTTGGACAGGGCCTCAGAAGGGAACACAGACCTCCTGACTTCAAGTGTATTGATAAGGAAGAGACAAAGAAACACTGCAGTTGGAGCTTAGCATCAAAGAAACAGCATTTTCCAAAGCAGCAGCCTCTGCCTTTGGGGCCTGTACACATGCAGTGGTGCCCACACCGAGAAGACGGCTACCTTCTGTACACAGTTGTCGACAACAAAGAGCAGACCACAGTATGATCTGAAGCAAAATGATGACAGCTACAAACTCATATTTGAACTGGAATGGAAAAATCAAATTCCAAATATGCTACATGGAAAGAGTATCCAAGGTTTATACATGGCCTATACACGATACTCTACACTGGGGTATGACCTGGAAACGTCTTTCCCATCACTCACATATGTGACACATAAGATTGTGCTGCAGGACAAAGAAACAGAAATGCACAATGACAGGAATGAGGGGCAAGAAATAAAGAATAACAGCTCAGTCATAATTATGTTCAGTTCTAGACATATTGAAGTAGGAATGAAAGCTTCCTCTTCCTAAAAAGAGACAGACTTGGATTAGAGAGACACATAGGAATCAACAATAATGAAATGAGAATTGAACAGGCTTGTCTGCGAGTTTACAGATGTAACAAAAATTTAAAATAGAGAAGACTAAAAATAAGCCTACAAAGAATTTCTGTGAACATCTAGAGACAATAAATGTATGACCCTGCACCTGCAAACAACGAGAGAAAAGGAGATGATGTGCAAAATCACCAAATAGAATAAATTTAAAAAATCAATTAAATAATTAGAAATAACATGGAAAGGCAACGGACCCAAGGAATACAAGAGAAATGTAAGATTAAAAATGAAATTTACTGCAAATAATCACAAGAACCAAGCTCTACAGTGCCATTCCCAAGACAACTTTGGGAGAAATCACAGCATCATGAAAGCCATTTCAGTGAGGTTAAGGAGAAGAACTGCAGCATGCCTAACGTGGAAGAAAGGGTGACAAATTGCACACATCCTTTTTATAAAGAACATGCAGTTAATTTCAGAAAGAACAATGAAGAGTAAGCTGTGTTCAGTATATAGCTGAGCACAGCAAACATAGCATGTTTTTTCCACCCTCTGCAAGACAGAACAGTCTGAACATCTCACTTTGTGAGAGGAGACAGCATCTAATAGATTCTTCAATTTGTGGACAAGGTCAAAATTAAACAAGAAGTAACTGACTGAAACCGAACTTGAAGTACAAATAAGACCTCAATTAATTGAAAGTTACCATCTAGAAACTCTTTCTTGACAATATCACTCTGCCTATTTTTTTTCCCAGAAATCTACATATGGGACAGAAGAAAAAAGCTTGTTCCATTTTGGATCAAGCAGGAATATTTCATCCCATCTGACCACAATTAATGACAGCAGTTTATATCTTCAGACCAACATATTCTACACATTTATTATTTCCAAGAATAAGTAGTGGTCACTCATAAAAGCTCTAAATTAAAATCTAATAAACTAAACAAACTTCTCTTAGCAATACACAAAAGCATACTTTTCCCTTTACCTGACTCAGACACAATGACTTAATTGCTATGGAAATATGCTGCATCTCTAAGCATGTAACGTGAATATACACTTTCATAGGCACTTATAAAAACAATACCTCACAGCAGATATTCCTTTATTATATCAATAAAATCAAGATTAGCAGAGAAAACGGGGCATTTTTTTCTCCAAAAGAATAAAGAATTTCCCCTTCTGTATGAATTTCTGCATGGCTACAACAATTTCTAAAAAGAGCTTATAAAGCAAAAAACAGAACCCCTGGTAACAGTGCACTGAAATGGAATAATCGGAAATGTCATTCAGGTAAAAAAAACCTTGTGTATCTTCTGTCTTGAAAACTCGAAATAGCCTTGTTGCTAAGAAACCAAATTCCCTTTCACATGCATCAGAGAGGGTAGCAATCATCTCAGCCAATGAAGTTTCTCCACCTACACTGGACAGTCTATTGTAGTCTGTAAACAGAAATCTGAAAGAGAAAACACATATATTTTGTATACTTTAGAAAGCTTAAAGTATTTTCTGGCAACCAAAAAAAATCTTGCTGCATCTCTGCAGCCAGAAGTTTTTTTCAAGTGGTACAAAATGTAAAATACTTGAATATTTAATTTTTTAAAAACTCTACATGGAATTTAAATATTTCTTATCCATTCATCAACCTCTTCTTTGCCCCACTTCCTATTCTAAAACTTGATTTCTTAAGAAGATAAAAATGATCACATGACTAATGACACCTCAGATGACAGTAAAACCATAAAAATATCTTTATGATGCCAAAATATAATATTGAAAAGTATTTTTAAAATTGCATTTTCATCTATTTTTAAGTATTTATAGACGATTAAAAAAAATTACCGAAGCACAAGATCACATAGAAGAACTAGGAGGCTAAAACCAGAAGTCTCTAAACAATAGAAGCAAATGAAATGACAAAACCCAAGGCATAAATTTTCTTGCTTTCAGGTAAACTAGAAGCTTTGAGCAGTCTGATGCTCTACTTACAGGGAAAAAAAAAAGACCCAAAAAAAGAAAAGACCTTAACAGAAGTTAATCAGTGAAACAAGCATTAAACATAATACGCAATAAGCTACATCAGAAAATTCTTATTTTGTCTGGTACAAATTTTTATTAGTATGATAGTGAAACCTCCTAATTCCAAAAAGCAGTAACTTTCACCAAGACAAGCAGATAGTTTTTCTTGAAAATACTACTATCTTCTTCACACTGAAAAGTTTAACTTCATGATCTTCTAGGGCTACTGTTTTTCAAACAGGAATCTCAACAGCTTCTCATACGAAGATAAACATGCACATTAAAATGCAGTCTGAGAAGTATCAGAGTGAACCTGAATGAGTCATTCATGAGTAAAGAAATGAAATAACTAACCTGACAGGTAAAGCTTTAGTGGTTTGCTCTGGTAATTCTGGTGGGTTCACAAACATGAGTTTGAGAAGCAGCTCTAAATATCCAACATGTCTTGCCAACCTTGTACTTAACACCCAGGCCCAGTTCCATCTCTCTCCTTCTCTTCGGCCACCGAAGTAAATTACAGCTAAAATATTAAAAATTAAGAAGAAGTTATGGTTTCATTTTAGTCAACATTTACAGCTGAAAGAACCATCAAGTTTGAACACATAAAGCATGGAGTTCTTTAAAAAAGTTAATGAATTTTTCGTAGTTAGAGCTAAAAATGAGAATGGTAGGATTAACACCCTCTCACAAATTATATGCAAAACACAAGGAAAGGGTCCAAAGGGGTCTTACTTTCTACAAAACCATTTAGTAATTTTTTTCTGAATCACAAAGCAGATCTACAAAACAATATTTAATTCAAAAAACAGTCAAAAACCTTCAAAAACTTCATATAAAGTAGGACTTACCAAAGAAAATGTAAAGAACTGCTAATAAGCTGAGTGACACTGCTATTCCAAGCTTTGCATCCACTGTGAAAGCAAGCAATAAACCCAGACCTCCACACAGCAAAAGTGTGAGGAATACAATAAGCCAGGAGAACTGAAAGAGAGGTTCAATCTGCTGTCCTGCAAAAGTCTTCATTTCATCTAAAACAAAAAGACAAATACAAGTTAACATGTGAAATCACTCTAGAATGGATCATATTTGAAAAGAAACACTTTTTCAGTACATTGTATAACTTATCCCTATTAACGATCCAAAGAAAGACAATGGATGCTTAAATTCTTCTTCAAACAGTGCAAAACCCAAAGTTTTTATCCATGCAATGAATTGAAACCTTTAAATACATACTATTTGCACTCTTTCCTGCAGATTTTCTACTTTTAAAAGCATATTAAAAGTCATGCCATTTCCTATTCTGCTTCAAAAGTGTAAAACATGTTTTCTGACACCAAGAAAAATAAATCCACCATATCTGTTGAAAAAACCACACCCAATCCCCAAAATCTCCATCATTGAAACATGGACTACATTCCTCAAATAGTCAGATATAACAGTACAGTGAGAAGACTTCAGCATTTACTTCTGTTTGTCAATTCCTATTTAGTAACACAAGAATTCCTGAAGAAACTGATTTAGGTTCTATTGAATAAGAAATATCAGATACACAATCCAGAATATAAACGTGAATGAAGAAGAGGAAGAAAACACTGAGAAAGTGTTTTACACATGTAAGAGCTCACCCACAACAAACATCACGGTCAAAATCAATATGCTTTTTTTTATAACATGGGGCATGAGGCAAACAAAATGAATGCAGAGCCCCCATTTTGACTAATATAGAAGCTTTTAAAAACAGAGAAATCACAGAAAATAAGAAACAACAAGACAGGTAAAGGTATTCTCAATTACACCGAAACATCTCAGAAAAGCATCCTTTGTTAGAAAAAGCTAAAACTGTAAATAAGATGCCTGTTTCCACTGGGGAAAATACTGACTCACTTCATACACTGCATTTGCTTCCCTCTATATCAGATAGTTCAAAAAGGTTCAAGTAAATAAGAGGAAAGGGGAAGAAAACTAGATGCAAAGCAATTATGCCACAGAGAATAAAATATTAATAGCCTGAAATTCTTTTAAACTTAAAAAAAAAAGGCACATAGGTTGCACAACAAATAAATACTGCAGCAGAAGAGGTCTGAACCTTATTTGACACTCAAACAGGCCCTGCAAGGCATATTTTGGCAGCCGGACTTTCAGTCACACTTAAAGGGTAGATTCACTGCTGCAGGAAACTCACAGGGCAATAGACAGCAACGCTTAAAAGACTGTCTTGACATTGTATAGATGAACAAAGCAGTCTATGGATGAACTAACCACAGCTGAATTTAAATCCTTTCATCACAGAAACAGAGACCAGATATAACATTACTTGGACCAACAACTCTCACAAAAACTAACAACTCCCATGTGATGCTTTCTATAGACAGATTGGAACCTACAAAAAAGGCTAAATCAAGTTTTACCTTCCAGTTTCTTGAGCAGGAAAGATTTTCCACTTCCCCACTGTGCATATAAGCCTACACAGATAGGTGGTTGCATGGTTGGTTCACTCAGAATATCAGCCAGAGCACTGCTGTACAGATCATAACCCAGCATGTCACCATCAGATTCCGTGGGAGACAAGTGTCCTGCAGTACAAATACTATGTTACACACTTTGCTTTAAGGAAGCTCTTCAATATGACAATTTTCAGACGTAAAGCCACAACAGGTTCACTCTTATTTGTATATATACTCCTCCCATATAACAGCTGTTATTATTGGTACATTTCTGTTCAAAGGAATTTTAAATCATTCACATAAGTTCTATAATTATCATGACTATTAAAGCTTACAAGACTCAAAATCCCAAATCGCAGAAAGTCAAAGAAAGTAATTCCTACACAAGCAAGATCCAAGTAAAACCAAAGTGATGAACAGAAGTTGCAAAGTATCCCACGTCAACAGTCAAAAATAAAAGGCATTTTTGACCTTTGTTAGGCTTTCAGAATGCTGAATTTTTTTTGCTGATTATTTTTAAAGCTTTCTCTTCAGTTGCAACATTAAAAAATCTGTTTCAATACAGAATTGAATCGACTAGATTCTCAATATATGTGTGATTAAAAAAAATTAAACGTTTATACTTACTGGCACCAAATATCTGTGTTAAAATACTCTTCTGGTGGCTACAGTCAATATTGTAAGGTGTTTCTCCTGTTTTGTTGGGTCTATAAAGCAAACGACCATCTTTCGGATTTCTTAAGAGTAATTCAGCAAGTTTACGGCTTCTTCCACGAATAGCGATATGAAGTGGAGTATCTCCTTTCTGAAATTAAGTGAAAAACTAGTAATATCTAACATGAATTTGTAAGGTTATTGACAGACCATATGGTCCACATTGTTTCAGCTGTATTATTTCATTGAAATACATCTTAAGGCACTCAAAAGGATCAATGCCTTACAGCAAACATTTTTTCCCCTCAAATAAGCATTACAAACGTTTCAGAAAAGACACATGAGAAAGCAGTTCTTAGAATGCTAAATCTAAGCTATTGTGTTCTTTTTTAAATGCTTATTAATGTATCTTAAGGTTCACGAAAATATCTTAAGGTTCATGAAAACTAGTCTCTATCTAGAAACAAGTGTCTACTAGGAAATTCAGAGACTTGTTCGGAACAAGAAATTGTTCTGAATTATTAGAATTGTTTCAATGTCTGCTCAGAATTCCCAAAAAGCTTTCCAGTAAAAGCTTTCTTATTACATCAAATCAACATTAATACTTATATGCCCTAAACATAATACTAAGAGATTAAAAAACTATCAAATAAATGCTTCTGTAATTCAAAGGCTAACAGTCAGAGTAGGTGATGCATAAGGAGACACCAACAACCACTTGCATTTGTCCCTGGCATTGCTAAGTTTAATATCTATTTGTTCTATTTGTAACATTAGTGACAAACAACCGTTCTTTATGCTCTTTTTCAAATGCATTAAGAATTAGTTTATCTGTGAATTTTTTATTCCTGGCCTGGATTCTTTTCTTTTCAAGTTTTTATGAGCACCCTAATACAAAAAAAAACCAAAAAACAAACAACAGAACAACAATATTTTAATAATGGAAAAAAATTTATATTTAAGTATTCTGATTTATTTAATTTTTAAACATATGGGAGACTAAGTATTTAAGTATTATGGTCTATTTAATTATTAACATATGAGAAGCTCTCTTTCTGTAGCCTCAACAGCCCTCCACAAAATCCTGCTGCAAATCCAAAATGATTAAATATACTAAAGTAAACAAATTAATATTCTTTACCTTGTCTACAGCAGAGACCTTAGCTCCTTTGTCCAGAAGAAGCTCTACTATTTCAATATTTCTCATCTTGGTTGCCTTTATAAGCGGTGTTTCTCCGTCCTAAAATGGAAAAGTAGGCCTAATATAAAAATCCCTGTATACTCAAAACCAAGACAAAAATAGTGACTGGGTAAGAAATCAAACCCAAAACTTTCAAGATAATTTTTATTTAAATATGTTACTGTGTAAGTAACAACACTTCAGCACTTACGTTTGTGAAAAAGTACCCCAGACCCAGTATTTGATTAGAATCAAAGAACAAAACACAAATAGAGAAAGACAAAATTCAGATACAAGGTATTTGAAAAGACCTCAATGCTGTGCAGACTACTTCCTCCTTGTTTTTTTATTGCTGCACATGCAATAGACAGTGGCCCGAACTCATGCTTAGTAATATCAGAGACCTTTTCCTCCAGTTTCCAGTAGCACCTGCTCTCTAGTCCTTAATGCTGGTCATGTCAATGATGCTGAGGTAAAGAATCCACACATTCCCTGCTATCACAGATTTAATCATATTCGTGGGGATATCGTTATTGTTGAAAATACGTATATTAGAAAAAAATGTGGGTTTTTTTACAGCGTGCAAGGTACCAACACTTCCCAGAAACTGACTTTAATATAATCTTAACATCACATAGGAACTAAGAAAAGATGTTAAATAAAGCAATTCAATTAAAATTCCGTTACCTTGGTACATGTTTCGGTATCAGGATTGCATTGCAAGATATCTCTCACCATTGTAGCATTTCCTTTCTCAACTGCCCAATATAAGGCAGTTTTATTATCCTGGAAAAAAAAGAGAAATAAATGCTAATGGTGTTTTCATTCTGTTGGATACATTCAATAAACTGTATATAAAGTACAGCCACAATATATTGGAAATAGCATATAATACAGCAAATTTTAGCACAGCTCAGGGCAAAGGGAAAGGCCACTAAATCCAGTTGGTGCATCAGTAGAATTTACAGGGAGGATGAAAATCCGGCAAGAGAATACAAATCTATTTTAAAAACCCTTGTGCAATGTATTAGGAGGCTTTAACAATCAAAGCAGGTTCAACCTATCTTGAAACAGTTTCAAAACCTACATATAAGTATTCAGTTTTATCTCAAATATAAATGTTTTCTAATAAAAAAAAATAATGTTTTTTCATAAGCCATGCAAGCTGGAAGGCTGTAAAAGTAGAGGGACATGAAAGTCCACACAAAGTACCATAACGCCGATCAGCCAGATGTTATATCACCAAATGATGGGGAATGGTTCAGAGCTGCAAATCTGCTTGTGTCATTAATTTTTAACTCCGGTGATGTGTGCCGTCCCAGAAAGTCTCCGTGCCTCCAATCTTTTTTAGCCTAGTGACTGCACCGTGACTCTTTCCGTTTGATGCATAGTTGTGCAGAGACATTTAAGAAAAGCCTCTGAACACACACCTGCTTCTAAGCAGGAATGTCAAAGTGCCCCTGGCAGCCTTCTACCTTGCTTACTTCTTTGATTTGCAGCTCTTCCTCTTCCACTCATGAGCTTCACAGCAAACTGAGTTTAAAGCCTTTCTCAGCAGTTTATTAAGCTGGGTCAGTAAGATTTCTTTCCTCTCTGATCACTTGTGTTTTATCTTCTCTATCCTTCTGTCAGCTGGCTTCCAACAAGACACAACCCTGAGGTAGTCAACTTCTCAATAGCAACATCAGCTACACAGCCAGGCATGGGTCTGCCAGATGCTCCCAGCTAGGCCCTTCCCCTGACCAGACAGGCTGAGGAGAACACCACCTGAGCCCTCCACTGCCTCAACAATCACTCTCGAGCCCTATGTTTTAGTTGCTGAAGGTACCCACCAGCTAGTGACCATATGAATGAATCATCAGGAAGGAACACAGCTGCTGGAAGGCTGGACAAGACTCAGCAACTTTCCTGTAACATCACAAATTTGGGCAGTTAACACGTCTCCCTCGAGTAAGTCTGGCTGGCAGGCAGCTGCCGCAATGCCAGACAGCAGGGGAGTTGCTAAACACTGCTGCTGATCTCTGATTTTGACACTGCTGGTCCTAAACTAAGATCTGAAGTGCACAGTCAGAACCTTCCTCTGATGGCACTGACTCCTGCTGTGCCAATAAGGCCACAAAAGTATTCTCTAGATCAACCACTGCAAATGGCTATTCAGGCAACTTCCCACTGCCAGAAGCCACAAGCTTCCCTGCCACTAAGGAGGCTGGGTCCTCTTGCTACTGCTGTATTGCCTCAGGCCTACCAAGATGTTGAAAAGCTTCAGATTTTCAGACCCATGTCAGCAAGAAGCTGAGATACACAGGTATGTGTGCCTAAAAGTAGAGTGATTTGAACAGCTTCAAGCAAATGGAAGCAAGTTGAATGTAACAAAAAAAACCAACTACCATGCCGAACAAGGGAGCTTCCAACAGAAGAATAAAGATAATACCTTAATCAAAGGACAAAAAAGAAAGAAGGGATAGGCAGAAAACATGGAAATCACTGACAACAGTGTTTAACATAATATAGAAAGTTGGTGGAGACAAGAACCAACCAAGCACAGTGACAGAACTGAACTGACCACTGATACAATCTAAGGTGTATCATATTTAATTGATATTAAATTTAAAATATTATCAAACTAATAATATAAATAAGGGGGTTTTTAAGTATGTCACTATTTTAAATCTGTTCAGTAGTGCAGATGAAATAAGTTGAATTTATGTCTTTTGCTTTTCAACCATTATATAAATTAACTGAAAAAAATGCTGCTTAACAAGTCATTATAATTACATATATCTTAAAAATTGCATAGTAACATGATGTATTTTTCCTCTTTGATGGAACATGAGTTTCCTACAGAGTAGACAGAGCAAGTTTTAAAGCCCTGTTTTCAGAAACACGGTATAACAGTTTGGTATTCCAATTCACATCCTATTTTAGAACTACTCTAACACTCACACTGTCGTACTTACCTGACCTCTGATATCTATATCAGCATATTTATGGAGCAGGGCCCTCACAATTTCAACGTGACCACCTCTAACAGCTCCAATCAACACTGTATCTCCACTCTAGAAAAATGGTGAAAGAATATTGAACATTAATTAATAGTATTTAAGAAAAGAAAAAGTAACACAGAATAAATTATAGCCTCAAAATGTACATTATTCCTATTTACATTAAGAAATCCATATTTGTTTTTAAAAAAGATATAAAAATAGTTCTGTCTCTGAAAAAATGTTGGGTTTTTTTTCATTTTTCAAAGAGCACTCCAAAAATAGGTCTAGCTTAAACTATTATCCAAAAAACCCCAGCATAAATTATAATCAATATAAAAAAAAAATTTGTATTCTATGTTCATAGGAAGACCAACCACTCACAGTAATAACCTCCTTAAAATCAGACAATAGTGTAGACTGTCTTCTTTAGATGTTTCAAAGCTGACATAAGATCTTCAAGAATTTTAAACAATTTTATGCCTTTTTTTTGCGCAGATTTGCCTGCTATCTTACTTACATACACTATGATGTTATAAAGAAAAAAGCAAGAGGCTGATTTTATCCCCCACTGATCAAAAGGAGGAATATTTTGGTGTGGTAAATGGAGTTGTATATTCATAAAACAAAGTTACAACTGTGTCTAAGGCTTCTGATTTTAACATATTTAAGCATATACCAGAGTTTCAGAATATGAAACCCTGAAATTACCTAATACTCCTCTTATGATGACACAGGAAAAATAAATAAAAGTACAGCAAAATCACAGGTGTGGAACTCAGAGAGCTCAGTAGTAGTAAATCCCCCATCAACCACAGTCATTACACACCTGGCTGCAGACCAAGAAATTTTCTGTATCAAAATCTACTCTAGCATCTGAAACTAAGAGTACTCATTGTTTGGTGTATTTTTGGAATACAGTCAGCTGTACTGATAGCTGTAATTTATCCTTCCTAAAAGCACTTTGTAGAACATTGTGGAAAAAGAGGCAGGGAGATCGCAGTACATTTTCTTAAATATTTAGAATTTTGCTTTGATATGTGCCCAAGATCAAATTTGTTTTTACATGCAACACTGAAGCTCAGTACATAACAAACTAAAAAATGCATTGACAGTTGAAATACAGGAAATGCATCCAAAAATCCTTTCAAATTTATGAGGCAAATAATTACTAACTTTTCCTCTATTCTCTGCAACCCCAAGCAACCCAACTCAGAAACTAGCAATGCAGCCTCAAAAACATATTACTGCTCTGAACTAAATCACTGACCTTGACAGAGGCATCTAAGTTTAGGTATTTAACCACCTATAGCCCCAAGGCTGCAGTGCTTGGCCTGCCTCTGACACTTCAGAAAAACCTGACAATGCAGACAGTCCAAAGCAGCTGTATAAGCACCCAAATAAAACCCTGAGCAAGCAGATTCACACGCTGGGCACTGTCCATGCTGCACACCTCTACTGAGCAACGCACTTTTACACAGAACAGCTCAGGTAAACAGTGTTACACCTACACGTCTGCACCCAGAGGTGAAGTCTTCCTCTAATATACGTAAGTGTTGTAGTAAAAAGTATCATCACAGAAGACAAAGGTCCATGCTGAAGTAAATGCATTCTTTTTTATAAAATGCATTGGTTTGCAATTTTAACAGCCCTACTACATGTATTAATACACAAAAACCCAACTCCAAACCTACAGGTTAGTTCAGTATTAGTCTTAATTCTTGTTTAAAGAAACATGACTTGACTTAAAGGAAAACCTAAGTGCTGATGAATAGGAGTTCTACCAAAGCAACAAGTTAGTTATTTCTTCACATTTAACTTGAATTCACTTTTTTACCCTTTTTTTTTTTTTTTAAAAAAAGAAGAAACAAAAAAGATCAGCAGTGAATATTACCCTGAGGAAGGGAGCGTTTTTTAATACGTTACAGATACAACAAATGATCTAAGGAAACACTCAATTCAAGAATCTCAAAGAAAAAGACTAGTTTCTGCAGTTTATCCTTTACCTTCACATAGCATCATTTACCACTTAACATACTTGTAAAATAGCAATACATAAAAATACCCCTAGGTGGCAGAAAAATCAGAAAGCCAGAAAAATCATATATTTGCAAATCTGCAGACAGTGGTATTTAAACATGCATTATTATTGCATATATATAAAACAACAATTATGATGAAAATTTACTCACTCGATCAGGAATGTTCACATAAGTTCCAGCATCAAGAAGATCCTGCACAATTTCAGTATGTCCCTCCTTTGATGCAATCATCAAAGCTGTATTTCCATCTTTATCTGTCAGGTTTACATTTGGGTTCCTTTTCAGTATTTCTTTTACTGAGTCAGTGTAGCCGCCCTTCACTGCTACAATAAGTGCAGTCATAGAATTCTTTAAACAAAACCAACAGATTTTATTGTACATGGATATAGCAATCATCATTATATCAGCAGTTTAAGTAACAAAAGAACACTCAGACATTACTCTCTTCACCATCCAAATGCTACTTCAGTTTTGTGTTTTAAAGTGCACCTGTAATGCTTTTTTTTAAAAAAGAAATAAACTAAGTGCAATAGTAGAGAACACTTCAAATGCAAACAGTAAAGCTCAGATCAGTTTATTCTAACTCCTGAATGACGCACACGATAAAATAATTTTCTTGTCATATGGGAACATAGTATTATCAGAGCACCCAGGTCTACCAATGCTGTTCACAATGAGGTTTTTTGAAGAACTTGAGAAATAATCATATGAATACCAGAAGTTTTCCCAATTTTCCACTTTTAACTGATTTTTTTTTATTTTGATAAGCAATTTAAATGTAATCTGTTTATTTAAGAACAATATGCAGCTGAAAACTCCTGATAAAATTTCAACTTCTGAAAAGGCCCACTCACCACTATTATTTCCAACAGATACTTTGTGTTTAACTTACTTTTCAAATAGCGCTGAGGAATAAGACATTTGACATATGGGGCTTGGATACAGATTAAATTTTGATAGTGTTAACCTTCAGATTACAATTACCTAAATTCATTATGTTAATTAAAACTTAACACACTAGTGTGCCCACTGTCAATACAACTCCCTAGTTACATCATATTTTTATTAAAAGGCACAAAGAAGTTTCAATAATTTGCACATGCAGTCTGCAAATAGCTGGAAAATAACGCACACAAAGTAACACTAACTTTTCATCATCTCGTATTTCTTGGTATTTGTATTATAAAATAAAAGAGGCCTACATCTCATCACTGGAAAATGAGCAGTTACTTACAGCTCCTTCTTGATCAACATCAGCTCCCATCTGCAACAAATATTTCACACACTCCAAATGACCTTTCCTCGCTGCCCAAACCAGCGGGGTGGTTCCATACTGAAAAAACATTTACAACATTTTACCATGTTACTCTCTCAACTTCGTATCCTCTACAATCTAGTATTTATCCTATATTTTATTGCTTAAGTTTTTACAAAGATAGAATTTGGTCTTGTGAATTAAAACAAACATTTGAAAAGTCATTTCAACTTCTCTTTTGTAGAGGATAGCTGTAAGAATTATTTTTCTATACAACCTAGGATAGCAAGGTTTTCAATAGCTCAGAAAACAGACGTGTGCTCCAATGAAATAAATATTAATAAACATCTTCAGCATACTATGGCAAAACCTCTTTCAAGCATAACAACTAATTCTAATTTCATGGGCAAAATATAACAGCAAATGTTTCTCCAATCAAAACCTCTTATTTTACAAGAAATTGATCAAGCATTACAGAAATTAAATGTTATTTAGATATAACTTACTTTGTCAGAGCAGTTCACTTTAGCTCCATGTTGCAGTAAGAGATGTACTATATCTGCGTGGCCCCGTCCTGCTGCCCAAATAATTGGATAAACACTGTATTGCTTAGAATTAAAAAAAGATAAATAATTATAGTCTGAATTATTTTAATTCTTTTCCACAAACAAAACAATGCTCCAAGAGAAGTTAAACTCACAGAAGAATGAATATACGGAAAAAAAATGTAGCTACATATTAGTAATTGTTACCTAGTACATTGTCTAGATGATACCTAGAAAAACTCTTTAGCGAGGTTTATAAATTCACATCCTCATCTTAACATGAACATTTCTACTGTAGGAAGGAAGCAACAGACAGCTATGCAATATCACTAAGCAATCAGGACTGCAGAGGAGTCATGCCATGCAAACCAGAGGAAATCAACCATCAGAAAGGTTGTTCTGGCCACTGATGCTCTTTTCTTGATTGTTCACTGTTGCCTCAAACACCAGAGAACTGACAGTATAAACAAATTGTTCAGTCAAGCTTCAACATGCCTATGCTTTTATAGAATGTGCTTATAAAATGAACTAAATCTCAAAATATTAGGGTTTTTTAATTCTCTAGCATGTATGGTACACATTTATATAATCTAAGCCTCTAAGTTGCACACATTAGGTACTCAATTAACTTCTAATGATGCAGAAAAATGACAGTTGTTATACAAGTAGTATTAGATACACTACTTAGCTTTTCTATTATTTCCTCTCCTGATAATGTGAATCTTATCATGAGCTATACACTCATTTGCTTCAACTAATAAAATTCAAAATTAATAAAAAAGCCAGTGGCTATCGCACAGATTATTAAAGCAACTTTATAAAGTACAGTGTCATATTGCAAAAAAATGCAAAATGCTTAATCAAGATAATAAGACGAGTGTACAATGCAGAACTTTAAACATTTGGGAGGAAGGATCATTTAAGACTAAAACTTACCATTCCTGTGATGTTTGGATTCGCTCCTTTCTCAAGCAGCAGTTTAGCTACTTCAGTACGGCCTTTGTACGACGCCCACATCAGGGCAGTCCATCCTCCCTGGCAAGCACAAATCAGAGAAATGTAAAAACTGAAAAATAATGTAAGTAATGACTTTGATTTCATTTTCTATTTGTCCTAAGACTGTTTTGCAAATCCAAACCCTAGCAAGGATTGACTAGAGAATATTGTAATGCTCCTATTTATACAGAATAAGCAATAAGTACACCTATGAAAGGACTGATTTCCTGCTGCATGCAAAACTTCACAAAACATCATGTTCTACATATTGCTTAACACTGAATTCAGATTTCAAATGCATACAAATCCCACCACTGTACCAAAAAAAAAAACCAACAAGAAACACACCACTATGTTAAAACAAAGGTATAGAATCCAAATCAATTAACATTAAAAGTTTACTTTTGTCCTTCTGTAACAGGCAATCATAAGGGCAATTTATTTCAAACTGCACTGATGTGTTCATTTACCTTTGTAAACTAGGAGACAAAGAGATTTCACTGCCTAAGGCATTTGACAGGTTGGGTAACCAAAATTAATTTTAAAATAACACTATGTCTCTGATAACAGTAACCACAATTTTTATTTATTTCTCTACAATAAACTTCTGGGGAGGTTAAAAGATCCCTCTGACTGACAGAGGCCTAAAAATCAAGCACTAGCCATGTGAATGTGCTTAATGTTAAATGAAAAGGCTGCATTAGTGAAGACGCCTCAGCCTTCAGACAGAGTGGAACTTCAATTAAAGGAAGCACTTGGACTCTTCCCTAGTGGTTTTCCACACTCTAACTTAAGCAGAGCAAAATTAGCCCTTGCATGGACTAATTTAGTACTAATTCCATGTTCTCTCAGTGGAGACAGTCTTCAGCTCTTCAGAGGCATCTAACCCGAGAATCACGTAAGCAGCTTTTGAAATTCTTTAGGTGGACTGGACTGTTGCATCCACTTTCCCATACAAAAATTTGGCAAGATGAATGAACAGAAATGTCAAGATACCAAAAACAAGGACTGTTGTATGAACAATCACAGCTGTCCAGAGAAAAAGTAAATACTTCTCCCAGTTATCCTCTGGGAAAGATGACGTTTATTTTACCAGAATACTTCGAAAAAAAAGCCACTACCAACAAAAAAAACAGACAAAACCACCCCAACAAAAAGCCACAAAACAATCCTCCTCCTTCAAAAAAACTCGCCCATACAAAACACACCCACAAATCAAACTGTTCTTCAGTTTAGCTTTTTTGCAAAGCAAATTAAGGGGAAAAAAGTAGACCTAGAAAACCAGTTGACTTTATTGACACTAAAGCAACTACTTTACAATGGTAAAAAACAATATTTAACTATAGATTCTCTTCCACTTCAGCAGCACTGAGTATATAATTTAGAATGAAAGAACATTCCTTTGTTTTCAGAACTGAAAATCTCCAACTCACAAAATTGTTCTCCCTACTAAAAACTATTTTATTTTTACCATAGGATAACACATACCAAATCCCGATGCTCCAAACTGACATTGTAATTGAGTAGCTCTGCTACAATAGCTGTATGCCCTTCTTTAGCTGCTGAAATAAGAGCTGTCCAGTTATCCTACAAAAACCAGAAAAACAATTTAAAGTAATATTCAGTATTTCCACACAATTAAACTTGTTTTTCAAATGTTTAATCCACAAAAGGAAATACACAAGAACTTAAAATAGCTGTTCTGTTAAAAAAAAAAGTACTAATAAAGTCATAGTGTGCCAGTTATACACATGGAAATACAAAACAACTACTCCAAATCTCCCCCCAATTATCTGCTCTCCTACCCAATATCCATCCCTTTCCATTCCACAGTTCACTGCAGGTTATATTCATAATTTTATAGAGGAAGCAACACCTAAAAAGGATTAAAGAATGAGGTCAAGACCTTGAAAACTGTTGAGAAGGGATGAGATGGTAACCAAGATCATAGAAAACATTGGCAGTCTGTCTGTGATGTGACAGCACCCAAGGGACTAACGCAGTGGAGAATCTGGACCATAGCTTTTTAGATTTATGATCACGTCAGGAGATACATTTCCTCTTGCATTACACCAATTTTCCACCCACTACTCCAACTGCATCCAGGTGTGGACTACTGTTTTATATGCTTATAATTATAGTAACAGTTTATAAGGTAGATGTTCTTCCTAGAAGTATAGAAACTATGACATTTATAGCAATTGTAACAAAATGTCTCAAAAAACAGAGACTGTTTTTTTGGTTTATTTTTGTTGTTTCTTTTTTTTGTTTTATTTTAAATGACAGATTTCATAACAGACTTTTCCTGGATGGTCACACTGCTGTAAGTAAACTAAGTGCAGAACTAAAAAAACAACATGCAATATCCTTTTTGTGTTTATCACTCTGCATTGGAATATACAGACTTTATAAAACTTTTTAACATCTTTGTCCTATTCAGCCCTTTTGGGCATCTTTCATCTAGAGTCTACCTCTTTCTCAAAGCCATGAAGACAATTCACCAACCAGAAACCCTTCTCTGCCACCATTCTGGCTTTTACCTGAAATAATCCTTTAACCTAAATTTTCCCTCAGTATTTACTGAAAAAAAACACCAAAAGGAAGAAAAAAAAAATTCCAAACAAACAAAAAACCCCCAAACCCACTGACGTACCTCAACATCACTGAGATGAGGAAAATCACCTGGACTCATCTTTGATGCCGTATTTCTCTATTCTGCCTAACCTACTATATTATAGCTTCCCAGTACTAATCTCCCGGAAGAAACAGCAGCAGCATTCAGCAGAGACCCTCAGACATTTAAAACAATTTGAATATCCCTACTCTATATGAGGACCCAGAGGAAAACAAAAGCCAAGGAATTTTGTATAAGATTTCTCTTATATGTCATCATTATCCACCTGTTACTCTTCCTCATGCCCTCAACACTAACCTAAATTCCTTTTCTTTGCCTGCCTCTTGAAATTTCTTGTTCCTCCACTGTCATGTTCCACCATATAAAGCACTAATACTTACTGCATCTTCCAAGTTGCAATTAGCTCCCTTCTTGAGAAGCTCCTGGACGATCTCTAAATTGCCTTGCTCAGCAGCCAACATTAGTGGAGTCTGGCCATTCTGGAATCAAAATGACAGGAAAAGTGATGCACTGGAAAGTGATACAAATGACACGCATACACACACAATAAAAACCCCAGGAACTACAGAGGAACGCTGTTTCCAGTTTTTAATTGCCTGTGAGAAGGACTAGTTTTCAAACCACACAGTAAACTCACAATAAAAATGGAGAACACAGTATTAAACCCTCCCACATAGGCGACTTAAAAAAACCCAAAAAAATCAAAATTAAAAAAAAAACCAAACAAAAAAGACACAGACAAAACCAAAGCCCTTCACATATTTCAGACATTAAAAATGGCTACCAAAAGAAAAAAGCTACGTTATTGAACATCTGCCTTTCTGAATTATTTGCTCACCAAAGACATCTCTAATACAGCCTGTTATATCTTTACAACTTGAACTAACTCAGTCACATTGTTAAGAAATTAATAAATAAATCCACTATGGGAACCACGATGGCCATTAAAACATGCACACTGATTCAGAGGAACAGTTGCTGAAGCCTTGGAAAAAGCAGCCAAAGTATATAACCTCACTCTTGCCTCACAGACATCATTCCTGTCCTGTGCAACACAGGTTCTTAACAGATAGTCTCATCTCAGGGAAGATGAAAGACAGAAAATCCTGTTTATTTGCTTTCAGAGGTGTTTTAAAAGTCAGTTACAATCTGTCATCCTTCCATCAGCCTACTTCTGTGTCAGCAAACTTCTGAGATACTTTTCATCATGCAGAGCAACTGTAAAACTTGCTAAATTTTACAGTAAATTTGTTAATTTCGACAAGTTTAATAAATGAAGATAATTTTTCCTGGCCTCTCTTCTGTTTTTTCCCTCTAACATAAAAAACACAAATTATCTAGTACCTAAACAATGTAAAACCTGCATGTTAGGAGTTATATACCAGCAATTTCCCTGAAAAGAATAAAAATCAGTGGAGAATAAGAATATAGTAATATCACTGATCTTCATTATTGAAACAGCTAACAGTACAATTAATAAAGATATTTGATGACTCGTTCTACTCTTTGCACACACAAAATCACAGAAATGCATGGCACCTTTGAAAAAAGCTTTCTGGTCCATCAGCTATTCCCTAGTCTTCACAGAATCTTCCCTGTGACATTACAGACAACCAACAGTATTAATCGTGACAGGATGTAATGCAGTATCTAACAGAGCAATTTTTCACAGAGAAAAATTAAGCTCTCATGTAAGTTTATGCTGTTATAACTGTATATTGCATATATCATTGCTTCTAGATCCTAAAGTACATTTTGTATCAACAAGCAGTGGATTTTAAGTCTGACCATAAAAAAAATAAAATCCTAAAAAAAAATTAAAAAAATCAAGAGCAAGGCAAATATTACTTTTTAGAAAAGAACAGCTCTCTCTGGAGAAGAGAACGGTCAGAACTTTTGTTCTTTAAGATAAGCTCTTATTATGAAGTTCATATTTTGGGAATACACATTCCAAGTGGTTTCAGAAATTATGCCTGACCACTCTGAGTGCCTGCTGTGATGACATCACTGGTTGGTGAATGAAGAGCTGAGGCACTGGTTATGACATATCTAGCAAGGATTTAGACACTGTGTCCCACAACATCCAGACAGGGTCATGAAATATGGACTAGATAAATGGACAGTGAGGTGGACTGAAAGTGGCTGAACTGCCGGGCTCAGAGCATTGGGATCAGAGGTACAAAGTCCCGCTGGAGGCCAGTCACTAGTGAGGGGATCAGTACTGGGATCCTGTTTAACCCCTTCATTAAGGACCTGGGCAGTGGGACAGAGCGCACCTACACCTTCACAGCCTATACAAAGTTGGGAGGAGTGGCTGATGCACCAGATGCTTGTGCTGCCATCCAGAGGGACCTTGACATGCTGGGCAGACAGGAACATTATTGTACTGAGTATAGGTGTCAGGTTTTGGTATCCACAGGGGAATATCCAGGTTTTGATATCCAGAGGGAGCCCACAGAATCTCTGTAAAGAGAGCCTGGGACTGCCCTGTCCCGAACAGCCAATTCCAGCTGGCTCCAACCAACCCACCTCAGGACACAGGACTAGGCAATCTCCAGAAATCCCTTCCAAGCAGTGTTTAGCACACAAAAATCCCTATTTTAGCACGAACATTCTTCTCACCTCCTTCTAAATAGTAGTTACTCTTGTTATCACTCTGATTGTCTTCACGGGTGGATAAAACAAAAGAATAATACAAACTGAAGAAAAGTATGTCTGGGCAAGAGGAGGCTGTAGATGGGAAAATTATTCTCTCCTGTAAGAATTGTCATACAACTGCAGACTGGCTTTGGTTTTCTCAGATGTAAAACTTTGCTGAAGGGTTCTGAAAACATTCTTCCCTTTTTGTTAGAAGACTCTCAAATAAAAGTATAATGTTTTAGCAACCATCATGAAGATTTTACCAACAGAGAAACAAAACATAATTACTACACCTGTGACATCCAGATTAATTCCCAAAAGTTGCCCAAGAGTCTACACACTCCACAAAAACTAAATACCCATATTTCTCACAAGTACATTGAGTACTGTCTACCTGTACATCACAGCTCAGTCTAAGTATTGGAATAACCATATTATAAAAGGGGCACACCTGTATATTTTTAGGGAAATCAATTAGTGGTGTTACCTTACAGATTAGTGCTCTCTCACAGTTTGTAAGAGAACAGAAGATTCAGAATTGAACATGCAGAAGGTACTTCAGTATCAAGAGCAGAAAGAAAGGCACATCTATCATTAGCTGTTAAGTAATCCATGTATCTGGTATGAGAGGAAAGAAATCACAGGAGGGAGAAGGATGTGCAGGGAAAAGGCAGAGAGCCAGACTTGCTCCATTTAACTGAAACTGCTGGTGTTAATGCAAAAAACCCAAATACACAAAATGACTGGGACATCCAAGTTTTTCTGGCAACCGACCACATCAAGATATAAAGGGTTGGCAACAATGTGGGTGATCCTAACACTGGACAAGTCACTGCAGCCTGGGAGGTCCTGGCACTAGCAAAACTTGTCTCACCAGCAATCTTTTTAGACCTCCAGTGGCACTCCTGTTTCAGTGTTTTCTTTTTACCCAAGAAGAAAAGATGCCTTGGCAGATCCAAAACTGGAAAGAGAATTGCACTCAAAGCCACTGAATTCCAAGGAAGAGCTAATGCTTAAACAAAACTCCCGTCATTGATATATGTGAACAGACCCCTCCAGTGGGTTTAAAACTCATGCAAACCACACATCTGTCTCCAGAAATTACCTTCTCCAATGCAACATATTAGAAGACTGAAAACATTAGGTATCAGGAGAAATGACCTCTGCAAAAAAAGCAGTTATTGAAAGCCAGGACACATTTAGTCCCACCAAGACAAAAAAGTTTAGAAAAGAAGGTGAAGGCAGTGACACTTGATAAAATCAACACAATCTGTCTGATTTCAGCCATGCTGTTCAAAAGAATTACCAGCAGAGGGAACAGACTACTCCCTTTCTCAGATACACTGCATGCCAGGTGGTGAGGTTCATGTGTATGCTCTGAAACTTAAAAATTCTCCCGTCTCAAATACCCCAGCATATGTGCATCCACAGCATAGAATGAATGTGCCAATAAGGAAAGAAAACCCTCTTAATTGAAACCAGATCTAATAACTACAGTAAGGCTAAGTTCTGTACATTGTTTTCACATTTGCATGATGCTTTTTGGTTTGAGTAATATATGCTATCAGACGCCTTTCCAAAAGAATATTCTTTCCATCTCATGCAGATTTAAAAAAATAATGTAACAGAACATGCATTTTCCAAGACTCACTTATTAAAAACATAAAAAAATTGGAAAGCCAGTTTTCTGTACACTACTAGGTGAGTAAAAAACTGTCTGGCCTGTCAGACCCAATGGATAATGGCCAACAGTAACTGGTGCCCTGTTGAGAGGGCTTGATTCAGGGCTAACATCATAGGATCTTCTTCAACCCTCAACACCATGAAACGGAAAACAACTCTACGGCCTGCTCCAAGCTATAGAGAACAGCTGATATGCCAGAGGGTGGGGATGTTGCCCAGACGAAATTCAACAGACTGGAAACACGGGCTGACAACCTCCCTGCAGTGCAGCAAAGGCAAATTCAGAGACTGGAACAGACTGACCCCATGGAACAGCACTGGCTGGGGACTGCCTGCCTGGGGAGCTGCCTGCAGAACCAGGCATGGGGTCCCCATGGACAAGAGGGCCATGACCCTGCTCTGCACCCCCCATCAGCAACACAGGCAAATCAAACACTGGGCTGCATTTCCAAGAGCACAGCTGGCCCTCCACTCAACACTGGTGAGGCTGAATCCAGAGTACAGTGCTCTCTCCCAACACAGAGACTCCCAAAACCAGAGAGATTGACAAACTGCCAAGCCCAGCAATGGGGTCACCCAGTTATGAGACTGCAGCACAAGACATGCAAGTGAGAACTGAAAGCTGGATTTGTCAGTCTGGAAAAACAGACGAGCAAGGGGACATCAACATCAGTCTTACACTACCTAGACAGGAAGGAAATCTTTGAAAAGATTCTCCACAGAGACTCACAACAAGGAGAAAAGCAGTAACAGTCACAAGATGCAGCAAAGGAGATTCAATAAAACATAAGGAAAATGTTTTCAAACAGTGGTTAAGCACTGGAGCATTGCTCAGAGATGCTGCAGGTTTGAGAACTTTTGAATTTTGCTTGTAAAGTCCCCGAGGAAGCCAACCCAATGTAACAATGAAGTTAGTCCTGCAATTAGGAGACTGAGTCCAAGGACCATCAAAGACCACATCTATCCTGAATTTTTCTGTGAATCCAATTCTCTGAATACATAAATCAACTATGTTCCAGTTCTACAACACTACTTACGAAATCAGAACTAAAATAAAAATTGATAATACAAGCTATACATCCAGATGAAAGTCCAGATGCTTAGAAACCAGAAATTCTACTACAGAAGATGAAATAACACACAGAAGACTTAATAGTGTATCAAGATAACAGATTCTGAATAATCCACATATAAACTCCCTACTGTGTCCTCCTGGTAAAGTCATTTAATCCTACTGGTTGCCTCTAGACTTATGTTTTGAATAGACATCTTTTCATCTAGAAGAGCATGTGCTCAGAGTAGGTTGCAATATATGATCCCATTTGGATTGTATAACAAAGTATCTCTTAGCTGAAAATCAGGATGCGGGGGAAGATTTATCATCATCCCAGGATTCACCTCAAAATGAACAGGGCAAGAATGCACATGCAGTTGGATCTGTGAACTAAGAAACAATTCCTAGCTGCAGAAATACAGGTATAAACTCGATTCACAAAGGAGGGAGCTGTGTTTTCCAGCTGAGAACACTCAGAAAACATATACAGTAAAAGATCCTGAGGTGCTGACAAAGACTGAACACACAGCACTTAGGCTATGTAAAGCTAAGCAATCACTTGATAAAAACCCTGACATGTGTATGTTAAATAACCAGTGTGATCTCACTAATTATTCATTCTTTAACTAATAAGCTGCAACATGAAACTGACCTTTTAAAAAATCATCTTACCTCATTTCTCTCATCGACATCCCTACATTTCTCGAGAAGTGCTTTCAGAGCAGGAACATTTCCTTCTTCTACGTAGGTCAACAGACTCTGACTCATCAGACTTGCCATCTTCACAGGGTATTTAAAATGCTTCTATGTAACAAAGCTTATCTGCATTTCAGAAAGTAAAAAAAAACAGCAAAGAAAAAATAACATCTCTGACATTTAACATGAGAAAGCATGAACTGTATATGCCAATAAGTTACTAGCTGGGTACAAATATCTGCCATTCTCCTCAACAAAATGCTGTGGAGACCTAGGCATTAAAATGCACTATGTTTCCATGAAAAGTCTTAATCCTTCTAGTTCTTAGAAAATTACAGAAATTATTCTAACTTCACAGAATCGTAGAATATGCCAACTTGGAAGGAAGCCATCAGGGTCATCGAGTCCAACACTGTCTCCTGCACAGGACCATGCCCAAGAGTCACACCATGTGCCTCAGAATATCATCCAAACGCTACTTGAACTCTGTCAGGCTTGGGGCTGTGACCACTGCCCTGGGGAGCCTGTTCAGTAGCCAACCATCCTCTGGGTGAAGAACCTTTCTCTCCTATCCAACCTAAACCTCCTCTGACACTGTACTGTCTAAATAAATATTTTGAATGTAATGCATAGTAGTCTTTAATTTGCATAAATGTTTCTGCATTATAGGAATACCTGGATATATTAGATATTTCATATATACTACTTATTTACAATATAACCCTTATCCTTTATGTACATAAGCAGAACATTGAGACTTATCAGCACTATAAAATACAGCGATTCTATCTAAATTGCAGCTATATGGAACTCTGAGAAACACCATTTACTAAATCAGTGATCATCAACTTTACCCAGACATGCATGGATGTGATGGCACATTGTTAACTTGCTAGTCAAACTTAACGTGGCTTCTGTTGACTGATTATGTTTTTAATCTTTAATATTCAAAACAGGAAAGGTGTTCCTTGGTTAAGGCAGACCATTAAGAAACATTTCAGACTTTCTAAAACCTGTATGCTAACGAGTTCAGAGTACCAGTAGTATTCCTATGCCAAATTTATACACATACTGAAGAAGCTGAATCATGCACTGCACCTAAATTTTGTCGGATGCAGAACAGGCTGTGGGGCTAAACACAAGACTCCGCCGCCCCTCACATCTTTCTCCTCACCAGTCACTGACATGATGGCTCTCTCTGGCTTTTTCTTGTATGACAGCAGTGTAACAGGAGAGGAAAAACTCTGCTTCAGTGTTAGCTAAAGCCTACTGCTTAGGGAATTCTCTACCAGGCAGAAGCCAAAGACTAGTGGCTTTCCCAGGTGAATGTTCTTACTTTTACTCTCACATCAAAGAAGCCAATGAATTTTTCTCCACTTCCAACTGAAGTGGAATAAAAAGAGACACAAGGAAGCCAGCAGGAACTTCACCATCCTTAGCACCATGAGTTCAAATTTAGAGACTTAAATCACATAATCTAGCTCTACTTGAAGCTGCTTGCATAGTCTGTAACAGTATCACACCATCCTTTCTGCTTTACCAAGTAAGTATGTATAGTCAAACACAATGTTGTCAGGATACGTTAGATACAACCTGAGCTCCCTACAGCACTGCAGCCATCAGACGACCTATATACAGAAATGCCTTGTTTATAAAAATGCCAGTTAACACCTCGGCTAAGATGACAGCAGCTCTGGGTATGTGTAAATGAAATTCAGGCACACATGAATGTCTGGTGACAAAAGAAACTACAAACTATATGAAACCATAATTCAGACATTATTGAAAACTGACACCTAAAACCAGTAAAAAAAATAAACCTAGACCTAAATCTAGATTTGAAGCCCAGCAGCAGTTTTCCCAGGCACTGCCCAAAACAGCCAGTCTCTCCTGCAAGAGATCCATAAATAAACTAAGACCACAAAAGGTCCGTTACATTTACCGTACAGTTAAATTACCATCAAAGGGTAAGCAGCACAACAGTTGGTGTCATATACTTGTGTTTATTTTTTTCAGTAGGAGGAAGAGCCAATTGAGAGGTTGGAAAATTACAACAAAAAACCCACTGAAGTACACCAAAAATGAAAGGTTTGAAAAGAAACACTGCTTTTAGTGAGTCAGTGCAGGCACACTGGCTCCTACTGCCATTTCAAACACAAAAATAGCAGGGAAGTCAGCATCTTGCCTGGCATCCAGCTGCCATCCAGAACAGCCCACCTTCCTTGTGGCCTGCAGCAGCATCTTACAGCCCCATGCACGTGTCTCAGATATTCTCAAGCACCCAAAATGACATTAGATATTCAATGTGCACCTGTATTCCTCTACCTATTTTTTACATTTGACAAAAGAAATTCATGAAATGTGACTTGCCATCACTCCGCTGCCACCATAGCCATTTTCTGATTGTCCTGTGCAGTGTCACAGCTTCTTTCCTGTAGCTGGACCTTAAATTTCCATGCTATTTTCCATACCAAATACTAAACTGAAAACTGTATTAAAAAACATCCGCAAAACATGACTACAAATGTCTCAGCAAATGAATTATACTCTGCAGTTGTTATCAAAATTTCACCAACTAATTCTTAGCTAGTGTGAAAAGGAAAAAAGTATTCAGCATTGCTTCTTCCTCAAAGCAAGATTCTTCCCTTTGGACATATTTCCAAAAGGCAAAGGCAGCCCTGCTGCACTGTAGATAAGCATCCTGCTCCAGAAATCCCAGCTAGCAACAGTGCAGCTTCTGCCTTAACAAAGAGCTCAATCCCTAGAGGCAACTTAAACCTTTAAAAACAGCAAAACACCTGATGCCAACAAACACATCTAGAAATGTGTTTACAAGCTCCATGTCAATATTACTTTTATAAAATGAAAACAGATTTGTAGGGATGAACCATCTCTGACAGTATTCCTTGTCTCCTATGCTTCACTGTCACATAATATCCCCTTCTTAGAATTAATAACAGTCTATTTTATAAAAACAAGAATCACAAAGTCAAATATTATAATTGTGAATTTTATATCCTCATATATTCGCTTTTTATTTGCCCCTTTTCAGGCAAGCTTCTTAGAGCACCCAAAAGATCAACATCCCTGGAGAGCTTTAGTTTAGGGACAAGCACCATGATCCAAAAACACAAAAAACCCTCCACCAATCCAGAAACAAAGATAAGCAAAAAAAGGGTGGTATTAAGATTTTTGGAAACTTTGCTTTATTTCTTCCCCTCAAGAACACAGAATACACCTGAAATTAGGCTGAAGTCAGTTCATGATACTTTCACTCATGACAGAAAATCAATGTAAACTGAGCACAGATGTAGTCCACCTTTTCATTATTTATTATTATTTTTTATTATTTATGTTCTTATGTTACGAAAATTAAGCACTGTACTCAAAGTCCATATGTGTGCTGGTCACCAAGGTATTTCTTCCAATGCTTCAGATTTCTTTTAAATGATCATAAAGACTTTGAACCGAGACTCTGAAGTACAGTCTCTAGCTAGAGAAGTAACTCTATTCAGGCCCCTCCCATGGAAAAAGCTCCTGAAATATAAATTCAAACAGTTTTCAAGCCTAGAACAAAAAGAAAACTCTCAATGGCTTATCCTTGAAGAAAATAAAGGATAGGAACTTAATCCCAGCCAAATTTTGTAAATACAGTGCAAAACCAATACCATTCAAGATCATCCTATACATAAATGCTCCTTAATTGCTCAATTAACACATTTCCTTTGTTCTTTGACACAGCAGTATTTTCATAACCTACACCAAGTATTTCAATTAAAACCAGGAACCCATTTGGAAACCAATCCCCTTTCCAGTAAGGAGTAATGTTGTTTTTTTTCTCTCCCACTAAAGTGAGCCAATTCCCAGTCCACAAACCAGCTTTTCATTCACAATCCTAAATTCCAAGCTTGGAAATTTCACTACGTCCTCAGGCAGCAAACCCTGGTATTTTATAAAACTAAGAACACACCAAGAACTATGAAAAGATATAAAGCGCACAAATGGTCAGGTGAAGGCAATGTTTGCAGACAGATTAACCTGTTTTTGTAAGGCTCTTGCCTCCTGAGCTGAAGCAGACGTACCTTATCACTGTTTTCGGAAGACTGCAAAAATTTGATAATTTACAAAAATGTAGTTTCTCTCAACAGCACCAATACTGACTGCAGAGGTCCTGATAACTCAAATCTGCAGATATTTTACATATTCTCAGAATGTCATATCAGTTTTTAACTACATACAAAAAATATTATTACACACTAAATTTTCTAACCATCATAAACTTTTCCATAGCTCTTCCCCATGTTTTTTTTTATTGTGTGAGCAGTGATTTTTTAATTAATAGATACCAAAACTGGTCAACAAATACTAGTATAATTGAGAAGACTTTCTTTTCTTGTTTTGTTTTCAATAGGTAAAGATAGTAATGACTTACATAAGATTCGTATTTTTCATCATACAATGAAAAAGACTGTTGCCTTCTTTTTAATGCTTTCTTATACTTCCAGACACAAAAGCCACCTTCCCAACATGCAACACTGTGGCAGATTTTCCAGCTAACTGTAAAAGGAAATAATTACTGTGCTGCTGGAATCTGAGCACGTACAAATCAAATGCGTACATACGCAGTATTTCACCCTTCAAACACTGGAAATGACACCTTTTCAAAGGAGGTTTAAAAAATGAGAAACACAGAAGAACTGTGCACGTGAAATTCATTATAAAAGGCTAACATAAGTCAGTTTCATATCCTCACACCTTTTTATGCTATATGATGGCATAAAGAAACGAAAAACATGCTGAAACATGACCCTCACTCAGGCTGCAGGGAATCTTGCTAACACAAGCATTACCACTCCTTTAGGACACCTTATTGTAATCCCTTCCTAAACGGACATACTTCTCAAACACTAAGAGATCACAAGCCAGGCATCACTTGAAGTGGTAAATATTTTAAAATATTTTTTCCATGGACACTGAGTCAACCAGGACTCTGTTTACAAAACAAATTTTCAGAACAGATGAAATGAGTCTCTAAAAATATTAATTTCTGGTAGTCAAAGTGGGAGAGAAATAACAAATCTAAGTTTCCGTAAGTAGTCTACACCCACACCTCTTCTCCAGTGTCTGAAATTCCGGTGTGACTAATGATCTTATGCTGCTTTTCAGTTTTTCCTTATTTATCTGGGAACATTTATTCTACTTCTCTTAGCCACATTCCTATTATCCAAATGTGAAACCTTTTAATAGATTACCTTTTTTTTTGTTACTTTCTATCAACAAACAAAATAACGTAACTCAAAAATTCTAAACACACAAAAAGTGAACTAAAGCTAGAGACACATTCTTATTTTGAAACCTGAAGCTACTACAAGAAAAAAATGTTTGCACAAAAGGAGGTCTCTATGGCCGTATCCATTATTACTTACAGAGTAAGAAATACAAGAAATTGGAGATAAACAAGCCCTCCTTTTCTATCTTATGCACTCAGGGCACTGGCCATTTCCAAATATTGTAGTGATGGATTTTTAATTTTTTTTTTAATAAACCAGTGGAGACTGGGGATTACACACAAAAGACTGGAAAGATGTAAATGCATATTTAAAATAAAGTGCTATTGTCATCTGATAGGAACTATCAGATAACCATTGTCAACAAATCAGTTAAAGTGTTTGTGAAGTATCTGATAAAAGGATGTATACTTTATTAGAGAAACTAGTTTGAGATAAAATTTAATTATAGACAATGAAAATTAATGTATTGCTAAAAACATGTGAGTTCTAAGAGATAATTCAATTCCTGTACAAAATACAAAATGCTCAGTCCTACAAATTACTATTTTGGGTTTTAAATAGATCAAATAAAAGAAAGCAAATAGAAACAGGTACCATTATTAATGTGGTTTTTTAAATTATACCAATCAACACCAATAAATTGTCAAAACCTGTATAAAACACACGCAAGCATGACAAGAAAGTCTCCAACATCACCTTATACGGCTTCATATGGCCAACACGTTTCTCCATACCATAAAATTAAGGGTTTATTAGCCACAGACGCAAGTTATAAGACAAAAATCTGACTTTTATGGTATTTACATTTAAGGAAAAAGTCAATTGTGTGATACAGACCTTTAACATGCAACATTTCATAAGCTGCGGTCACACAGGATTTCAAGCAGATTTGAATTTCTTAATAACCAATTTATTTTAAGTAAACACTGCTGCAGAACAAAGAATAGATGCCTATCCAGTAGATAAAGACTCCTTTTTTCCTTTCCATTTCTTTACTGTTTGATGGGGTGAAGGGGCATCAGGCAATTCTCATGATTTAAACACTTTTCCAGGAAAAGACATATTATTCTTCCTCCAATCAATCCTTTACCAAAAGTTATAGAGAGGAAATCACTTTTCCAACCAATTTTAAAGCATAAATGAGAAGTGGTAAAGCCCTACTATCTTTTAGAGACTTTGCTACTCCTTCAGTGGTGTCCTGTGGCAGGACCTGAGGCAATGGGCACAAACTGAAACACAGAATCAATTAAGTTGGGAAAAGAGATCAAGTATGACTGAACACCAGTGTCAACTAGATCATGGCACTAAGTGCCACATCCAATCTTTCCTTAAACACCTCCAGGGACAATGACTTGACCACCTCCTTAGGCAGTGTCTAATTACTCTTTTTGTTAAGAAATTCCTCCTAATGTCCAACCTAAACCCTCCCTGTCACAGCTCGAGGGCATGTTCTCTCCTCCCATTGCCTGTTGCCTGGGAGAAGAGGCCGATCACCACCTGCCTACAACCTCCTTTCAGGTAGTTGTAGAGAGCAGTAAGATCACCCCTGAGCCTCTTTTTCTCCAGGCTAAACAACCCAGGAACTTCCTCAGCCGCTCCTCACAGGACCCGCGCTCCAGACCCTTCACCAGCTTTGCTGCCCTTCTCTGGAGTCAAAAGAGCCTCTGTCCGAACATTAGGAAACACTTTGTTACTGTGAGGGTGACCCAGCACGGGCACATGCTGCCCAGAGAGGTTGTGGAGTCTCCGTTCTTGGAGATACACAAAAGCCGCCTGGGCACAGTCCTGGGTCATCCACTGTTGCTGTTCCTGCTTGAGGACAGGGGTTAGACCAGATGACCTGCGGAAGTCCCCCCCAACTTCAACCATTCTGTCATTCTTTATCTTGAAAATCACATGCCAGAAACTTTCCTTATCTACCCTTATCCGAGTATCTACCTTATCTACCTTTCCGAGTCAACAGAAGAAAAGGAACACGGTACAGGAGGCTCCCCCGCCGCCAGGGCGGGGCTGACAGCGAACCCCGGCCGCGCCCGCGGCACCCTCGGGGCGCTGGCGGTGCCCCGGACACCGCCGCACCGAGCCCGGTCCGCCCCGCGCACGGCACCGCCAGAGCCCCGGGACGCCCCGGCT
>VZRE01001656.1:52489-86555 GCA_013396775.1 Cephalopterus ornatus
CGGCACCGCCGCCTCCCCACCCCCTCCGCCACCGTGTCCTTCCCCTGCCCTTCCGCGCCTGGCCCGCGCTCCCCGCCTTCCCCCCGCCACTCACCCCACGGCCGGAGGGACTCGACCCCTGCGGCGGCTCCCCGGGCCCGGCCGGACAGTGACACGGAGGGCGGCGGCGGCCCCGAGAGCTGCTCAACTCGCCCCGGAGGCGACGTCCGCCATCTTCCCGGGCTGCGCCTCCGCCCGCCCGGGCCGTGACGTGCGGGGGCGGCTCCGCCGGGGCCTGGGCGCGCCCATGGCCGCGGGCGGCGGGGACGGGCGAGGGAACCCTGCCCGAGAGCACCGGCCGGGTCAGCGCCCTGCGGAGCCACCGGCAGTGGTCCGGCTGCTTTCTGATAGAAAAGAGGGGGAAAAAGGTTTGTGGACAATTGCTGCTGCCTGACGGATAACCCAGGGACAGGTGGTGTTCAGACCGAGGGTGAGGTCTGCCGCTGGGACACACCAAAAAAAAAAGAGTATATCTCACCTCACCTCGCTGTTGTCCGTGAAAATCGGATTCGGTACCCGCTGTGCAACAAGCCAATAATCCCACACTCGAGAGAGACTTCGGTTATTTATTTATTCTCGAGTGCACAAGCCTGCGTGCTCGGTGGGATTCCACAAATCAAGCACGCCCCGCCGGAGTTTATGCGCCATTATTAATAATGTTGATGTTAGTAATGATTTGAAAATGAATACCACATGAAGCATGAAGCTGAGTCGGGATGTTTAAGCTGGATATCACGAAAAGGTTTTTTTACCCAGAGGGTGGCTGGGCACTGGAACAGGCTCCTCAGGGAAGTGGTCACAGCACCAAGCCTGACAGAGTTCAAGAGGTGTTTGGACAACACTCTCCAAAGTTGTTTGGACAATCCTCCACACGGTAGTATTCTTGGGGTGTCCTGAGCTGGACCAGGAATTGGACTCGGTGATCTTGCTGGGTTCCTTCCAACCCAGCACATTCTATGATTCTACGATTCTAAGACTTATACACGGAAACAGCAACCTCCCAGGTGCAACCCCTTGGTTATAGTTGGTTTGTAATTTCCATACAAGCTACATAACCCCAGCTAACTTCTACGCACATTCAGGGGAAGGGTCGTCACCTCGGCAGGGGTCTTTTTGACCTGTAGGAATGATTTTTAGTATTATAATGAAGATAGTCCAACCACAGGATACATGGACCTTTTGCCAAGCAGGCAATAAATACAGACATACATCAAAATCTTGTTAGCTCCAGGATGTCCTTGAATAAGGGATGCTAACTACCACCTATTCTACTGACATACAACATCCCGACTTCCTTCATCCTTGGAGCTTGTTAGCCCCACGATGTCCTTGACTACGGGATGCTGGCTGCTCTCTGTTCCACTGTACACTTCCAAGCCTAATCAGCAAGAAAGGAGACCTATTCAAAGATCAGAGTACATTCTGACTTAAGATGATTTTGACATAACTCCACATTTTGCAATAACACCACATACCTTGAAATCCATCAGCTTCTCCCAGACTCCTCCACAGCCCAGGTGGCCGAGCAGCTTCACAGGTATTTTGAAAATTCCCCTCACAGCCCAGGCTGGGGTGTGTGTGGCTGCCATTCCTGATGCCATTCCCAACATGTTCTACAAATCTTGCATCAGTGCTTTCAGTGATCCTAAAATGCATCTAGTAACTGTAAAATGTCACTTCAATCTTCAGCACAGTCCAAATTCATGATAACAGATGCATCTAATTCATTTGGATGACTGGATGAGAGATGATCTCCAATGCCTACAACAATAACATCTCCCCAGGAGATCACAGAACCTAGCTAAAACCTGGGATGGCAGCAAGCCAGGCAGGCAAAGGAGCAGAGCCCCCACTTCTAAGGTTACTGAGTCCCAAGGGTTGATATAAATCTTTACAACACTGAGATATTTCACCTCTGTAAAGAGCTATGACTGTTTGCTTCTTAAACAAACATGCAGCAGGGCTTCCTGTATATCCCAAATACTTACAATCCAGAAAGCATGCAGCAAGTGCTTTGCTCACTTTTTTTAAGCATGAATTCTCATATGACCTTAAGAAAGTCTTCAAACTCTGGTAAAATATACAGATGGCTTACATGCACAAAAATTGTTAATACAAAGCAAAGGTGCAAGCTGTGAAATTCAAAAGCTAAATACACTTAGATCTTGCACTGAAACACTGGTTCAGCAGAAAAACTGGGAGAAATTAAGTACTTAAAGCATATTCTTCTTTACACAATAGAAGTCCAATATGAACAAATGGAGGATGAAACCCTGCAGTTAATGCTGGGCTGAAAAGTGCTCACTGTGCTATCTGAACATATGTGTAAGGCCCACTACTCAAGAAAGAGTGATCCTGATGTTTCAAGCATCCGTATAAATCTTATTTACATAAGAGAAACCACAGTCTGACAAGACTGGCTCTTAAGATTTATAGATTTTGAAACATTTTCAAAATATTACCCTCTTTTTATATGAATTTATATGGAGACATATATTAGTATCTCACTTCATGATCTCTTCACCCAAATCCTTATTCCAGTATCAGTGTTTCCACCCATCAGGTGTTAGCTGTGTTTTCACGCTGCAGTTACAAAGTTATTAGGCAGAAACAGTAGCTTCTTCCCTCCTGCACAAAAAGGAATTGTAAAAACACTGGGAATGTGGAGGCAAAGAAAGCACAGTTTTCTGTTTGGTTCTTCACTTTCATCCACTTATGCTACAGATGTATCCAGCTCTTTATGCTCCTACACTAAGAAGAACAACGCTTTCTCACCAGACACTAATGCACATAGGCAGTGAAACATGGTCCCACTGTGGTTTATTTAGTTTGGAAAGATAAACTTTAGCCCACACAGAGAAATAACTCTTTTTCTATTATATATGACCATCCTAGGAAGAGCTATAAGATGTAGTGCTAAACTCTGCTGAGGGTACAAGTCTCCAACTCTGACCTAGAAAGTAAGGTGAACACATCTCCCCCTAGAACAACTTCTGTTTTCTATACTGAAACATCCTGCATGTTATCAGGAAGTTAGTCAGATGGAATTAAGTTAATTATAGGCACAGGAAAACATCTGCTGGCTTCAGGATGTTCTTAATCATGACTCTTTCTGTGTGGTACCTTAAAAGAACAGAGTTAAAATTTTCCATCACCAACAAGTCTTAGGATGCTGAAGTAGTACCAGAAAGCTGTGTTTTACTGTAATGTGTTCAAATTAATTTTTCAATAAATGCAGGAATGTTTTGTTCATGAAGACACTTCATACTCCTGACCAACTCTGTTGTGAATGTTTATTTGTGAAAGCAAATTCCATTGCAGTCTAACTTCTGGTTAGAATGACACAAATCACCAGAGCTTCTAAAACTGCATACAGCTTGTCCGTGAATTCTGAACACACAAGGCTTAAAAATGCCATTGCTTCAGTAGGGCCTTTCAAGAGAACACAAACATTCCAGTATTCCTCTAGGGTGGGACCCCTTGCAGAAACAGATCTGTGTAAAAGAAACAGATTGTGTAAAGATGTCTTCAAAAAGTTACATTGGCTTTATAAGGCTTGTACAGAAGCAGAATTAATACCAGATCAAGAAAAGAGAGAAAATTATTTAATAGCGATATAGTGATATAATTTAATTGTGATATATAATATCCCTTCTTTTCCCTAACAATCTGAGCACACATGGTAAAAACCTGCAGGTTGAGAAGTCTCAGTCAGCTTTAACATGCTGTCACCAGCCAACAGGCACTGCCTTAGCAGAGTCCTGGTAGTCAAGTTTCAAAAAGAAAAAAAAAAGTGCATGTATGGTACCCATTAAGCCCTGCTTCTTTGGAACCATCAATTAAAGCAGCAGCTTCTTCAAAACACTGATTTGATTTCTCAGTTATGAGGTTTCCATTTCTGAAGCTAAAAATACACCAGTTGGTCATATCTGGAACTAGTGCTCGTCAGGCAGCAATATGCTCGGAGATGGAGGGTTGAAAGCTGCTTAAGTATCCTTCCCAAGTAACAAGAGGCTAGACTTGTAATTCTGTTTACCAGCTCTACTGGAAAATAATTATATGCATATACTTGTATATGAGCTCTAGAAAACAAATTAAATAAAACCAATTTTGAAGCAGAACATTCCAACTAATAGTGTAAATGCATGCAGTGGATGTTTAGTAATCTAAAAGGAGAAACCGCATTAAAATAATTTTGTTCTTTACTACTCATTAAAGACAGACACCAAAGAATTTAGAAAAAACACGTTTGCTTTTTTTTTTTAAACTACAGTTTAATCAGATTTAAAGACACAAATTAGAAAAAAACATTTATAGGCAAGTTAAAAACACCTTTAAAACATAACAGCATGCTGCTTCTGCAGCACTGCTGAGACAAATTAGAAATAAGTAATTATTAAAATATCACAATCACAGTGTAACTAACAGTGGTATTTTAATTTTACCATACACCAACACTTAGTTTATGGATCTGTTGAAAAATAACACTTTTTAAAAAATATATATTTTGGAATAATAAAAATGAAATTCACTGACAATGTGTTATAATCTGAACCAGGAAAGGCAAATTTAGGAACACTGTAGCTATCCACTTTTTAGGGGTGTTCTCTCACCTTAATATACAGGTGGTTGGAGGCATAACTACTTCTGCATTGAGGTAAAACTATTCCCTTGAATGTGTAACCAAGGCAGGAAAGAACAAAGTTCCATATTTTAAATTCTTAAATTGAATAACTTATTACAACATCTTTGAATAATGCTATATTTACCCATCTTACACTATTTTTCACCCAATACATTTCGAATGTTCTCTTCTAACTGATCTAGAACACATCTGAGGTCTGGGATTTAACTACCTAATTACTATTGTAGCATTTTGACACCTTTGTCACAGTAAGACACATCAGCAGATTCTTCATAGAAATAGTCAACACCACTGGACAAAAGGTACAAAGAAAAGATGTAAAGAGAACTGATAAACACATCGAAAGGCAAAAGATGCATAGGCAAATACTCCTTAACTTATTGTGACAATTGTTGCACCATTAATATGTAGTGTTGCGCTATTCTGACTACCAGTCTCTAGGCACCCTGTTTCTCTGTTTTTTGTTTCAGATTATGTTGTCCCAGTCTTGAAGCCTAATCTGGCTAGAGCATGGACCACAGCTACCTATTCATATGACATATTGCAGTGAAACCTAAAGAAAATCCAGCTTGGGGTATTTTTCCCTTAGAGAATGAAAGGAAGGAAGAAGATTGTGCAGAGGTCTGTTTTGCCAGGAGGTTTGGTTGGAGTAAGGTGCTGGACTGAGTCACTAGTAATATAAAAAATTTCCTCTGAATGTTGCCCTATCTCAGATCTCACTCTGAAGTCAAAATTTCTATTCATAGCCTGAAGCAGAATATCCCGTAAAGGTTGGTTTTGCAACAGAATGAAAGAAGCCTTTTACTTGCCACTTAAAGTGTAACCAACAGATTCTATTTTCACCTTAGGAAGCAGAAAGCTTAGTAGTCTGAGAACACAGCCCCACAGCCTTCAGATGTAATGTACAACTGGAGGGCTCAACACCAGCCTCATCTGAATATTGATATAGCTTATTTTAAGTGTATTTATGCACGCTATACGTAACTACAGTTTGTCAACTCAAAGTTTACACAATGTTTATATGGATATGTACATGGGTTTAGAAAATCTAAAACCATCTAAAACCAAAACCAGGTCTAAATCACTGGACACACAACTAATGCACAGACAATGATGAAGCAGCAAAATTTGCTTCTGCAAAGTTGTATACCTAAACTGAGCAAAATTATGTTTTAAATATTTAATGCAATGAAAATTGATACAATTGATGGCTAGATTTTGTAAAAAAACTTACAAAAAGCTCATCTCAAAACAAGTTTTTAAGGAATTTTGTTTTCATTTTGTTTTGACCATAACAACCAAGTGTTGCAATATTTGCAGTTGTAACCGTGCAGGGTGACTTTGTGGATGCCTGGAGTTCATGGTGTTTGCTAAATGTCTAGGTTAAGACAGCAAACACATCAAAAACCCAGACAGATGTAGCATTGAGCAGTGGCAGGCTAGGTCACAAGCAAGTACAATTTCTCAAGCTCTGCACAGAGGGTTAGCTCCTCACAGGAATTGTGTGGCAAAGCCTTCCAGCCACAGTCGGGACATGTTCTGACTAGAGGCTTCTCCACTGGCAGCTTTTGCAGCACGACTGTGAAGAAGGTGAAGACCGACAGTGCAAACTAGGTGAGATCCAGACAGATCCAGTCATCTTATGAGAGAGTAGGCTCAATTCACTAAAGCATCTGCTTACATATTTATTCAGAATAGCATATAATACTTGTTTAAGTACTCATTGCCAATTGATTTTTTAACCAGGAAAATTTAAAAATACTCCCAAGTGCTGCTCAGAGTATTATTGGATCTAAATAAATACATAAAGGTTAATTATGTAGTGAAATGCTGTGATGAATCAGCACAGAAATAATGTGTATTTTTTTAATACATAGAGTCTGCATAATATTAAAATCTTTAAATTAATTTCCATCTGTTTTTCTAATACTGATCACTTTTCAACACAGATGGCAATATTTCATCATTTTCACTGAAACTGAAAAATTTTCAAGCCTGATTTCAGAAGTCAATGAGAATTACAAAGTGAAAGACTTAAGGATAAGGGAAATGAAAGCCTAAATTACTATAACTTGTGCTTTTAAATTTCTTTATCATTCAAGGCCAACTTATAAAGTTGAACATGTGAAAGTTTACATATAAGCAACAGTGATACATTTGCAGGCAAACGTGAAGACACATTTGACCATGTATTTAAACAAATTGTCAACAATTTGTTTGCAAAGTTTCTGAGAGAAAAACCTAGACTCTGTTAAAATTACTTCTGATGTGAATTCGATGGGAGGTGAGGATCTCAAATGTCTCCTCTGCATCAGAGGACATTTTACCACTAACCAAATCAATGCCATCAAAAGAGGCAAAACTACCTAGCGTGCATCCTGTCATACAAGCCTAGCATTTATATTCATATTACTTATTTCCCTGGGGGAACAGAAAAAGTTCTTTAAATGTAAAATTCTTCTAATAAATAATATACTATATTGATAAAACTAATATCATATGACAGTGTAGAGCAGGGAATATACAAAGGTCTCTTCACAGACTTCTCACTAAAGTATGATTTGTTATCAAGAGCATATTTTCAAATGTCACCAATTATTGAAATCCTGTCTACATGTCAACTTAAGGAATGGCCACGGAAGAATAAGTTTCCTGAATAAGAAGGGCATATCTGTAACTGCAGAGCTAACGAAGCCTTTCTGATTAAAACAGTAGCGGGCACCACCAAAAGTATTATTAAATACATAATATATATCTCTTTCATTAATACAGAATCATAAAGGTTAGAAAAGGTTAAGCAAGCAAATAGTTACTCTCAGGGTGACTACATTTATTAACTAACATTAACTTATTAAGTGGCTGAATGAACTGTTCACAATAGGCAAATATTTGCAAAGCACCATAAAATTATGAATGATATGTTGTATTTACTTTTCATAGTGTGCTGATCTGCAATACAGAAAACACTTTTACCTTTCAGATATAAATTAGTTAATAGGTGAAAGAATACTTAACCATGTTTCCTTCATGCCCAAAACATACATAGGAAATTAACTTTCCACAATTTTTCTCAGGAAGGGCAATAGTGAACCACCACTTTCAAATTCAGTATTATCAAATGATGTGTGTAAAACCTAAAAATTATTTAAAGCATCGAGGCTGGCTGCTCTTGACTCTCTGATTGAGTGGATAAAAAGGATCCAGTGCGATAGCAAGGCAGAAAATGAGTAAAGCAGTGGGAAAGCAAAAGCAACAAAACCCCAGTTTGACTAAAATCAGAGTGCTGCCATTAAAACAAAACACCTCTTTCCACAGTCCCCAAGATAATTCATTTACATGAAGAGCAGATTTTGGTTCAAAGTACTTTTACACTCAGAAATGACATTTAAAGGGCAAATTGTAAGACAGTACACTTAAATTCTGTGCAGAATTAATTGCCATAATTTTCTTGCACTGCAATTATTTAATGGGTTCAAATCATGAAGAAAATAAGTCATGTCCAATTTTGAAGCCTGTATCTTGCCACACCTGTGCCCAACGAAAGCATGGACGTATTTTCTTAGTTGTTTTAACTTTCCTATATACAAAAGTTCTGAACGAAACTGTACCTGTGAATTGACTCACACTGAAGTCACACACCAGTCTGCACTACCCTAAACCTGCTTATTTTCTGGGAGTGTTTACAACTGTTTTCATATTTAATTGAGAAGAATTAGTAGCCTCCATTGCACACATGCCAAAAGAAGAAAAGAGTACCAGAACATTCACAGAAAAACGGTACACCAGATGTTGTACTGGCATCCAAAAGTGTTTGTTTGGGTAGATATGGAGACTGAACCAACAAGATGAATTTAAATTCAACAAGTAACAAATGCTGAAAGAATCAACCCTAATTTTATTTACCCACCCAGAAATGTGCAGTTCTAATTTGTTCTCTTATGTAAATGTCCCTTCAAGTACAGAAAGCAAAAAGATGTCTTTCCTGATTGTGTATCCAATAAGGATGACCAAAAAATAAACTAGTGTTCCCTTATTATTAACAAGAAAAGCATAATGTGGTTTCAAAGAGGCATATGATAACCATGACCTCATGTAAGGGCAAGTTTACTTGGGCAATCAAAGTAAGGATTTAAAAATCAGATTATTTTATCATAAAGATAATACAGCTGTCACTGAAACAATGAACATCCCTGCTCATCTAAAGAGACTCATTCGCTCTCACTTAATATTCAGTTCCCCCTTTCTAACTGTGTAGACTAATTAGTGCTGACCTACATATACAGAAAAGTATGTTATCCTCCTCCTGGAGTTTTAGGTGAGGAGCCAAAGGCCAGACACAGAACTACGGCAGCACAGAAACAACCCCGACCAAACTCACGATCTGGTTCTTGAGAGAGTACACCAGAAGTACTGTGACAATTTTTGCATGGTAGTATCCCCAAAGCTGGGGACCATCATTGCACTTCTGGTACTAACAATTTTCGTATGACTGGTCCTAGATATTTGATGAAAAATTTGAGGTTCAAAATATTATGACAACATTTTTCTCACTCATTTGCTAGTTATTAATCAACAAGCTGCATTATTTTTCTCTGGTAGTATTTTGTGTCTGGTTTAAAATTAAAAATAAACCCCATGTGGATAAACAGTTTGTGTTTACTTAAAAAAATAAGAAAATACAGAATATAAGCAATTAAAATGTAGCCCTTTAACAGCAGTACTCTAGCAGTGACCATCATGACAATAAATGGTCTGGAATAGACATAACCACTGCATTGTTTCCTCGACACACTTCCATAATTCAATAAGTCAGATATTCTGAAGGATTTCTTTCTTTCATTATGTTACCCACAAATATGATATGAACTTTGCATCTAAAATTTAAAGAAAAAGCTTTTCCTCAAATTCATACACTTCTTTGGATAAAGGGCCATCAATTATCAAGCATATAGAAATTGGTTATGATGGTCATATCATATTTGACTACCTAGACACTGGAGCTTCAAGGTAGTTCTGCTATTTTATACTGAAAGCATCATCAACTAACTGATGCCTGAAAATTCAAAATAACTTTAACTATTAAAAATCACTTTTTGTAAAATAGTTCTACTCTAGAACAAGTATTTCTGGTATTTAAGGGCAAAACTGCACTTTCATTGAAATCCCAGTGCTTGCACGTTGTCTTCTGTGCCTCATGGCTGCTTTTCCTCCTCTAGCTGCAAAGCCCACTTGGCAGTGTTTTCTTGGGTTTAGGTGCTTTAAAATAAAAGAAACCTACAATAGAGCCATCAAGCTCTGGAAAAGGTGAACCTTGAGTTGTTTTTAATCCATTCAGAAGGGCCATTTTAATCCATTCAGAGTAATTATACTCTTTATCAAAGAAACCTAACTATAATTTGGCATCAATGTTTACAGTTCTGTAATGTACTGTAATAGTTTGAGATACTTTAAGAAAACCCTCCAAATACTGAGATGCTTATTGCAATTCCCTTTTAGAGATTCAAAAGTCTTCTAGTGACTTTGCATTTCCTATTTTGTCTTCGTTATAGCATTTAGTGTTATATATTTGAAATGCGCTTTCCATGTAAAATCAAACTTGAAAATACCCACTTAGAAACAATATTTCAGTAAATAGAGGGTTTAAGGCAAGTCATTCATTTGGAAAAACTATTTTCCATTTGTTAATCCTAGATTGACACAATTTTATTCCGCCCCATCAGTGCCTTGGGATACACAACGTACATTCAGCAAAGGGCACACATATGACCCTATGGACATACGTTGCAAGTCCTGAGTGCCCATTGAAATAATGGTAACATCTTCATATAAGGCGTGACCCACAGGGACATGGCATGGGAGGGGTTAATTTGTTTTGTTTCCAGTCTTGCTATTGTATGTGATTTTCCTAGGTAATGCATTCTTTTCTTACTAAACATCTTTGCAAACAAATACAAACCCCTTTAAAAGGTGCTAAAAATGGGTTTCTGAAAACATACAAAATATATTCATCATAGTATTTCTTCAATCACTGTTTTAATGTTTGATATCTGCAGCTTATTTCTTGTTTCTGACTGAAACTATTATTTGTTGTGGAGTAACTGTTCTTTTGCAAAAGATTTTCTTCTTCTAGTGTTTTGGACCATACGGGCTGGATGGTTTCATGCTTTTTACTTCCTTTTTGAGTTCTTTTCAATGGAAATACCAACAACACCAAAATGCTGGCAATATGAAGACAGAAATAGCAGGAGCTAAAAAACAAGCAGAAATAATAATTTAATACAACTCTCACCACTTGCACAGGATACTTAAAGAATAAACTGTCAAAAGCTACTTGCATACTTCACATGTAAGATAAGAAGACATTAGTATTTCCTTTAAGAAAAGTAAAATAGGAGGGAAATCAGAAATTAAGTCCTCCCTTACAGTATTTAGTGCTGTAACAAGATGTAAAGTGAACAGAAATTTGCTTTCAACTTTTTTTCACAAGATACTTCTGGGAAGTCAATATCTAGTCTTGCTGTAAAATAATTCAAGGGCATATAGTAATCTCTAAGGTACTCTCTGGTTCTGTTTTTGGTTGAGTTTTTTTTCCCTGCCCCAGGAAAAATAAGTCTAATATGACAGCAAAATGAAAGCACTCTAAGGTTTTTCATACACAACACACACCATGTTCAAGCACTAAAACAGAAATACAGTCCACTCAGATAACAAATCAATTTTATAATTATGATTAAAATAGCTTTAAAAATCTTATGCTGCATAAAACACTATTTCAAGTTAGAGAAAAGGAAACAGGTAGAATGTACTTACCTGTAAAAGGTGAAAGAGGGTTTTACAGAGAGCAGTACAAATGGCACGACTGTGTAACTTATTGCTATTTGAGTTGCCATCCACGTTATAATATCATAACACACTTTAACAGCAGGAGATTCAACAAAATAGTGTCTGATATTGTTTCTTATCTGAAAAAGCATGTAATGGTAAATTAGCTTAGGAATAAACCTTGGGAGCTCAGAGTTTGTTGCAATGACACAAAATTCATAGGATGAATTGAAATGCTACAGTTTGGTCATATATCTTTGAACTATTCAAAATGCCCATCATCTTCAACAGGAGTCAGTTCAAATTCCCTGCACTTCATCCAGCACAGGAATTTAAGCATTCATCAATCTAAGCAGAATTTAAGTAAATGAATCCTCCCCTAAACCCAGTGCAACTTTGCAATGGTTGTCTGAGTCAGGACAACTCTGTCCTATCAAGGCATTCTATAAATATAGAGGGCTAGAATAAATGAGAGCCAGAATCCTTCTGATGAAAGCTTCTATATGTTAAGTCATTTTTATATACTTGTTATAAGATATATTTTAGGACAAGCAGGATATAAATCAGAATATACAAAATATCAGTTCTAATTATATATTTCAGGAGTCTTAACAACTACTACTATCAAGTAGGACTGTTATAAACTGACTCAATTTTCTATGCTGTCTTCTTTCGTTTGTAAAATTCTGTTCAAACAACAGAACAACAAAGGTATTTTAAAAAAATCCAAATCCAAACCCCACATAGATTTGGGGTCAGTTTTATTTAAATCTATAGTTAAAAGACACCAGTACATCTTTGTCCTTCCTTCCTTTGAGTGAACTATCATGCTTGCTCACACTCTTATTTCCCAAGAAGCCAAGATGGGCTCAATTCAGCCTCTGTGAGCTTGGTATCACAGTTTCCACCTCCCAGTCACTTGCACTGAAGCAAAAATGCAGCACCAAAGTGCACAGTTTAGCTTCTTCAAACCTCTGTTTCTTTAGAACTCCTGTTTCCAAAGAACATACCCAAGGCTAGCACCCGTGGATTTAATTCTTTACATTAAAACCTTTCTTTACCCTTCTTGTTCTTCTTACCCAAATTGCCTTGTAGATACCGCATTCCCACTCAGCCCTTGCTTAGTTAAGCTAAGTAAAACAAGTAATTCTGGCCACCTACCCTTCATCCTGCCATCTCCACCCAGTTTTCTCCTATGGTCACATCCAATGACCTGTTCCTGAGTTCTGTAGAACTCAGATGAAGCTTCATAGAATTTCTTGTAGAGAAATCTTGTATTTTAGGACTCGAAGGATGACTTTAAACACAAATCTACAATTGCCCCTAGTACATACCTGATTTTGAAATGTGTGATGATTAAAGGAGGTAAAACAAATTTAATACATGTTTAGGCATGACAGAACAAAGTGTGGATCAAAGCTACCACACTTTGCAGTTAAAGGCTAGTAGAGTTAAATAATGAATATGCTGAAGTACCTCTAATATATCTTAGCAGTTATTAAGTAGCTGTTAATACGGAAACTCAAACTGTTTTTTTACTAGCCTATTGATTGATACATATGATATGTGAATACAACACGTCTTACTAGAGAAGCCCAGGATGAAGTGCAGCAAGCACTCCAATTTACTGGACTCATCTCACTGAGTAAACAACTTTTACCTGAGAACTGTCCCAGAACCTTGGCTTTTGCCCCAGCCCCTGGCTGATAAATGTCAAAAGCTCCCTGTAATAGGGTCTGGAAGGAGAAGAAAGCTACACCTATTGCAAAGAAAGGAGTCAGTTCTGTCAAACAAGGACTGTACCCTCATCTTGTGAAGAAAGAGAAGCATCTGTTTTATTGCTGTAGGAACAACTGAAGTCTGAAATACCACCTTCCCCTAGTTATTAGAGCAACAAAGAGCAGTCTGCTTCATTTGTTATTCTCCTGGTTCTTCCAACAAAAAATGTGGTCTGTTATGCTGCTCTGATCGGGCATGTAATTTGTTCCTCTTTTCCACTGAGTAACTGATAAACCTCTGTTCTTACACAGCTTTCTCAAGCAGAACTGTCAGAGATTTCTTGGCAGATTTGCTGGTTCCATATGGTTCTGAGTAGCAGCTGCAAAAGCTTGTTAATGTGACTGCACTGCTGGCTGGCCAACTTGAAATGGTAGCTGCACCAGAAATTTTTATCTGCTGCTTGAGGGGGAGCATTCTTTAGTTACCACGTTTACACCAGTACTGGACAGAAATTAGGGAGGGGGCAGACTCTATAAATATATAGCATTAACACCCAACTTTTAAGCTACTTATCATCAGTGATTTCCTCAAAATTATCTTAGATAACATCAACCTGTTCAATATGCCAGTAACACAGGATCAGTTAATACAGAGGATGAGCTTCCACAAAAGATATGCTACAAAGATGTTATAGGCTGTGTACAGTCTTTGTTTCCACCAATCAACCCTTCCTTACATCTAATCATTCCCATTGCTCTCTTAACTAGAAAAAGTAAACAGTACTATCAGACAGATTGTGTATAAACTGTAAAGGGCATCTTTGGACTACAGAACATGATCAATTTTCTTTTACAAAACATATTATTTAAGATACTTGGTACTTACAGCTCGTGCTGCTAGTGTCATAAGTACTCCTGTTAAAAATGTTAAATAATATCCTGGGTAAACCCCATGCCAGATGGCAGAAAGGATGAAGGTTTGGATCGTTGGGCTGAAGGTGGCTCGCTCATAGCACACTCTAGTAAGTTAAAAACAATTCAAGATAAATAACACAAGACAAGTCACCCACAATCTTCTCAGTTATCCTTTTTACTTTTACCAGTTGCATCTCCAACACGTAAGTTTGAATGAATTTGCAGTTTCCTGTTATTAAATAATATTGCCACTGTACTATGACTTACAGAAAACGTTTAAAGCTACTCACAGCTCCCTGTTCAAGCCCTCAGTGCTAACCTGTGCTCAGTGCCATCACACATGGGACTTATCCATAACGAAGGGATACACAATCATCCAAAGATGGGTGTTGGCATTAATGAGGGATCTTGAGCCATCCAAGAATGTGTTTGAAAAGCTACACTGGAAGGCACAGACAACCCCAGAGAGTCTTGCAATGAGTCAGATACATGTTTTTCACAAAATGAAAGCAGCCTGTTATAGGAGAATGGGAAGAGTAACAACAACCTTCCATTTTGAATAATAAAGAGACTAGAGTTGAAAATACGTCTGTGTGACACAATTAGGTGAGCATGATGATGAAATTCTAATAAATACTCCAGTGTTGCAAGAGTATTAAATAAGGACTGAACTCTGTTAATTAACAATTGAGTCTATTAGACAAGGTCCTACAGTAAAGAATTCTAGAAGAGAGAAAGGAAAAAGGAATCCAAGAAAGGTATTTTCTAGAAGACAACATTATATGACACAATGACAAACCATCCTGATGTGGAAGAATGATAGGAAACATGGTAAGGTCCTGATATGGCTTCATCAAGATTTCTTTAATGTCTTTAATGATCTGAAAACCAAAAAGCAATAGGAAATATGGAAACAGATACAAACTAACATGAAGCAAAAATAAACACCACAAGCATTCATGAACACAAATCTATGGCTAACACACAAAACGAGTTTTAACTAAAAAGGCCATAGACACCAATATATAAAAGGTTTTGTAACCATATAGCAAGCAACAGAAAAAAAGAAGAGAATTCACATCTATTATTCAAAGAAGACGACAAGCTAATGATACAGAGGGCCAAAATAGTCACTACTAAATACTTTACTACAACTTCCATGTATACAAAAGACTACTGAGACCTACTGATGCAGTCAGTGTTGAAGAACAGAAGGCAAAAAGACAGCATCTGAATAGGGAAAGATCAAAAGTGTATTTTGCTAATTTAGTTTATTCCAGTCAAATAGATGTGGTAAATTTTATCTTATGAGGTCTTCAGTGCAGGATATGAGCACAACCCTCTGCTCCTGCCAAAGGGCTTCGCTCATAATGGCCAATAAGGTGAGAACATGGGGCTAAGTGGAGGGCAGGTGCTTGCATGTGTAATACACAAAATTATCTGATGACTTCGCCCCAAGTACATCACCTTAAAGACAAAAGCAGCATTGGGCCAGGCTAAATAGTAAACACAGAATTTCAAAGAAACATTTTTGACAAAGAATCTGTCAGCCTCAGAAGTACAAAAGCTTTAGGAAAATTTTTGATGAGTCAAGGAGAAATCTTGGAGCAAAATACCAGCCACCAAAACCTGGTTTAACACTGCCAGAAGTCACCCCACCGGCACCATGACCTCTGTCTCAGCCAAGACAGAGCATCCCTGGCAGACATGGCAGCATCCCTGCACCCAGGTAGAGACTGTCAGTGCAGTGTGCCATGCCAGGGAGCAGGATCTCATCCCTGTCAGTGGCAGGCACAGGAATTTGTGGCATGCTTTTCTAATGGACATGTGAATCAGCAGATTCACAGCGAGCTGGAGCACTCACATCCCCCATAGGTAGTGCATACAAGCAGGGGCCCACACTCCCAGAAGGAGGTGTGGCTTTGCATCCCACATGTCCTTGGGAGAGGAGGTGCAGTTTGCATGTAACTCTGTATGAACATGTGTGCTTTTTAAACTGCTTGGGATTAGTTACAGAGGAGCGTTTAGAAATGTATATTAAACCAGAGCACTTAGCACATACAACATTTTATCTGTTTTAGAACTGCTATTAATTCTGAACATATATTTTACTGAGCAGTGGTTAATTATGTCTCCTTAATAAACTGATACATGGCTTCAATCTTTATTTGGTTTGAACTACTGAAACAGTTCCCTGAAAAGCATTCAGGACCTAACAAAACTAACTAAATTAACTAAACAAGTTTCTGCTGTATCAATGCAAGTCAGGTGAGATATACTACAAAAAATCATCAGGTTTCAATTTCAAAGAGTAAAAAGTAAACTTAAACTCTTCCATGGATTTGGTAATAATAAATTGTGTTCAAATGCTTCATTTGATGTTCCTAAAAACAAACCAAGGAAATATGGTCATCACAATAGGTTGCAAAAATATATTCAAATACAGGTGGTTCAGGTTATCTTATCCATAATTTGCTCTAGAAGTGGGAAGATGCATCAACTGTTCATCAAGGTACTGCCTTTGGTCTGGTTCTATATTTTCATTACTAACTTGGGTGGTAGACTGAGAAGTATATTTTTCCACCTTGTCTTCCCTTCCTTTTTTGGGGTGGAAGGTGGGATGGACGAGATTGGCATTGTTTTCTTAGCAGATAGAGCACTAGAATCCAAAATGATCTTGACAGACTTCAAGGATGTTCTGAAATCAACAAGATGAAGTCCAAAGCATAGAACATCTAATAAGAAAAGTGCAAGATACAAAACAGTACCATTCCTGTAACATTCCTGAAAAAGCGTAGCTGGGTATGAATATGAATCAACAGTATGAAACACTGAATATCAGCTGAGCATGAATCAACAGTAGATTGCTGCTTCAAAAAAAGACAGATATAACACTCTTCCTAATACATCACAGTATTACCTACAGAAAATAATGGCAATTAATCCAGTCAAATTATTCAACTCGGCCTGTAACAGGCCAGCGAAAGACCTTGAAGGTCCTAGCAGAAGTACTACATCCACTCTAAGAAGACAAGAAGTTTGGAAAGATGTCAGAAACAAGCAACAAGAACCAGAAAAGCTTTGCAAACATGACCAAAGACAAATGGCTTTAGATGGTTTCTTTGGAAACGAGAGTGAACAGGCTGAGGGGCAAATGTAACAGCTTTCCCAGTCAGGAAACACTATCACGATATGTACTGTTGATATATGCTGCCATGTAAATATCTATTTTAACTTGCGTGCTTGTAACAATAACACCTCTGAATTGCTGTACCTTATGATCTACATTAAATGTTTACTAAACTTCTTTGTGATCTGTTGTTCCATTAACTGTGTTTTTTACAAGGAGTTTGTTTTTATACACAATCAGGGTTTAAATCCTGTGATTCTGATAGTTCAGTTTTGCTTTAGAGAGTATCAGAAAAAAAACAGAACAAATGCTGATGTCTGCTATTTCATGTGACATAAGTGGCTAACACTTTAGGTACTTCTATAAATGGTAAAAAAGTGAGGCATTGAAAGTGGATGTTTAAAGTAAAACATGAGCTTGTCCTCCACTGTAATTGTTGTAGCATTGCAACCAACCAAATGATTAGTAATATAATATATATTCTCTAACACTATTTATGGACTTCATATACAATCAATTAAAACAATCTTACTTGCAACAAAACTTCCAGAAAACATCCACCCTTCTCCCTTTCACTGTGGCAGAATAGAATTAGATTATCCTCTAAGATTAAGACTATCTTCAAGGATTCTTCTACTACTGTTTTAAAAAATATTTATTAAAGGAGATGCTTTAATTTTCTTTCACATCTTATTTTATTGTCACGCTGAGCAAATGATTTGCTTTTTTTTCTTTCAAGTCTTAGCACAAGTGTTATGCTTCTTCACTAATAAATGTTTCTTTAGAATCATTCCATTTAGGAGATTTGAAAGTCTGTTGAAATGCCTTTACCTAATACTGATAAATTTCTGTTCTCTAAATAAATTAAAATAGCTACATAACTTATTTATTAAATGATATATTTCAATACTTGCAAACATGCAATTCTTCTTTGTTCACTGTCCTAGCAATAGATCCTGTTGACCACTGAGCCAACCAGAATAATCACAGAAAATTCAATTTCTGTTTTTAATTAAGTCAGCAAAATATTTAGGGATGAAATTATGGAAGGAAAACACTATGAAGAAATTTGATGGAAGAAACATCCTGTTGCCGGCTATCTTAGAATAAGGGGTAAAGTCCTCTGAGTGACCCCAAGATAGGGGTCTCACACTTACACCTATCGATAGAGACACAACTCAACAGATTGGAAGAAGGGAAACAACACCCACGTGCTACTCAGGAACAATTTGACTTTCTAGTTACCACAAAGGAGGAAGATGTTGTTCACAGGACACTATACCTGTTTCACAGGCAAGAAAACAGGGCAGCTGAGGGATATCTGCAATTTCTGTTGACAGCACATTGTAGGGTTTGATGTCTCTCGTGCACCCCATAATGGAAGGAGCACAGAAAGTTCTCTCACAAAATGTATGGAAGTTCCTATATCACTATGCGGCTAAAAATAACGCAGAGCTTTCACAGGCTGAGATGTACATTTTGCCCACTGCTCTCGGCAACAGGCTCTGGTTTGAATGCTAAGACAGGAAAAAAGACACCTCCACAGATTAACAGTTTTATGTTCCCTTTGGCCAGTGAAGAAAAACTGTTTCTGTCATAACCTGATAGTCTACACTAAGAGAGATGTCCTAAATTCAGAGGCTTTCATTCAAGTATTACAAGAAGAATGTCCCATGGAGTTGCTAAACAACTGATGTTTTGTGGGGTTTTAGCTTTAAATGTTACATCATCTTCAAAGAAATATTTATCTAAGAAACTTCAGTGGAGAAAAGCTTTCTTTTAAGAAATAAATACCTTTTGAGCCAAAGAGCTGTTTGGATATTCCAGTTATCAAGAAACATCTTGAAACTTGTGGAAAACTGTAAAGGAAAACAAATTAATTATTTCTATAATCGTGAAGTGTTATAAAGTGTTTCAAAATTCTCATGTATAAATTATAAACCTTCCCCCACGGATTTTGTGATGAGTTGAATAAGTTATTTGCTCAACTACTTATAACCACAAAATATTTTGGAAGTCAACTGACAAGTAGAACATGTTCGAAACGGACTATTTTCCATCCTTTCCTAAGGGTATGGACACATAATTTCTGACTTAAAACATACTCCCCACCTTAAGGAACAAAATGTGTAGGGAAAGTTACTGAAATTACAAACAACTACCTACATGGGCATGTGGGTTTTTTTGAAAGAGCCAGAAACAAACCTCTATTTGCTGGATTCTCAGATTTGATATTAGATCCCAACGTGTAACTCCATTTTTATCATAGCCTCTAAAACCAAACCCTGCCGCGTTATTAATTGCATCTGCTGCAATGAAACAAAAAGAAACAAATTAATTATAAACTGCCTGTATTACAAATTGTGCATCACACAGCGTGCTGTTTGTTCAAAATATTTATCACATCTTAGAGGCTACATTTATTTTTTTTCTTTTAAATACTGAGGATCACTTGAACAAACAGAAAACAATCCAAGCAACACATTAGATTTCAATTCAAAAATTTGTACAAAAGCATAAGAATGAAAGGTAGCACTATCTACTTCACAGTACAGATGTTCCCTCTCTCACGCAGCACCTGCTTAGACTTGCTTGAGCAATCTGACAGAAAAACCATCTCAATAAGATGCATCAAGACTATGAAACAGTGGCCGGCTGGAATGATTTGAGACAGCAGCTCAACGCTCAGATGCATGTCTTTGGTCTTCATTATGCAGCAACAGCCATGTTTAATGTGTAAGATAAAATTGCACAATTCCCTAGAAGCAGGTGCACATTCACAGCACCCCACACAGAGCAGTGCAAGCCTAACAAAAGAAAACAGTAATTTTGCTAAGTGATGCAGAATTTGTCAAACTTCCACTAATGGCACAAGGCCACTGTTAACACCTCTGAATGTGAAGTGTCTACAGGGCCTGTCAAAGGTCAGATAGTTCAAGGCAAACAATATTTTTCTCTAGCAGAAAAAGCGCTGCTGTCATCTGGACTATGGAGGAAAATCCAAGGGATCTCTGCTGCCTGCCACTTTCAGTCATAACTTTTGCCTGAGCTTTGTTAGCTCAGACACTAGAATTTCCTCAGCTGTTCAAATTAGGATGGCCACATACAAAGAAATTAGATGGTTTTTTTTTCCCCCAGTATTTCCTCTGTTGAACCAGGCACTAGGTGGAATGCACCCAAACACGGACACACATCCATGAGGCATGAATACAACCACGTATGCAGTTACGTGGATAACTAAGGAACCATGGGCAGAAGAATGCCAGCCCTTCTCCCATGCCAGAGAAGTCCTGAGGAACTGGAATTAAGGTAGGCAAAAGGCTCTGCAGAAGCCATACAGATCTAGTCCTCTAGTTACAGGGCACGAGCCCTCTCTGTTAGCTCAGAATTCATCTAAAGCACTGTAATTAGATTGTGACCTTTCCAATTACAGCCAGCAACATGGAAGATATTGCACAGTTTTTATTACCATACTGAAAAGAATTTACTTCATACAATAGTGACATGTAAGAAAAATTTGTATTTTTTGTAATTTCTTTTCTTCTCAACAACCTTTTGAAGGTATTAATGTAGTGTATTTGGAAAGTACAAGAAACAATTGACTCAAACACACAAGCAGTTCCTTTCCTGAAGTTCAGTTTTTCCAGTTATCCACCAGTTTGGAAGAGGGCTTTCTGATGTTTCATTGAATATAGGGTAATTTATAATATTTTTATTTTCTTGTGAAAATTTTTTAAAAAAGTCTTTGAAAGCAACAAAATCTGCTGCCCTACATCTGATGTCACTGATGTCAACTTCAAATATTAGGCAATTGTTTTATGCTCAATTAGAAACAGCTGAAGACACAAATATCATACTTTTTTGCTAGCTAGAGTACAAAGACTACAGCTAGAGTAATTATTCATTTTATTAACTACCATTTTAGTAAGTATTTCTTTAAAGCAATTTATTTAATTAACAAACTTTTTTCTGAAGTAGCATACAACTCAACAGCATGACATCCAGTAAAACTGCTAAAGCCCCTTCACATTCTACTCCTACCATTATAAGTTTAGATAAGGCAAAGTGGAAGGAAGAAGGTTAAAAAAAAGCTGTTTAGCAAACTAAAAGCACAGAGTTGGCATCGTTTATTTTTGCTGGTATTTTACCAAAGGAATGCTAGCTCTACACTGTTAGCAAGTGCATAAGAAAAAGTTATCTGAAGTATTAAAGGAAAAATCCCATCAACTAAGATTATTCATTTTTCAGATAACTCCTACGATTTACAAATGATGATACGGGTGCATAAGACCACGATATTTGAAATTATTTCATTCCACAACAAGCCCCAGAATTACTATATCCAGACAAGCTGAAAGCGTTTCATTCATTAACCAGGAATGAAACCAGCAGCTGTAAATGAGTCATGCTGCTCTGCTACACTAAAGCTTTCTTTATTGCATTGTTCCCACAGATTCTCTCTCAAAAGAATTATGAAACAAATATGTAAAACTGGAGAGGAGGAGGAAGCTGATGAAATCTGTTGTGTGAGCCACTTCCAAGATGTCAACTTAGATAAATAAAGTATTTTTCTGTTGTATGTGTTGTTTTTTTCAAATAACATGAAGTGAAACGCAAAAGGTTCTTTAAACAGTGTAATTTATTCGAGTGTTTAAATCAGTTGCTAAGGATGTTTTCCCACTCATCATCCAAACTTTTAGTAAACAAAGACTAAACTGAAGCATCACCCATCAAATTCTGAAAATAGTACTGCAGATGCCACCTACTATTAGCAACAGTACAATACATCTGAATTTCAATATATTCATTTTCCTTCATGTTTGAGTAACACCAAACAAATTAATAACCACAGAAAATTAACTTTGCAGATACACCAAAAACCAAGGTATCAAAACAAATTTAAAAAAAAAAAAATTGTACATCAGACTAGATTTTTTTTTTTTTAAAGTTGTTCCTCATTAAAACACTACCATTCTCCAAAACGCCTTAAGTTTCACTCAGACTTCTAAAGGAGACTATGATCTCATTTGCAACACTGTGCTTACATTTCTGGTAACTTTCGTTTCTCAAAGAGAGAGACACTATTCAATATACTCTGCCAATACCTTGGCACACCTAAACGTGGTCAGGTTTTCCTAAGGCCTCAAGAGGGCACTGCCACTTTTTAATATATGCTTAAGTGTTCGGCATCTCCAATGAAACTAAACACATGCCCTTTCTGTTATTACTGTATTTTTAGATATATACTTACCTAAAGTCCATGCAAAATAATACTTGGGTCTGGCAGCCATAAGAGACACGTATAGGTAGAAAAACCTCACAGGCCATGATGCTGTAGCTCTGAAGTTATCATCAATGTTGTATTCCACTGGCAAAGTTTTTGTAATAGTCATGTGGAAGAGTAGGGACAGTCCACAGATCAAAAGTTTCTGTGCCACAGCTATCTGAAAGTTGGAGATGGGAGAATTTGTAAGCTTCTTTTTTTTTTTATCTTCTGGAAACAAAAGAAAATTATAACCTTCCTTCCTTCCCTATACAGATATAAATGTATATCAATTTTTCAGTAATCTATACTACCAACTTTAAAATAGTTGGTAACATTTTATATACACACAAGGAATATTGTTACATTGATCAAGTTGTGAGCACCCCTCCTCCTAGCAAACCCAACAAATCCAGTCTGACTGCACTAAGCCCCTAAAACCCTTCAATAATGGGAACACCTTTTGCAGCTCCATTTTTTTATTTCATTGCCAAATTAATGAAGCAAGTAAATTGTTACGACTTCATAACACAAATCATATAATCTAGGACAGAGTACAACTACTGTAGAGATTCCAAAACAATGGCAAAGCTTCAGTTTATTTTCAGTAATCTTTGGCATAATGCAGGTGTTCAATTGCTCCCCAACTTAATATATTAATCATCTCTATTAGATTATTACAGTATCTAAATGCTAATTGCAATTAAACTATTGAAATAATTTATGAATTTTCAGCCAAAATACCCAAGTTCTATATAGATCTGTTTTCCCAACTAGAGTGATCAAGCTGTAGGGGGACAAATAATATGCTCACAGACTCACTGTAAGTCTGTTGTTCAGGTAGGACCTGCTCAGATTTTCTCAAAACTCAGCTTTGCTATAACCACTGCAGTACAGCATCGGTATTGTTTTTAGGAAAACATTTCTACAGTTCTATTATAAAACACACAGAGCAATAATATCTGATACTGACTGCTCTAATCACTAGTCTGATCTACATCCAAGGATAGAGACTTTAGGAACTTTCACAGATCATGGTAACACACTAAACCAACCACCAACTGAAGAGAAATCTGAGAGCTGGTTCATTGAAATCTAATCTCAATATTTAAACATTACAGTTTTAATTTATATTAAAATTCTACAGAAACTAAACTTGGCAGGAAAACAATCAATCTCTTTTTCTTTGAAGCATCAGAACAAAAAGATAATCAAAATCCTTTTTCTGTCCCTGCTGCTTCCAGTATACCTGCTCAAACTTTTAAAGAGAACATCCTGCTTCACATATCTAGTTCCAAAATAAAGGATAATTCTGTTCCATGATACAGAATGGAGCATTAAACGTCCAACTGAACACACAGACTTTGGAAAGACACAGCATCAAAGATTCACCCAGTCACACAGATGTAAGAGGTGGTACAACCTGATCAAAAAATAGACTTGGAAAAGCTGTAAAACAGTGAGGGTATTTTTGAATATTGCATATATTTCATGTAGCTCATCTCAGAAGATATTTCAGAGAGGATCAGAAATCACAGTTATTTAAAAAAACACAGCTGGAAAAATTCAGAAGGCAACTACCGATTAATGGCTAAAACTGGTGTTTAATTATTTATTTCTAATTGCTTTCTAATAAACCTCATTTGAACACTTTACCAGAAGAGTTCAAAATGAAGGGCATTAACTTTTAGAAAGTGTTCCTTTCTTATTCTAGAACTATTATTCCACCTCTCTCTTTGCTAGAGCAGAAGGAAAGTTCAGTCGGCTTAACTTTTTCAGGAATTGAAATAGAAATTAATGATCATAAAATCAGTGTTAATAATAACACTAATGAATCTTGAATTCTGGTATGCAGTATCCGATAAATGCAAAAGTTTGATGTTTGTAAATACCAGAAGGAATCACCCCTAAGTTCTGAAGACAGCTGCAAGGGTTTAACTTCAAAGTCTAAGCCACAGTCAAAAGTCATGTTTAATTTCACATAAGAAACAATATTTATAAGCTGGCAACATTAACACTCAAAATATAAGCATGAATATATAAAATAGGTGCTTTCCATCTGAAGATCACCATAAAGTTTAAAAAACTGTTTTGGCAACTTATAAGTAATGTTATGTCTGTTCAGAGACCTGCTTTGTGCCACTGCCACTACCTACCTATTTTTCTATTAGTAAATAGAAATCATTAATCTGCCCATTCTACCCAATTATCTGTTTAGTACCTCTCTGAAGGTTCTTAACTAAACTGTGGAGGCGTAAACCCTTCTTTTAAGGTTTGGTTTCAACAAAAATTACCTTAAGAAAAAATAATGAACTCATACAGGACTCTGCCACAAATTAAACTTTTTTTTTTAATTATATTACTTCACTCAATAATTACAAATCCCAGCCTGATGATACCACTTACAGGAATCAGTATCAGGGATACATATTAGTGTCCTTAGAAAACTGTGATGGAGATAAATATCTTGCCTCTACAAAGTCTGGGAGCTGCAGTTTCCAGTCTGATTTAAGCAAAGTTTCTGAAGGACAAACCAAGCACAGGCTGCAGTGCAAAGCACCGGTCCTGCCCTGCCTCCACTCCTTGGCTGCAGGTTTGGCTCTTGTTCCTTGTAGCGAGACACATCAGAGAAACAAATCGGATGAAAACCTAGATTTTTGGCCTTTTTTTTTTTTTTTTTTAATTATTTGGTTGTTGTTGGGGGCTGTGGGTGGAGTGGAGGTGTTTTGCTGTTTGGTGTTTTTTTGGTGAGGGTTTTTTTGTTTGGTTGGTTTTTAATGGCAAGTTAGAGTCAGGCTAGATCAAATGATCTGAACCAGGCTACAACAGCGTGCACTGACACCGACATAACCCTACAGCTCAATTACTCGTAGAAATGCATTTGCTAAAATGTTAATTCACTTCCTATTACTTAATTAACCAGGTTATTAATAAAAGCTTCTTTGCCAAGGCATAAATGGGCAATCACTGGATTGCACGTCCATGGGAATGTTGGTCAGCTTTTACAAGGGTGAAATAACTTAAAGTTTAATTTCATTTGCTCTTGAAAGTTTTCAACATACCAAAATAACTGTTTTGTTAAGGAATTAAAAGACCATGAATTAGGATATACAAATTTGACCTGACATGAATTAGGATATACAAATTATTTTACAACAAAAAGGTAGAAAGTCCTGGCTCATTTAGTTTTGATGAACAACTGGCCATACCTGCCTAAAAATATCAAATATGGTCAACAGTGGGAAGGGGAAAAGGTACTTAAACTAGAAGACAGTGCCAGGACAAAACTAAATGTGCATAAATTAGATGGGAATATCATTAGGTTGAAAGCCAGATACCTAATTTGAGAAAGGAGTTCAGGAACAGCTTTTTAATCAAAGAAATAAAGTTAAAACACTCACAGAGCTCAGGAATTTTAGAAATATATTACTGTAAAAACATGTATACTATATAAAAACAGATACAAAAAAGTAGAGGATTCTTTATAGATTTTATTTGAATGAACTTCTTGCCTGATAAAGAATCAACAAGAAGCTCAGTGTAATATTGAACTATATTAAAGCACATAATGTGGGGGAGGTTGGTACTTCAGATAAAAATTATAGGTAATTAAGCAAGAACTTTATAACCTGTAGGAAGAGTCCGCATAATAAGCAAAAAAGCAGATATCTGCTGACAGGAATCTAAGGGTAGCCATAATAAAAAGAAACTTACAAAGACAGATATTAATTTCTGAGAGTTGACACCACTTTGAGCACCAAAACTGATAGCTTGCAAAAAGGTACAATAGGAGGGATATAAGAAGTAAGTTTTAATATGGTGACTTGATTCATTTAACATGCAATGAACACAGCAAAAATACTAAACTAAGTTAACATCATGCAGTCGACACACATTTCAGAGGAGGAGGTTGGCATGAACTACTTTGGTTATGTAATTATATTTAACAAAAAATTAAACATACTGTAACTCAGTTCAAGAATCTTTTTTTTAATTTACTACATTAACATTTGCTGATCCCCATTACATTTCATTTTTTTTTTTTAGTTACCTAACAATTTATTCTTCTTGAAATAATAACATGAGAATCAAGGAACATATTTTAAGTATTTATACAAAGTTAATGGTATTTAAACATTCTTCTACAACAAGACAATGGATATTTTATTTGATGCAGCAAATGCAGTGAAATGGTATCATTCATATTTCTCCAAAGCACACAATACTCACTGGTGTTATAAAATGCAGCCAAATTTCTCTAACACCAGTTGGGAGATAGAGTATCAAGAGCATAAACAGTTTCTCTTTGTTTTTATGTCAAAAGCTAATGCAGCATAAATTGCAAAAAGTTTCAAGCATCTTAAGAGCAATTCTTTTGAAAGAAAACCGCTTACCTGAAAGAAGCAGCCATCTTAGGTTTACATTTATTTCTATTGACTTTGTCCAGATTGCTAGCAAGATTATGTGATAAAAAGCCAGGAAGTCCCATCAGGCAATCAGTAGATGCATGTCCAGAAAGTACTGATACGGGTAGATTTGGTTTAATTCCATATATTTGCAATAATCTTACTAAATAACATTTTTCTGTAGAAATAGGATTTTAGTGCATGGACTTGAATGAGCCAAAACAACATTTAGAAACAAAAGAAGCATCTGCAATGTTGTCAATACAACACATCCATGCAGAGTATGGACCATGTGGTGCCAATCTATGCATGGAATTCACCCCCTGTCTTTCACCCTTCCTAACTACTTGCTCCACAGCACACTTGTGTGAGCTTATGTGTTTTGTCAATTTGTGGAGCAGTTTCCAGTGTTATCATCCTCCAGCCACTCATTTACATTCCTGTGGTGCAAAGTTACTACAACCACACCAGATGGGTAGAATGGAACTACAAAGAATCCTCATCCATTTTCAAAGGATGGAAGTGGTTGGAGATGCCACAACTGATGGGGGAGCACTCCCTGTTGGCCCAGCTGTGGGACAATCTCTAGATGGTAGGATGGGACAAGTGGGAATGCCTTTATCTGCTCCAGCAACAGCTGGTGATCCACAAGGTAAGAGGAACATGGGTAACTGGCACTGGAATTAGCAAAAGCCATCTATCTGAAGTGTTCCAGCTGATCCCACAATAATGGACTTCTTATGTGTGTTAATTATTATCTTAGGCACACACAAATGTAGATGTCTGATATACTTCTATTTAAGAGAATATGAAAATAGTGAAAAGAATATCCAGTACTCTGATCATTAAACTAATTGGATTGAATTTTAAAAGTAACAAGTTTTGTGAGCTTTTGATTTTAATTCAGGTCATACAACCTCTCTTGCTAGACATGAAAAACTGGACTATCTTATCTATGCATTTGGTCTCTTTTCCAGCAAAGGAACAAAGAGAAAAAAAGAATTATCTGCCTTAGAATACTGTTCATAGTGTTACGGCTAGTACATCTTTTACTACACCTTCAATATCTCTCTATACGATTGAAAGCCTGAAAAATTAAACTATTTCTATGACTGGTTTTCAATTTGTTATGTATGACTGTTTTCTACTTGTTGCAAATAAACATTAAAAACGAGCATAATTTGAGAACATTCATGAAACTTTGCTGGAACTTTTAAGTCTCACTGGCTTTCAAACAACAAACTGTGCACTTTCTCCTCACCATGACTTTTTTTTAAGCACAGTATACGCTTTGAAGGAAACATGCATGAACTGTTTTAATTTAAAGATGGCTTTTTACCATATAAGCTTGTTAGGAAGCTCCAATTTAATCTGCTTTTATCCACAAGATCCAGTCTGGAAACCACGGAGAAAACCTGCCTTAAAAAAATAAGCATATAACTTTTTGAGCAGGGAAGTATTCTGTTGATGAATGAACTCCAGATAGAGCTCAGAAGTTATGCCTGTAAATGAAGAGTGCAAACCAAGCTTTTCATGCAATGATTACGTAAGCATCAGCACTGCAAAAGTCATACATCTTACATTTGGGGAAGGATCCGTTTGTTCATATTTTGTATCTTCCTTCCCATTTGCTTCAGACTGTTGCAGTTGGTATGATCTGCCTTCAATGAAAGTAATATAGTCTTTGTAAGAGCATAACGGGCCTGCCAGGATACCCATGAAATTACAGTTGTAACTTAAATACTCCAGTAGACTTGGCATGCGTCTGTAATTCAAAGACAAGCAACTCGTGAGATGAGATGTGTAGTTCTACAGATCTTCCACAGTAGGATAAGTCATACTCCACGTTATCTCCTACTCTGACTGCAGTAAAAACCACATGTACAAAAGCAGTTTATGTGTCTTCTGTAATCACAGCTTGAAACATTCTACACATAGAATTTCTTTCCAATCCATACTGAGCATTTTCAGACAGACCTCCTGAACTCTAATGACCCTCTCCTTGCCCAGCAGAGGAGTTTGACTGAAGTTGAGCCTGGGGAAGGAAAGGGAAGGCTGTTTCTGTTTGTTCAACTGTATTGAGTTCTCTATTTTTCCCCTCAACAATTGAATCAATAAACAAAGCCTTGTGTTAACTGGCAATAATTTCAATTAAAGCACATGTCTCAAATCAAGCCTCTCTTGCCCAAGACAACACACTATTTTCAAGTCTCCTGAATAAAGAAAGGAGAAAGGTTAAGTTAAATACTGAAAAACAGAATTAAACAAGCATGTTCCTTCACCAGCTACTTCAAATGTGTACTAACTGTTAACTAGTCTCCTGTCTGATATGGCATTAATTTCCATACACCGCATACAACTTCTAATGCTTTTCCTAAATAAGGATAAAACCTATTTCTAGTGATATTTTTTGGAAGAACATATGTACAAATTAAGCTACAAATATAAAAAGCATGGATCTGTTTTATATGAGCTTGTAAACTCTCTGTCTTGAATGTGAACTATAGAAATTGCACAGAGCATTAATAAAGCACACAAAACAGCCCCAAAGCAGAAATGTCTGAAAGCCTACCTTACAGCCAAACACCTCTGTGATGGAGTCAAGTCTTCATTTTTCCGAAACATTCCTAGGGAAGAGGACAGGAAAAAAGAAAATATAAAGAAAAGCTAAACCCCCACACATTAGTTATCTGTTTCTTTACTCAGCAGAGCAAGCCTCATGCTGCAATGTAATTTCTTAACCTCTCAAGCAGTTTCAGAGGTATTATGTCACATAACATTTTTGCTGGAGTTGGATCAAACAATTCTTACTGTTGATAGAATTACAAACTTTCATATCTTCAGTTATATCCAGCAGCGCCTAAACCTGAAATCACATGGATTTCAGGAAAGCATTAGGACAACTCATGGTAAGTGTTGAAAAAAAACCAATTCTCCTACACTGGTTAAGACTTCAAAGTCTCCAGGTTTTAAAACTTTTTATTCCCAGTCCTGGACACTGGAGAAGCCCCAAAACCCTTTCAACATTGCAGCCACCCAGGGACATTACAATAGTCATTACAATTTTGATGTATAGAATGAGCACAGCCCGAGACAGACTTCAGCAATTCAAAACTTGAGGCAGACCTCAAGAGCACCTTTGCCCTGCAAGTAAAGATTGCAACCAAGGTCCAGTGAAGCAGGCAGGGTGGCAAAGGATGCTACAGTCTTTTTCACAAGCACTAACAAGAAGCCCTAACCCCTGCTAGCAGAAGGGGGCAGGCCAAGTCTAAGTTCAGCTGCAAGACTGAATTTACCTTATTGCCATATGAGGCTCTTTCTGAAATGCTAGTGACCTACCCCTGAAAAATAGTCTTCAAAATCTGTACTCCCATAAAAAAGAAAAGTAAAAAATATTATTTTTAACACTTTAAATTGTTATGGAATATTCTAATTCAGAGGTACAAAAGAGTAGAGCTCCGTCCTTCAGACAGCTCTGGTTTGTACTAGCCAGCACTGCTTGCCAAAATGACCCCTTCAGCTCTTCCTACTGCCTCTCCAGTGGCTCAGACATTCCCATATGCATCCATTCCCTGCTGTTCACATTTACAATTTTTCTTTGCCACTAAAAATTTTATTTTTATGCACATAACTTCCTAAGGGAAATGAAGGTTATGAAATCCCACTTCAATTCTCTTCCTCTGTAGCAGTGCTCAAACCGAACAGCCAACTTCCAAACAAGTTTGATGAGAGTAGAGGTAATACAGATATGAAACCCCAACGTGCTTTACGAAAATAGGTGTTTCCAAAGAAGATCCTCCTCCTCCTCCTCCTCTCACTGAAAGTACATCTTCGACTCTCGACTCCAGTAAATCCACAGAGGGAAGCCCTTATATTTGATCCAAGCATAAGGAAAGTTTCAACTGGATATCAAGTTTTTAGATAGCAAATGCAGTCAGACTTACAACAAAAAAAGATTGAGGGACTGGAGGGAGGTAAAACCTAATTTAATTCTATGACTCATGGAAACACTTGTTATCTAAAGACAAGATAACTGTGTTGCCTCAGTGTGACTCCACTGTGACTGTGACCTATACACACAACTTCAAAACCATGCTTCTAGTCTTCAACAAAGCCAAGAACACAGAGGAGTTACCAACTTGCCATCTCCTCTCTTTCAATATGACCTGTAAAAATGTCTTCCTTGCTCCTGATCCTTCACAGTGGAAAGTCACCCTCACCCACAGTCGCTCAAGAGTAAGTAACCGAAGAACAAAGTTTCATCCCCTAACTTCATGCAGGCACCTTCTCATCTTCATTGTTACATTTTCACACCTTCTCCTCGGTGCTATAGCAAAGATTTCTACGCTGATAAAGGTACCAAATAAAAAATGTAAAGCATTTTGAAAGACTGTGTAACCTTTAAGGCCTTAAGGATTACAGTTCTCAGGTAGCGAATCTCTGAATTTAACACAAACTTAAACAGAAATATAACACAAAGACACCTTGTTTGGTGATAGATCTCTTCTGCCCCTTTTCATGTGACACGCCTATAGACAGATGCAGATCCCACAAATGGCTGGTGTAGAGAAGTGTCCCATGCAGAGCTTTCAGTCTCTCACAGTCTACACAATGCAAACTGACTGCAGCTGGAGCCTCCTTTGCCATTATATTCCATACAAGTTTTCTACCCTTAAGTCAGAAAGAGGAAGAGATCACCAAGTGTACCCAAATGAACTTGCACAAAGCCAGACTAGCCACTAGATAATTAGTCAAATGAAAGATTTCACATCATTGATGTGGTATGAAAATGGAGGAAACAACCCTCAAACCTGAAATAGAAGAATCTAACCACTGAAACATGATCTGTGGTTTTGGAGGGGTGAGGAGGAAAGAACTGGCCTACTTAAAACAGGTTCCAGTTACATACATATATATATACATACCTACATAAATAACAACTCAGTTAAGGCCCAAATAACCTGGTGAGCAATGCACTCGCTGTCTCAAACACATTGCATACAAGTAAGCCTCCATTAATTTTTCATTTCCCTACCTCACAGCTTTCCCTTCAGCCAGCAGACTCTTTGAGGCCAGTTTAGTGGCTTTCCCTGTTGATTTTTTTTAAATAACTTCTCAGTGCCTTGAAAGCCCATTTTTCATCTTTGCACAGCACACAAGAACACAGAAACCATTGATCTCTGTCATACTCTTGAAAGCTTTCAGGAGGCTATTGATAACATTCTTTAAATCATAGAAAACGTATATGTAAAAGGTGCTCTTACATTGATGCTTATCCAATATGAGATGAATTAATACATATACACTCAATATTTCCCAGGCAGTGTAAGCTCATGGGAACAGAGACCTCATAAATCACAGCTGTTCCCTACCTACACATTGGAGATGAAGAACCCCCACTTCAGCAGCACGCTGCTGCTAGGGAACTCCTGTGGGTTTTTAACTTTTCTTTGCGGATAATAAGAATTTTTTTCTCCTATCCTAAAGCAGGATACTGCCACAATAGCTGCAGCTCTTAGTTGATACCTAATCACACAGTGGAGATTTGAGAAAATGGGTTTTATTGAATATCTGTTAGAGAGGTGAAACAATTTGGCCATTCAGGAACTATATTTTCTCATCCATAAAGCGGGAAATACTCCTATGTTCCTTGCTTGGTAAAAGAATTTTCTAAATCATAGGTAACAAAATTTATCCCTAGTGGCCTAGATCATGAGGAAATTCCATCTTTTCATTCCTTCTCAAGAGCCCATATCCTAATAGTAACAAAACCAACATCTTCAGGCAGACACAGCTATTCTGCCAGATAAGCTTTATTAAGGCATAACATGACTACTACTGTGCTCTCACTAGGATAATACAATGTTTACAATCATACCATGGCACCATCCCAGCTCTGTGGTTAAACTTACCCACCTTTGTATTTGTATGGAAATCTGGCTAATCAGTAACTAATAATGCTTAGACATGAAGGTTATATTACATTAATAATAAACATGCAGATCCTATTGCAATAAATGTTGAGGTTCTGAAATGGATCACCAGCTGAGCCCAAATGCATGCTGTTATTAGAATATTTTAAGATTTGAAGAAATACAGACAGTAAGAGTTTTAATCGTTACTAGTACATTGGCAGCAACAAAAGCAAATAGGTATAGATATCCACTGAGCAAAATTGAAAAAAACCCTACAAAAAGCAAGAAAATTTAGAAGTCTTGATATCCAGAGAGCCACGCAAGCAAACACAGGCCCAGAGCAATACTCGAAGACATAGAAGGGGAGAAATACAATATCGTTCTTTTAACTGCTAATGACTACTACATACTGTAATAAAAATGATTTCATAAGTGATACTGAAATAATAATGGCCATAATACCACTAATCACAAAAGGGAGCACTTTAAAAATAAAAAAATAAAAAAGAAAACAAGAGACTATTGGAAAGAGATCAGTAAAAGAAACTCCTAGGTATAAGAAAGCATCAAGTCACCAAAAAAAAAAAAAAAAAAAAAACCAAAAAAAAAAAAAAAAAAAACCAAAAAAACCAAAACAAACAAAACCCAAAGCACCACCAGACCATGGCAGTTTCACTTATACAATTAACAGAAATACCAGAAAACAACATTCTTGGTTAAATGGTTGCAAATTTTTTGCTCTAATACAAAGATTTATAAAGTGGAACTGGGTCACAGTGACCTATCAAAAATCCTTATGAGTAATTATTTCTACATGCATAAGCACACATTTCTCTGCCTCAAGATTTGTGAAAGTATAGACAAAACTGAAAAACAGCAATCATCCAAATGCACTTTTAAAAAGACATAATAATAATAAAAAATACTATTTGAAATAAAAAAATTGCATTGACAGTTTATGAGAACTTTATTTTCATAAATGTAACATTCTTAACTGACCCCTGTCATCACAAAAAGAACAAAAATATCCAATCTGAAAAGTAAGTTGACCAAAACATGTATTTCCCTTTTTATCGCAGTGTCACAGTGTGGCAATCAGCAATTCAACCTTGTAATCCTGTTCTGGTTTTAAGGTATCTACCTAAAATAAATTTGAATTATTACATCTCATGTATAGAAACACATAAGCTGACTAGTGCTTCAGTACTTCCAC
>VZRE01001656.1:86802-148119 GCA_013396775.1 Cephalopterus ornatus
CTGCAGCCTGTGGAGAGGGACGCCCAGGCTGGAGCAGGTTTTTCCCGGGTAGGACTTGTGGCCCCCGTGGGGGACCCACATTGGTACAGCTCATTCCTGAAGGACTGCGCCCCATGGAGGAGTGACCCATGGGACAGCAGTTTGGGAAGAACTGGTGTCTGTGGGATGGACTCGCACCAGAGAGGCCTGTGAAGGACTGCGTCCTGTGGCAGGGACCTCACGGGAGCAGGGGAAGGACTCCTCTCTCTGAGCAGCAGCACAAACAACAACTACAACAACTGACCGTAACCCCCATTCCCTGTCTCCCTGCACCACTGGGGAGGAAGAGGTAGAGTTTGGAAGGAAGGAGGGGTGGGGGGAAGGTGTTTTTAAAATTATTTTACTTCTTACTCTTTTGCTCTGACCCTGTTAGTGATACATTCAACTAATATCCCTACTTTGAGTCTGTTTTTCCCATGAAGGTAATCAGTAAGTGACCTCTCCCAGCTCTTAACTCATAAATCCCTTGCTGGTTTTTTTCTCTCCTCTGCCCAGTTACAGAGGGGAGGGAGTGAGTGACTTTAGTGGGTATGTGGCATCCAGCCCAGGGTCAGCCCATTACAGTTACACACGTAGGAAAAAAGAGTTTTGTGGTTAGAAAGCATGTGAGAAAAGCCCCTGGGAACCAAGAAGAAGTTGACAGAACAGAATGGATTAGGATTCTGGTTTCTTACCAGTATCTAGCCACACATTTTTATGGATGAGCGCAGCAGGATAATATGAAGAAATAATTTGGAAAAAAATTGTATCTCGTGTTTACTTTAATTTTAAAAAATAACCATTTATTTTCTTTAAATATTCCTGTGTTATTTAAATTAGAGAAAAGAAACAAGAACAGGGTTGGAAAAAGCTGTGAGATTTTTTTTTTTCCTTTTAAATATCAAAATCAAATCTAATGTTCCCTAGTTCTGTTGACTGAATCTTCTGGAGATTTAAAAGTAAGTATATTGTGAGCTCCAGAACTTCAATGGGTTATGAATATAAACATTTGAGGAGAATCTTCATTTAAGATTCCTTAAGGACTAGAATTAAAAACAAGCTGTCAAAGCGCAGACAAATTAGTGAGGTTGGATTTGGATATGGGTATTTGTGGTAAAGATCCTTGATCTCACACAGAATTGAAATAAAATGAGCGAGGCTTATGAGTGGGTTATAAACGAAAAAAAGGGAGAATGCCATATGAACTCATCACAAGATACAAAGTTAAGAAGTGACAGTATGTCTCCATCTCCCCTGCTTAACTTTTAGTACTTTATAACTATAATTGCTAAAGGTTTCTCTACTTGCCACCACCTCTTAGCTAGAAACTTCTCATGCAAGTCAAATCCTTCATTTTATAGCCCTTCTAGACAAACCCCCTACTTCTAAACTAACTGCAGTGCAACTTTCCTTCTCCAATATATGCTAGTTTTAAATTTGATTAAAAAGTGCTCCAGATTATAGGATCGAAAGTACAAAAAATTTCTGTTTCTCCGTCATTAGCCTAAAGTGTTGCAGAAATAAATCTAAGTCTTGGCATAAAGAATGAATATGGGCACCAATAGTCTGCTGATGCATGTACAACACAAATCATGTATTCTGCCTTTAGAATATACATGTGAGATGCCAAAGATAATCAGCAAAAAATACAAAGCAAGTGACTGACTACACTGACTACTCATTTTTGACAGTGCTTATCTGAGAAACTATAAAGTGAGAACTATCAAAGACTGAAGTTCAAAATGTAAATCACAAGACATGAAAGGCATACTCCAGATTTCTTCAGGTGTAAATTTATGATCCATGCAAACTTCTGAGAAGTCTGTATTATACAGTGAATTTAAATTAATCCTATGTAATTTCCATAGAATTTTCCTGCTTAAAAAAATCGCCCTCACAATAAAAACGCAGGGGTGTAACAGTTATAGGGGTAGTTTTTACTTATTTACGGGATTCCATACTAATTTTCAGCTTGGAATCCAGCATATTCACTTAGCTAGACAGACTCTTTCATATGCAGCACGAGTGAGTGGCCTTCATGATTACATTCAGTTCACCCCAGGACCTTCAAATGCATCATTAAAACAGCTCAACACAAGGAACTGGCTGTCATGGCAAGATCCAGTCTTGGCTTTACCACAAAACAAACCTAATTACAACTAGAGTCTTGAAGGTTACCAAGAACTTTCACCAACCCTTTTCTTTCAGCTGTTTATTTTCATTACCTCTCCTTGGATCTACTGGTAAAAAAAGAGGGAGGAAAATAAAGTGATTGGTGATTAATATAGCCAAGCTGATCTGACTAGAGGCTCAGAGTGCCATTAATCACTTAGAAAAATGGTTTTCAACATTATCTCCTCTCCTGTCATCATATCTCTAAGTAACTTCAGGTGGAAACACGGACATTCGTACAGTGAACAAAAGACCACTGACAGCAGGCTTGTTTTCATTAATTTCTTGTGAAGGATCCCTTTTAAGTTGTCTAGGATTAAAAAACTTTGCTTAGTTTCCCCTGTACATCTTTTCTTAGGATCTCCTGACACCAGGCTAGCAGTTGCTCCTGAATTCACATTGGTCACATCAACTTTTGAAAGTCACGTTCACACTGTAACTGTGATCACCCGACTCAAGTCAAGGATTCTGCTAAATTGCGGACACAACCAGAGAGAAAGTTTTCAGTATACTACCAGCTACTCCTCATAGGCTGACAAAGACTTTAGAGGTCAACAAGGAACAAAATTTCAACATTCATACTCAGAATTCAATGGTATCGACAAGAAATCCAGACAGAAAAGAAGTTTATGAGGAAAACACAAATTATCTGAACTAATTTAAATAGAAAAAAAGTCTCGTCTAGTTCATTATGAAAGTTAATAATAGAGATGACTAAATGAAACATTTCTTTCAAAATTGCCAGGAACACTCACATGCTTGTTCCATACCACCACTCCACTATTTGTGCATGATGTCAGCAAATTCAGAATACCTCTTCCTATTAAGAGGAAGCATGTATCTTTGGTACTAGAACTACCACTTCCTTATAATAACCTGTTTCCTCTAACTTGTGTACTCTGCACTCCAGTTGATTATAGGTTGCAAGGTTAATACTTCTGAATATATTTTCTCTGGAAGTTAGATGTCAGCTTCTTTGACCGACTAGATATGCCTAGCATTGCTCATTTGCATTCATACAAAAAATACGTACAAAAAGGTGCTTTCCTGACTTTTCATATTCCTGAATGTTGCTGCCTACAGGCTTCTCTAGACAGTGCAACTTAACAAGAATGGAAAAAAAATGAAATACCAACAGCACTAAAGCTAGGACACATATGAGACAAAAACATACTAAACTCCATTACATAATGTTACTAAAGCAATTTCAGGACAGCGGGTGGCTTGATTCAGGCGTCTGGGGCTACACTCTCAAATCTTCAACTGACAGCTGTAGTTCCAAGTGATTCAATCTAATTGGACAGATTTATTAGATGGGATTTAAAACTTTAAAATGAAAATTACTTGTTTGAATTTAAAAGTAACTAAAAATCTAGCTATCCTACCCACAAAAGCCGACATTAGGATTCACTGTCACAACTAAGGCCCACTTAGCTGATGGGTAAATCTGACAGGAGAAAAGACAAACATAATTATCTAATCTCCCTGTTCACAGCAATATGTAGCAGTGAGTATAATTATGATAGTAAACAAAATGAAACATACACAAAGGCTTCATAAAAATCCATATATATAGCACAAACTAGGGAAGAGCTCAACAGTTAGCATTTTAAAACAAAAGGTGCTCAGCAACTGAAATTCCATGTGTCTCTCCTACCTATCTCTGTCAGCAGCAGAGATCTCTGAACTGGGAAATTCTTTAGCTAACTCGATACCGCAGCCCAAAAGAATGTCACTGGTCTTTGGTCACTGACTCCAGAAGTGCCACTGGTCCTCTGATAAGTCATATCTTCTGCACAGTGTCAGCATTTTTAGAGCTTCTGTAGAGTCTGAGCGACATTTCTCAGCACTTTCATTAGTAAGCATCAAAAGAAATGATTGAGACACAAAAATATATTTTGCCCTAAAACACAAAACTGGACTAAAGTAACTCACTGACTCATGACAAACATTCCTTTAATTTTCCACACAAAATAAATTTAACACAATAAAGAAATCTTACCATCATGAATCTCAAATGCCAAACTAGTGATCTTCTGCGTAATTATCATCATTGGGCTGTTAAAAAAAAAGGAAGAAAGAATAATTTAGATACAAGTTCAGGATTTTCTTTCACATGGCAATACCAGGGAAAGTTTATACTAGTAGTCCAGCCTAATTACTCTAAACTGGAAGATCTTCAATTCAAGAAAAAAGTGATTAATTTTTTTGAGCTCAAACCATTACAGAGTTTTCAATGCAATGAAAAGGATTTAAGCCTTAAATGCAGTATTTGATAATTCACATCTTTTATTGCTTCATTAGGTTCCACAAACACAGCTAGTGTTTCACACGTATTTTCTACTAACATAGTTTATTTTTTTTTACAGTAAGAAGAGTAAAGGAAAAAGGGCTGTAAGAGCAATTATATTCATTGTAAGTTACAGCAGCAGTAAAAAAGGACAATAAAATTATACCCAAGTTGAACATTAAAATAAATTATATAGATGCGCTGACCACTTCCATCATTTCCACTAACACTTGGTCCTATATTTAATTTTCTGTCTAGAATTATTATTTACTTCAAGTAAACATACCTGGCAAAACAAAAATCCAGCATAATTATGCTGGCTCCAACAGAGTTCCCTTTGTTCTGAATTTGGTACACTTGGGTGAATCTTAAACTATCCAAGAAATATCCTTCCCTGCTACCTAAGTCAGCTTTGTCCTGAGAAATTATACCATCTTTGTAGTATTTAAGAGTTTTTGACTGACATAAATCTCAGCATTGCAAACCTCCTAACTGGAGGAGGGAAAGAACCAAGGAATACATAAAGTAAGCTACTAGAATTTAGAAATTTAACTTTGAAATCAGATCTCAAAAAATGTATCAGAGTTGTATTTACCTAGTAGTGAGATGGAGAGAAAAAAAAAACCAACAACCAAACCACGAAACCAAAACCCAACAAAAAAAACCTCAACAAATGGAAAAAAGCACAACAAAATAATCACACTGTACATTGGGCATTAGTTTTGTTCAAGTTTTGAGTGCACTTAGCATTTTTATAACACATTGAAGTTGGCACAGAAAAACAAATCCAAAAGCCATCAAATCCTCCATCACTGACCTGTATTTTGCCAGATTAATTTTGTCAAATTAATTTTTTTTAGGTAATAGTTATTTCAAAACACACAATTATTTCCAGTGCTCAAAATGCAATCAGGGAAAAAAAGAATTCTACTGTTATTATCAGTGCCCCAAAATCCTGATATCAAGACTAGGTAAGACAGGCAAGTGTCATCCAGGAAGAAAACTAAGCAAGAACTGATAGTCTGGTTAATCCCTCATATGTCTTTCTAGCATTTCAGCTGAAGACCTGCCTGGTGCTGGCAGAAATCCCCAGGTGACTCTGAACATAATGGGTTTTCCTTCTGTAAGCAGACATGTGACAGCACGGATCCTGCTTGGCAGAAGGATGGAGCCCAGGAGGAGCCCCATCAGCCCTTACACTAATTCCAGCTGATATGTCTGTCATTGTTGTCACAGCAGGCACCAGTTTTGGTTTTTTTGCCTTCCGAAGTGGCTATTCCAGTATCATCAAATATTTGGCTGAGGAGCAACAATCTAGAGACTAGAAGAGGAAGAGTCCTTCCTCACACACAGTGAGGCTGTGAACCCGGATTTTAGCAATCCCTTTTAGGTGCTGGGAAAAAGAGAAAGGAGGCAGCAGAAGGCTCACTGGTAGTACTGCAGCCAGGCCCACACAGCTCTGCACAAGCAATTGCATCTCCAGCACAAGGTCTCCTCAGCTTTCTCCATTGTCAGTGCATTGAGCCTTGCCTTCAAACTTTTTGCAGATTTTCTCATCTTGGACACCTTAGATGGGCATGGCATGTTAGGAGAAATATCTTAGTAACCAGACATTTGGAGTTCCTTTGGCTAACCACCATATGAATCCTTGCCAACACCTTTAGAAGAACTTGCGGATGCTGGAGTTCAACAGCTGGCTGGGCAACTTGAGTTATTTTCTTGAGCTTACTCTCTTACCCTTGGAACTAGGGAAAGTTTTCTTTCTCTGCCTGTTTTGGAAGTAACCTCTGTCTCAGGTGTCAAGGGAACATAAGCAGTGTATGCCACAGATTTAATGTGATATGCATCAAACTCCCAAACCGATGCATGAAAGGGTGGTTTAAAACTGACAGCTCAAACACCAATCAGACAGTTGGATCTAGGCTTCAGAACAGTTCTGTCCAGAACACAGAGTTCATAAATCCTAGAATCATAGAATGGTTTGGGTTGGAAGGGGACCTTGAAGATCATCTAGTTCCAACCCCCCTGACATGGGCAGGGACACCTTTAACTAGACCAGGTTACTCAGAGCCCCATCCTAACTGGCCTTGAACACCCCCAGGAATGGTATGTGAGAATCTTTGGACGTGTTTAGACCCAGCAGAAATCTCTGAGCTAACACCAAACCAGCAGAGCCACAAACCCAGCTGCTATCTGAACGCAGTTACAGTCGCATTTGAGCAATGGTGCACTCAAGCTCTACTAATAGTTTTGAGAGAACAACAACAAAGTGCAATTACACTGTTTCCAGAGTCAGCTCAGAGCTTTGATCACTGCCAACGTTGCACACTTTGGCCCTACAGTGAACTGGAAGGGACAGCATTTGGATTACACTTCAACTTGTAATGGTGAAATAAATTCAACATCAGTAAATCTAGTTTCAGTGTCTTTAAAAGTATGTATGTGTTGCAAGCTCTCATTACAGCCAGTGGAGATCTAGTCAATAGGCAGGGGCATCTGACAAGTGACCCAGTTCATGCTCAGGTAGATACTTAGTGGTGGGTCAGCTGAAATGCCCTCCAGGCTCTACTGTCCACATCGATCACATCTCTGCTGACTACAATTGGAACTTGGATATCTGGCTTGAAGGCAGACACTTGGATGTAAGACAAATGCAGAAAGATGTTTCAGAAGGTAAGAAGATAAAGATGACAGAAAAGATGAACTTAACTACAATGGCTTTTGGCTTCAGCCTACAAGTTAAGTTTCTGGACTATGTGTCTGTTACTTATGAAGACTGAGAAGCAACAAGGCTAACAAGTACAACTTTACTATAGGTAATATTAAACCACAAAGACCACTGCCATTCATAGTATTCCTGAAAAATTTTTAATGCATTATTTTCAGCAGACTAGCAAATACTCTCCATCTCTTTTTCCCCCCCCCAGAATACACACTCTCCTTTAAATCAACAAAAGCACTATCATAATAGCAAATTTGTTTATAAGAAATGCTGTGCTTCACTTCTCTGAGTCTGTAGTACAAAGAAGAATCACCAATATGGTTTTGTTTTACTTTGCCCATTTGATTCTGTTTTGCTCCTATACAATTTAAGTCAAATACAGGTAGGAGTTCATTATATAAATGAGGGCACATTATATAAATGAGGAAACAAAACTTTCTGTTTCCAAGGGCTGTGTGACTACCTTTCCATCCAGGTGCCTGTCTCCTTAGCTTTTTCCTTCTTAAACATGTAACGTAAAACCAAGAACAAAAGAAGCTAAAACCTAAGTTCCATAAACCACTGAGATTTTCTTCAAAAAGCGGTATCACACTGTGCCAGGCAAGCAAGTACACCAGCCACAGTTCAAGGTTCATCATGCTGTCACGGGTGGTAGCAGAGACTTTATGGAAAAAAGAGAAGAGAAAAAATTCCCATAGCCATCAAATCCTTTATGCCATTCACACAGGAACAGGAGGCAACAGATAGCACATGGGTGATTCTAAAAGGACATAAAACCTCTCAGTTTTTATGGTTAAAGCATGTCTGTGTGTCGATATGGACATACATGCCCAGCTTTCTCACGAAGTTTAAAAGGCTGACACACATAACTTGGGAGGGATATGGGGGAGCAAACAACCACCCCCCCCCCAACAACAGATACAGTATCACTTAGGAGGACAAGGTGGAAAGATTATTTTTCTCCTTACCCAGAAAAATCCGCAGAATACTGTCCATAGTCAAAGATATAGACTCTAGTAATTTGGCACACAGTGAGGTATCCCAAAGCGAAAACAAAGCAATACCTGGAAGGAAAATGGGGAAAAAAAAGCTTTTCAATTAAAAAACAATTAAAAACTAGCTTCTAAGTAGAGTTTAATCTCCAACTATTTCTAGTGAATGTTACATAATTGGAGTCTGTAATTACACCTTTATTGTGCCTGAGGTTTTTTTGGTAATGTTTATTCTATGCAAGCACCTACTTGGTTTTTTGGGTTTTTTTTAAAGTAAGCAGTACAACCATAAAAATCCTATTATCATTAGCCAAAATATTTATTCACTAAATAAAGCATAGAAATTATAATTTTAAGTGCCACTGTAAAAACTGGAAGTCCTATAAAGAGAAAATTATTCTGTTAAGCTTTTTTTTCTTTTTAGTTCAAAGTTAACTTATGTCTGTATGAGTATAGAAGTTTAGCAAATTATACATACAACATAATTTCCATTGAATGTATTTCTATACATTCAAAATTCAGTACCACAAACCCCCTTGCTGCTGTTTTCAAAGGAAGTGGAAAAGGCAATTAATTTTCAAATGCACATGTTAAAACGTATCTGAGTGAAAAAGGAACAGGATGCCTTTATGTCTTCTGTTAAGCTGATCCTCAGCAAATGTAAGAAAAAACAAAGATAAGTACCACCTTATGTGTTATATGTATTATAAAAAGAAATGTCACATATTTTCTCAGTACAACAGTCCATCAGTGAGAACTGATTTGCCAATACACCTCACAAAATCTGCCACATATTCTTTGAAGTCAAAAAGGGTGGTGAATGCCAACAGGAACTTAACTAATCCTCTAGGACTTTATGTATGAACTGTACAGTCTTAGTTTCATGTTCACAAGACTAATGTGCAACCTGTACACCACATCATACAATACATTCAAAACCCAGTTAGAATGAAAATAGTCATATAACAAGTTGAAAATCATAACCGGGGCTGGATTTAGTTGAAATGGTGAGGGACACTGCAGGAAGACCTTGGAACATGATTCTCCTTTCTTTTCCAAATAAATATTTGGGGAAAAAAAAAAACCCAAACCAAAAACCAAAACTTACATAAGAAATTCTAAAGTCTGAAGGTCTTAGAAATTATCAGTTTAACCTTTAACTGGGAATTGTGTTAGATATAAACCGTTTAATATTTTCAAACATCCAACTTTGAAATTACAGATTACCTTAAATACCAGTGGCTACATTAAACCACAGTTGTTACTTAATTTGGGCGAAAAAAAAAGGTTTAGAGTGCCTGTTTTAGAAATAGTTTATTTTCTGTTTTCATTAATATTAATAATCTAGAAACATTATGATATTGGGTGTTTGAAGTAAGAATTCAACAAAGTCACACAATAGTTCTCATAATTATACCAAATAATTTCATCAAGAAAAAAAATTAAGACAAATAGTATGTAGTGGACTGCAGATAGCCATGTTTCACATAAAAGAGGAGTACACGAGTTTAGTTTGCCCATGCTGACATCAGTCCCAGTTCTCTCAGTCACCTAAAAAGTCAGTGTGATTTTCACTTTTACCAGCCTCTTGATTTACATACTATACAATGGCAGATTAAAAGTAACTTGTTACATGTAGAGGTATCTACATCCTCACCCATAGATACTATTTTATTTCAACTGGCAATATCATGTATTTACAGTCTATTTACAGTGCAATTGGTCTAGAACAAATGGAATTACAGAAGTACCTCTATCTGTAGCTTTCATAACTTCAAATGCTATCTAGAGAAGTAATACACACTTTGTTAGGACAAGAAACACATTAGTGGATTAGGTACACACCTTCAGACAGAAGAAAACAGACACCAGTTTCTACCTTTAACAGTTTACATAAAATCTTTATGTTGGTTTTAATCAATACCTTACAAAGACTTCCTTTTGCAAGGAGAAAAGCTATGCTAATAAATACAAGTGAAGAAATACTAATAAATATCCTAAAATAAAAGCACTCGAGAAGTCAGGAAACTCGGGGCTCTCTTCTAGAGTCCACATGATATAGTCCTTCAGGATTATGTAATCCTGCAACTGCAGATTCCTGTCTCACTGAAGAAACAGGTCATTATTCTTGATATCTTTTAAAGGTTTTGTATTCAGGTGATTTTACTTACTGCATATGTTCCACATGCTGCACTCAAGAAGTTTGGTATTTCCCCATGAGCATTTCCTGTTATTCTCCATGCATTTAAGGGTTTCATAAAAACTGCATTCCTACTTAAGATGAATTTTAATGACAGTTAATGATATCCCAGTTCTACATATACACAAAAATTTAGAAATAATGAGACTATGTAGGTCTGAATATCAAACCAGGGAGATGCAAGATCAATTCTTGGGCAAACTTATCTTTTTTCAAAGTTGACAGAAAGAAGATAACTTGTTCAGAAAAGCATCTGATGCTTGACACCCTCACAGAGGAGCTGATGACATATGGGCTGGAGGAGCAGACAAAGTGGATTGAAAACAGGCTGAACAGCTGGGTTCAAAGACAGTGATCAGTGGCACAAAGCTGAGTTGGAGGACAGTAACTGGCCGTGTACCCCAGGGATCAATACTGGCTCTTATATCTTAATTAATGATCTGGATGATGGGTTAGAATGGAGCCTCATCAAGTTTGCTGATGACACTAAACTGGGAGGAGCAGCTGATACACCAGAAATTCTTGCTGCCATCCAGGGAGACCTCGACAGTTGGAGAAATGGACTGGCAGGAACCTCATGATGGTCAGTAAGAAAACCCCCAAGCACCAGTACATTCTGGGGGCCACCCAGCAGGAAAGCAGCTTGGCAGGGAAGTACCTGGGAGTCCTGGAGAATACCAAGTTGAACACAAGCCAGTAATGCGGCTTTGCAGCAAAGGCGGCAAGGCGGAAGGCCAGCAGGTCGAGGGAGACTCCCTCGAGGGATTCTGCCTCTCTGCTCTGCCCTGGTGAAACCCCACATAGAGTGCTGCATCCAGCCCTGGGTCTCCAGCACAGGAGGGACATAGACCTGCTGCAGCGAGGCCAGAGGAGGGACACCAAGATGATTAGAGTACCTCTTCTATGAGGAAAGCTGGAGTTGCTCAGCCTGGGAAAGAGAAAGCTCTGTGGAGACCTTTATTTTGGCCTTAGAGTACTTGAGGGCCTATAAGAAAAATGGGGACAAACTTTTTAACAGGCTTTAGCATGGCTTTTGTGATAGGACAAGGGGTAGTGGTTTTAAACTGAAGGAGGGTCAATTTAGATTAGATATAAGAAAGCAGTCTTTTACAATGAGGGTGGTAAAACAAGAGCACAGATTGCCCAGAGAAGTTGTGGATGTCCCATTCCTAGAAACATTCAGAGTTGGGCTGGATGGGGCTCTGAGCAACCCAATCTAGTTGAAGATGCCCCTGGAGGGGAGGACTAGATGACCCCCAATTCAAACTATTCCATGATTCTATGAAATAGATGTTAGCCCTCATAACCAACACGGTGGGGTTTCTCACAACATTCAGTTCATATCCACACTGAAGTTATAGTGCAGAAATGGAAGAAAGAAAAAAAATCACCATGAACTTCTTGATTAGATTCCAGATTTCATTTTTTAATCTAAAACAGAAGCTGTCTTCCCACAGAGCAGTGAAATTTACTGTTATGTTGCATTCACCAAACACAACTATGAATTTTAACTATCTTCCAACAATGTCAGACACAGCTCCAAGTTACACACAGCTTGGAAGACTGCAAATTTTTAACTGATTAGTAAACACTTGCAATCCATTCAATATTTTTCACCTTCCAAGTGCATCTCTGCACGTTAGTCATGACATATCACATCCCTTACTGATGAGAAATGTCATTTAATCAGGCCAAGTGCAGCAACATGCTCTCCCTGAAAGAAACGTTAAGGGTTTACAACAGCTTATATCACTCCTTTTGTTTCTCCTGCAGGTTTGTGGTGCAACTTGCTAATCATCTTAATTCCCATACAAATCCACCTTTACTTTAAAAAAATTCAAAACAAATCTGAAAATGCTTTGAGAACTCTCTAAAGTACTCTTACTGCATGTTTCTTTTAGGATTTATTCATCAAAAAGACTCCTTAGACCAGAAAACTGAGTAAGGTTTTGAAGAGCTCAACTGTATCAAGATTTACCCAACTGCAATACTAATTACAGACTGCACACAAATGTAACAGTTTTACCCAAGGCTAAATTTTCTCCCCCAGTAGAAAAGCAACTGGTCTTAAAAGTCAATGTTACTCTATACTTGCTGCTTTCTGAATAATGTTCTTGTGAGCAGAAAGATGTAATTCACACTGGACATAAACAGCTACAAGCAAGTCACAACATTGTTGTTATTATTATAAGTAACTTTTAGACAAACTGACCTGTAGTGAACACTGTACTGTATAACAGAAAGACATAAAGACATTCATTCAGAATATGTTTGAGGCTAATACACAGGATCTTTGTCAATACCTTATTTATCAACAGATGTGACAAACTCAGACATACTTGGGAGACACTGTAGCAATGAATACCAGAAAGAAGAACAGAGTGTTATCTTTACATTCTGATTTAAAGCTAGAAGAATAAAAATAAAAAATTAAGCAAACTATATTGGATAACCTGTTATATAGAAAGGGTTTTCTTGTGCAGGTATTACATATTATATTTTAATTCCTTACAATTCTGAACTTCTGAGAGCACTAAATATTTAATATGTTATACCCATAAAATTATATCTTTCCTTTAAAAAGAAATATATCAAGTAAACTACGAGAAGGTTTTTTAAAAGTATATTCTAACATATTATAAATTAAATACCTTATAAAAATATATAGATTTCAATATAAAGAAAATATTAAGTAAGCAGCCTCTCCAAGTAGTACTTTACAGATGGTGTTCATCAAGAGAACATCTGTTTAATTCTATTTTAAAAAATCTGGCAAATTAATCTCTTATTAGCATAGAAAATACATAGTCCTATATCATTATTTCTTGTCCAGTCATTTTTTGCCAAGTAACATTAACCGGCAGAGATATTAGGGGGTTTTACTTGCATAAGTATATAAAGCCATAAAGATTCCTTATATGTATATCTGTATGTGTGTATATATATATACACACACAGACAGACACATGTACAGATATACACATTTCAGTTCTTTCACATGACAGGAACTTTCTTTTAGTCTCCAAACATCTTGATGGAATTTGATACACCTTTCCTATTACACTTGCTACTGCTAAATCGGAGTAGGTACACCAAATAGATTCTGAAGCAGCATTTCTGCTACTGCAGAAAACCTCAATCTCATCCCTGTACCACCTTTCTTTTTTATTGTCCTCACAAGTTTAACATTCACACCAGCACTGCCCATCTACTCCAATGCAAAGTGGTTTAATTTTGTTTGAACAGTTTATTTTTTTTTCCCTCCTACAGGCAAAGCCTTTTTATCCAGTGTCAGCTTACAAATTCACTCCACGTGATACAGTATCATGGTTTAAACTCAGCTGGCAACAAAGCACCACCTAGCCGCTCACTCACTGCCCCCACCACCCACTCACACCCCACGGGAGGGAGAGGAGTATCAGAAAGAAAAGGTAAACTTTGTGGGTTGAGATAAGGCCAATTTAATAATTAGAACTAGATATAATAATAATTGAAATTATAAGGAGAAGGAGAAAGAGTAACAGAACCCAACAGAAACAAGCGATGCACAGTACAGTTGTTCCCCACCCACTGACTGAGAAGCAGCATCAGTCCCCTTCCAGGTAACTCCCTCCAGTTTACACACTGAGCATGATGCTCTATGCTACAGAATATCCTCTGGCCAGATCAGGTCAGCTGTCCTGGCCATGCTTTCCCCCAGCACCTCCTCACTGGCAGAGCATGGGAAACTGCCAAGTCCCTGACTTAAGAGTAAGCTCTACACAGCCATGGCCAAAATGTCAGTGTGTTACCAACACTATTCGCATACTCCATCTGAAACACAGCACTGTACCAGCTACTAGGAAGAAAATGAACCCTGTCCTTGTCAAAAGCAGGACAATACACCGCCAATCCCGCCCACCACATCAGGTATAATAGAGAAGGACATAAAAGCTCCACACCACTGGCAGTACTCCCCACAGCAGCAGCTCAAACATAGATGCCCAGGAATGCAGATAAGCAGAAAAAGCACAGAAACTACTTCCCAATGCTTTCCCAGATCCAAACAATTAACAAACACCTGGATTCAAACCCACTATCTACATGTCTAATAACTCTGAGCATATTACTCCTCCATCAGCTTCTTGCTCCAAAGCACACCCTCATCTTCACCACTCTCTGTTGTTCCAAATACACTTGAGAAAGAGCTGTTGATTTCTATGTTTTCTGCATAATTATATACAAATTTGGTAGCACTGAATGAGCCAACAGAACTTGTTTATATAAAGCTTCCACATCTTTAAGAATATAAAGATCATAAATGTGGTTTAAAAGCAGAAGCCCCATCTTTTACCTGCGTCCCTTAGAAATTTTGGGTTGCTAATTAAGAAAGAGTAAGAACATCCACAGACTAATTCTAGAGCTTTGTATCAGCTGATGGGCAAGCTGGGCTGCATACAGACCTAGGCTAACAATCAGCCAATATATGTCATGGTGTTTGCATAGCAGCGGGTAGGAGCTGCATTTTTGTTTTGTTTTACACTTTTGGGGGACTGAGCATCTTAGTTATAAATATTTGTTCCTACCATACCTATCTCTGCTTGCACAAAATGCAGCTAAAATAGAACTATGACCTTGACAAAGGCAGGCTTTGAGAGATGTCAGAACAGCTTCTGTTATTTTAGGCTCTTCTCATGCAGGGGAAGGACAACAGCACAATATGCTATTTTGCTGGGAGAAAGTTAAATAAACCAATCAACACAGGTCACTTTTTTACCAGCTAGTTGGCACATACTGCAGATTTATCCTTGAAATAAAGGCTTCATGTCCAGTAAGGATCCATTCCTTTCATTATGTTAGGAAAAAATACTTTTTTTCTTTAAATGCATAATTATTCAGTTTCAAAAGGCAGACCTAGCCACCATGTAACATTATACTGCATTGATTTTTAGAAAAGGTGACAGAATAACCTCTGAGTTTTCCCAAACACCATGCTGCAAGCTGCTGCTGGGTTTGCTTCTTTGTTTTTCTACTGATTTCACCAAATTAAAAAAACCCAAACAACTAAAAAAAAATAAAATTCTTGTGTCCAGGGCCAGAAGTGAATTCTTAACAAAATGCAGCTATATCAATTGTTTTAATTCTAATGAACAAAATCGGTTTTCATTGTTCACACAGAGAAATTCAACTCAGTTAGAACATATGATAGTTGTTCACAAAAAATCAGAGGAAAAACCTACATCAAAGAAAAAGGCCCAGAGTGTCAATGCTAAATATCTATCTAATTCTGCAATCATCAAGTACAAGCCAATAAAAATACTGACTAGAATTAGCTTAGTTTTGACTGTCTGAGAGTCACAAGGTAAGCTAGCCTGCCCCAACGTGCTGTTCTACACCAAAAAGAGATGCCTATTTACACAATTGCTGTTTTTGGATGCATTACTGACATACAAAATTGGTATTACTTAGAAAATAGATTTGTTTTAAGATGCAAACAATAACAGACTCTGAGTGTGTGGCCTTAACCAAGTCCCAATCCTCTATTTCAAGAAAATATTCTCTAAAATACAAGCGATATTAATCATTCTGAGCCACTTAGAAGCCTTCTGATCCATGCACTGGTCTATCCCTTTTGATAACTTCAAGAAGAGATCCAAAATGCATTGAAATAAACAACAACAACTAAAAAGACAATACCAGACTGTCTATGAGCCCATTTCCAGAGAAGGAAGCGCTCATACCATCATGCTTTGGTAACACGCAGTCTGGCTACCCCATTCCACCCATTTTCAAACCTCAGCTGAAAATTTTGGGGTCTGATAACCATTTTAAAGGAAATTTAACAAGTGGACAGAGTCCTCCAACATTTAGACCCAGCAACAGTCCAACACAACATATTCACATGGCTCCAACACCACTTGTTGGCCTGCCTGTTACTAATGTATTAAGTAACACCTCTGCATGGGTAGGGTCCATGTTGGGTTTTGCTCAGCCAGTAGGCAAAAAGCTTATCCAGGCCCATTGGTTTCTTGCATACAAACGGACACAAAACGCAGGGGACATGAAGCTTCATTAGCTCAATTGCCCCAGAACCATTTGCCAAGGCTTGGCTTGTTTGTTTACTGCAGATCCGCTGCTGACATTATTACTTGCCTAATGTATTTTGATGTTTTGCTACATAATGGCAACATAATGACTCGGTAAAGTAAATCTTTACCAAGCTAAATTAAATGATCATTCCATTTATAGCTACAGGCCATATTCCAAATGCAACATTAATACATAACAAATGCAACACAGATATTCTCTTCAAAAATGCATAGAAAAAAACTTTATCTTCTCCACATACGCCCTGAATTTACATTCTCTGCAACCTCTCGTCCCGCTCCCTCCAAATCTGACACATCTCAAGGACAAGGAGATCAGCTTTAGGCTCTCATACAAGGGAGAAGCATCATATACAACTGAAGACAGGGCAGGAGGGTGTTTTTGTTTCTTCCCTAGAATGGAAGAAACATGTTATATGATTTATTATTTCTGTAATACTCCAAAAGGAACAAGGAAAACGGAAGGGTGCGAATAAAAAAAATTGATTTTATCCCCTATAAAACTCAAAGCAGAGAGCTGCAGTTGACTCTGTTCAAAATTGTAATGTTAAACTGAGTTGAGACATGCAGGGTCACCTAAGTTCTCTCTCACTTGAAAAACCATATTGTGTCATATCAACCCCTATTTCTGCAATAGCTTGAAAGTGTAACAGTAAATAACACGGATAAGAGTACCAAGTCCGACCTTTGCATTTTAAAAAGTTGACAATAGTATGTAACACTTAGAAACATGCACAAAGAAGAAAGCCTAACAGCTTCACAACACAAAATCTGTAAAGACAGTACTCCCTGGTGCTGGAATCTGCCCTACAAAACCCAGATGAAGAAAGGAATCTTGAGATGTTCTGACAAAGATGAGTACTTTTAATTCAGAAGCAAAATAGCTGCTAAGTTCCACAAACCCTTCTATGCTGCTGCTGTGAATCTGTTCACCAATCTTTCTACATAATATTTGCCTAGCTATATGATGTTTCAGCATCACAGCATGAAAATGATTTTATCCTTCCTCTTTCTCCCATGTGGTACATAAGTAACCTTCCTTCAAACACCAGAACTGTGCCCAGTATCTCTACTTTTGCAAATCAACAGAAACACGTAGATCACACGGTTGGAAAACAGTCTCCCAGTAGGAGCTTGGCAGGAAAACAACTTCTGTAGAATATTTTCAAATAAATAAATATGTCATTACAGAACATTGACCAAAATGGGAATATTGTAAGCGCTATTTTGAAGTACAGGCCTGCTAGTCATAATGGTTTAGCAACTGTAAACTAGAACTGCTAAATACAAAATATTTTGCAAGACTAAATTATTTTTGTTCCGGTGTCCCAGAAAGCTTCATGCAAGAACTCACAGACAGTTTAACAGAAACCGTTTTCTGATGGCAAAACAATAGCAAGGTCAATCATTAAACCCATCACTGCTGTTAACTTGGCACTTGGCAAGTATCATCTTGGATGAAGATAAGAGGAAGCTGTTATTTACATTCACCCACTCATCACTCTTCTCTAGCTACACAGCCCCTTGCACCCCATGCACATCCCCACGTGCTGCAGCTGTTGCTCTCTCCTGGCTGCCGAGAGGAACAGATTCCCAGCTGCGTCAGGCCCCCAAGCTCTGCTGCAACCCCACATCCTCACCTGGAGACACAATGCCTGAGGCAGGGAAAGAGAGTGGCTGCAACACTGCTGGGAGAGAGGGGGAAGTTTGCTCAGTCATGAGGTGATGCCAGCTGGAATCTGTGTTCAGCCAGCCAGGAGGCATGTTCTGCATGTGTTAAGGATGGCAGCAGCTGGGAAACATAAGGGATATGATTTGCTGAGAAGGTGATTGTGCAGCCAGACTCGGTACACAGGGCAGCTAGCAGATTAATAAACAACCCAACTCCCTGCAAGGTGGAGTATGAAAACCAAAGAGCCACAGGAATCAAATTTAGTTAGAGAAACAAAGCATTTTAATGATTCCATATCAAAGGAAAGCCAGGAGTTTGTGTTAACCTAGCACAGCTGCATTTTCTTTTAAATCATTTTTCAAAACAAAATGCCCTATTTACCAGAGGTATTTTATCAGAGGGTATTTATATTTCCCACCCTATTTCTTGCTGTGCCTTCAGGAAGGAATTAAAAAATTCTTTGTTTCCAGCTGGTCACAGAGTCAGCCACAAGCCCCACAGCTGGTTGGACCCACACCAAAGCTGCAGCCCTACACCTTGCTGAGCTATTTACACTATCTTGCAATCAGACACACATCTCAAACAGCATAATGTCTGGAATAAAACCTTTTCTGAAGCAAATAAAACCACTGAAAAATATGATTTGCTTAAAATATGGCTTAAATTAAATGCCTGCTTTGCTCCAACGCTTAATTTTCCTTTAACCTGGAAAGACCTATCCCTTCAGATGACTCGGTTCATTCCTCTGCAGTCCCCACCCCCCAGCTAAGTTAAAGCACGACAATAATTTCCTGCCTTCTACATCCTTTAATCAATGCATGGCAATGTATATAACATTCACATGATGCATCAGCTTCCCCACTGTCACAGTATGTGTCATATGTTCCTGCAGAAACACATGTAGAGATCTAAGTCAGTTGTTTCCTGCTCTCAGCCAGGAGAAAACCTGTGGGTAGTTCCATTTTCTTTGCTCCGTGGTGAAGCCCAACACACAGAATACAGGATGGCAACTTCTATTTTCATGTAGATTTGTCTCCCGCATGTGAGAAACACTGCTGGCTGTTTCCAGGGATGAATGTGAGATACTCCATAAAAAGAGTGATATGCAACAGAAAATAGCATGGCCAGAAACCAATCCCCAGAAAACATGAACTCTGTGCATAATGGTTATTTGTGGCGTACAGTAGTCCTACTGTCCTACACTCATAACGAAATCCTTCGGACTGATGGCTGGAGGAATCACTACCTGTGGGTTGTTGTATACAAGTACACAAGGAACCCATTATGAAAAAGCCGTGCATTTGTTTTTGGAACGTCTTTCATTCTTCCAGTTAACAATGGGAAACCAAAAAAAGAAAATTTAACTACTCAGTCCAAGTTGTGGCACAATCACTTATGGCAGTGTCATAATTATCGTTTGCCTGTGGTTACATTTATGATCTTTAAGTTAGAAAGTAACTGTGTTCTGAGAGTATATATGTATATACTACACATATTTGTAGTTATATAACCCACACCTTTTTCTTAGCTTTGATTTATTGGGATACCGTCTTGATCCTATTTCATACACATTTGAACTTAGCTGCACTTTTAGCCTACAGTAGCCACTGAACTGCTTGCACTCTTCCTTGTCACGACCTGCTCTTCAGTAAAGATGTACAAAACAAACCATGTTTGTGATCTTCTAATATCCTTCACAGTTTTCCCTCTAAATGCCTAGAGCAATCAAATTATCTCACAATTTACTAAAAATAAAATAAATTTAAAAAAAAACCAGAATGGCTCAGTTTATTCCAGGCAAAAGAATTGTATGACCAGTCCCTAACAACATATCTTATGAAGTCAACTAGCAGACACTTTTGGGTAGATTTAATCACAATATATGCTAGTGGAAGAGACTACATCTCTTTAGAAATGCAATCTTCATGCCAATGCTAAAAAAGAATAAGGAATTTCAGGTTGTTCTCAATTATTCTTTGAAATCTGAAATCAAAATCATGAATTATTCACCTATATGGATACCCATATTACTACTACTTGTCTATCATTCCTTATCAAGGTGTTCCGTTACCTTCCTAAGTTATTATCTCCCTTACATTTCCTAGAACTTATTACAGACTTCAACTTTCAATTCATTGAATTTACATAATTGAGAAAAGTCACTTAAAATTCTCTCAAGAGTATAAATAATAATCAACCTTACTTGAACAATTGCTTTCTCCCAGGATTCAAACACTTTTCACACTCACTCTCTAGAAATTTCATCATACTACTGTTTTATTCTGTTTTGTACAAATAGGGATATGACCAAACACAATGACCCATTCTTTATGAGAGCCAAGACCATTTTTTTTGTCATCACAAACAGGGTGTCCAAACAAATGAACTTCTCACTTCCAAATCTTTTTCAACACTGATTTATCAATGTACAAAATCTTTTGCCACTAGCAGCCTAGAAACTACCCACAGAGAAGGTATCTGCAATCATTTTGCCAGCACAAAGCTTCCCTTGTGAAAATTTTTATTACTTAAAGTCTCGTATCTACAGGTAACACAAAAGTCACAAGAGTATTCTAAATAGACATGAATTTTAAACCTGAACTACAGAAAAAAAAGAGACTATGAAGACAGTTTGTCTTGATTTGCACTTTTCATGACTGGTACTCTGAATTTCTTTTTCATCATCATTCTAGCCATTAAACAGTGAAAAACTCTGTATTTATTAAAAGCCAAATATTATTACTTAGAAGTTTGTTAAACTTAGAGCAACAGTCAAAAAAGTAATTTACAAGAAATAGTTTATACCTCTTTGTTCCTCGTAAGAAATACATGTTACATACATTTAGAAGCAGACTACTGTGATTGTGGCGGCAGAGGTCCCACTGCACATTAGACAGTTCACTGTAACACCACTCACCAGCCAAACAACCAAGGAAGAGAACTGAACTCCAGCAGCTTGGGAAACCTATCACAGACTCATCATATGATTTCAAACAAGTGACTTAAACCGAGATCCACAAATGCAAGTGTTCCTATTTATACAGCTATTATTTAGACATTCAAATTCCCACTGTATAAATCCAGAGAACCTTGATATTTAAGTGCTAATTCTATGGAGCTATTTCAAGCCCTCTGACTGCCCCAGCTACACGACACACAGAGAAATACTTATTTAGTTCACAAGAGCCTTCCAGGAGTAAGCATGTTATAGATTACAATTCACTGAACTGAATCACAGGGTGATAAAATACCAGGTTGGAAGGGACCATAAGGATCATCTGATCCAAACTTTTTGGCAAAAGCACAGTCTAGATAAGATTGCACAGCACCCTATCCAGCTGAATCTTAAAAGTGTCCAATATTGAGTAACCCACCACTTCCCCAGGAAGATTATTCCAATTGTTTATTGTTCTCATTGTAAAAAATTTTCTCCTTACATCTAATTAGAATCTCCCCAGGAGTAACTTGTGCCCATTACGCCTCATATTTTCCATATGACTCCCTGGAAAAAAGGAGTCTCCAACTTCTTTGGAGCCACTCTTTAATACCAGAACACTGTGATAAGGTCTCCCCTAAACTTTCTTTTCCTCAAGGCTGAACAAACCCAGATCTCAGCCTTTCCTCATATTTCAGGCTGCCCAGTCCCTTTATTATCTTTGTGCCCGTTCTCTGGACCCTCTCCAGCCTGTCTACATCCTTTTTTTGCATAGTAGGGACCAAAACTGAATACAGCATTCCAGGGGAGGCCTGACAAGAGCCAAGTAGAGTGGGATAATGGCTTCTTTGTCTTTGCCGAAGTAAGACTGATGGGCCTATAATTTCCTGAATCTTTTAAGCCCTTCTTGTAGATGAGGATAACATCAGCCTTCCTCCAGTCTTTCAGGACTTCCCTGATCATCCCAGCTTCTCAAAGGTAATACAGAGAGTGGTCTCACAATGACATCAGCCAGCTCTCAACACCCCTGGGTGGTTATTGACAGGGCCCATTGCTTTGCAGGAGTCAAGCTCCTGTAATAGTTCACATACCAAGTCTTCATCAACAGTGGGTCCATGTGTACATCAACCCGGATTTTTGTTCGCAAGGACAAGGGCCCAACAGTACTAGCAAAGATATGAAGAAAGTGTTGAGAACATCTGCCTTCCCAGAGTTGTTGGTGACTAATTCGCCTCTCCTGTTTAACAACAGGCCAATATTTTCTTACTGTTTGTGCTTGTTGTTTACATACCTGGAGAACCCTTTCTTGTGGTCTTTGACATCCCTGGCCAATTTCAATTCAAGGTGATCTTTTGCTTTTCTAAATGCCTCTCTGCACACCCTTGCAATATCCTTATATTTCTCAACAAGTATTCATCCACTTTTCCATCTCTGTTATGTACCTCTTTTGGTTTTGAGCATACTCAAAAGTTCACAGTTAAGCCAAGGGGGTCTTTTGCTCTGCTTACGTCCCTTACCTTTAAAGGGGATGAACTGGCTTTTGTGCTCCCAGAAGAACGCTCTTGAAAAATCCCCAGCACTAACAAGCTCCTCTATCCTCCATGGAATCTCTCCCAGCTGAGCTCTGAGTGAGCTGAAGTTTGCTCTTCTAAACTCTAAAGCCTTTGTCCTACTACTAGCCTTCAGCATCCTCAGCTACATGCCAAATGCCACAATATTGTGATCACTGCTGACAATGCTATCACTAACTGAGATACTACAAAACAGGTTTTCTCTGTCTGTGAGTAGCAAGTCCAGCAGTGTCTCCCTCCTTGGTGACACACCTAACATTTGTATGAGGAAGCAATTCTGTGCATTCCAGAAACTTCATGGATGGCATGTCAACTGCTGTATGGTTCTTCCAGCAAACGTCTGGGTAGTTGAAGTCACCCATAAGAACCAGGTTCTGTTGACCCAAACCTTGCTTAAGTGACCCAAATATTGCTCTACTGGCCTTATCCTCTTGTTTGGAGGTCAATAGCAGATGTCTACTGTAAGACCCCACCTTGGAGACAACCTCTCTGATTGTGACCCAGGGCATTCAAAAGGGCTTCCATGATCACCATAGCTGACTATTATACATTCAGGGTTCTCCTTAAAATAGAGCATGATGACTCCTCCTCTTCTTCCCTGCCTGTCTTTACAAAACAGCTTATAGCCACGGCAATTCTCTAGTCATGTGAGCTGTTCCACCATGTTTTAGTTATTCCTATGATGTAATAACTTTGTGGCTGCACAAGGAGCTCCAGTTCCTCATGTCCCTCAGTTGGATGTGATGGGTCACTTTGGACCCAACCCCTCAAGTCCTTCACTTTAAAACTAGCCTCACCAAGCTGGCCAGCCTCACCAAGCTGTCACAGATTCCCTTGCCTCTTCTAGACAGGTGGATCCCACCCCTCCCCAACAGGCTATAATCATCAAAGAATGTTCCACTGTCATAAAAGCCCAAACCCTCGTGATGGCACCAGCCACAAAGTCAGAAGCTGATTCACATTGTACATCTATTTCTGGCTGCACCCGTTCCTCCAACTGCTAAAATGGAAGTAAAAAACCAATACTTTTCATTTGGACTCCCAGGGCTCTGTAGTCTTCCCTGGTTTTGCTTTATGCTGAACTGCTTCACGGTCCCTATTATAAGAACATCTAAACACTAAACTTATCTACTCTTGAAAACAAGTTTTTGTTAGAAAGGGTCCAACATATTTATAAATTGTGTTCAAGTTAATCAAAATCACTAATTTTCAGACAGAACTTTTAATTTTATTCTAAGCATGTGAAACTCTACACTGTAACCCTTCAAGCCTAAAAATAGCATGATTGCCAGTCAGCCAGAAATTCAGCATGCATCCAGAAGCTCCTACGCTGCACTTGCCAGGAATGTCAAGACTTTGAAAAATCACATATATTATAACAGTCAAGACAAACTAATCTGTAACACAAGCACACAGAACACACTCTGTGATTACTCTTCCTTCTGTATTTTCATTAGAAACCAAATTTGAAGAAACATTTCAGCTAAATGTGCACATCCTGTTCTACATGCCTTAAAATAAAAATACAGTTTCACATGTTTAGGGATTATGACACTTACTAGCAACATGAGAATGTGAGAGGAAATGGACAGTACCTTTTAAGCAAACAATTTTGCACTATTTTAGTGATCAAAATCCAGAGGTATCCATATAGTCTCAGACCAGAATAATGAGAGCTCTTCCATGAGGGGTTTGAATCAGCTGTATTCTATTTATGTGAAACAAAACATGTGGAGTTGTACGCATATTTCTGCTTCTAGTTATTTAATTATCTGTTATGTTTTCACAATGGTAATAAATTTCATTGGTTGATCTTAAGACCACCAGGTACCCCTCCAGACAGGGCTAAATTTAAATTGCTATTCAAAACTAAGAGTCCTAGCTCTTCAACCATTTATAATGCTCTTGCTCTACTGGTAATCACTCTCCTCCCACTTTTAGTTATTGGAAGAGTTGCGAAAACACTCATTAAGGACAATACCAGTCTGAAAACATATTCTGTTTAGGCCTTTCTGTTACTTGGAAGGAAAAAAAAATTACATCACAGAATCAGTCCAGGTGGAATGGACCACAACGGGTTACCTGGTACAACCTCCTGCTCAAGCAGGGTCATCCTAGAGCACATTGCACAGAATTGAATCGAGACGGTTCTGGAATATCCCCAGTGAGGGAGACTCCACAACCTCTCTGGGAAATCTGTTCCAGCGCATGGTCACTGCACAGTAAAGAAGTTCTTCCTCATGTTTAGGTGGAACTTCCTCTGCATCCGTTTCTGCCTGTTACCTCTTGTTCTATTGTTTAGCACCACCAAGAAGAGCCTGGCTCCATCCTCTTGACAACCACCCTTTAGATATTTATACATCTTAACGAGGTCTCCTCAGTTGCCTCTTCTAGAGGTTGAACAGGCCCAGCTCCCTCAGCCTTTTGTCGTACGAGAGATTCTCCAGACCTTTGGCCAACTTAGTAGCTCTTCGCTGGACAGTGGGATTAGTTTGAAAAAAATGTCAAGATGGAATGCTTTTCAAACTTCTGCTGGTGTTAGGGACAAATACTGTTTGCTGCAACACCATTTCACGTACAGTCTATGCCAGCACACATATTCAAATTAGAAAGAAGCAAGAGGAAGAAAAAAGTTGGTGGCAGTCTTGTGAGAAGAAGGCAGAATTAAAAACAAGCAAACAGACTGTAAGACTCATATTTTGCATCAGTGAGTTCAGCTGAATGCCAGAACCTTGTCATACTTCATGTCTGGAGATGCAAAGATAACAAGTGTAGACTTAAAAAGGAGGGGAAAAAAAGAAACAACAGAAGCTGTCACAAGAAGAAGCATTCTACTTCAAGTAGCATCAACTGTAAAGGACACCTACAAGAAGGAGCTGCAGTTTGTCACAATTCATAGTGAATTATATGCTTAGTAGCTAAAGACAGTACTCCTAAATCTTTCAGTTGTTGGTTTATTGAAGTATTTTCAGTCTATCTGAAGGCTATACCATAGGGATCAGATACTTCTATTAGAACTGAAAGCAGTACATAGGTTAGACTTCAGCCATTAGTAAATTAAAATCAGTGACATAGCCCAAAAATCAGCAGTGTACCTTTGAGTTATTTGTACCTTTGCCAGAGAAGGTACTTCTAGAAGATCATGGACATATTAAGCCCACCTCTAGTCTAAAGTCATTACTTTCACAAGATACAGACATGCTACACCTCTGCAATGACTGAATCAGTTTCTCAAATTATTTCAACAGTGAAGAAATAAAGCCTGTGAATGAAATGACGTATAAAAAAGTGAAATCATATGTACCTTATAAAATCTTTCACTGCAAGAATAAAGGAATAAAAATTTTAATCCAAAGGAATAGTTGTTCATGACTGCCCAAATCATACTGGACCACTATGAAACAAGATTTACAAGGCAGAGAGAGAAATCTCAGAGTATCAGAACTGCTGTTAAGCAGTCCAGAGCTTTACACTTTGTTTTGTTAGCCTAAAATATGCTTTACGGAGTGGTAATACATTCAGTGTGAATGGTGAAGCATGGGGTAGGTTTTTGTTCTCAAGGTCCACTTTGACCTTATATAGATCTACTCCTAGCTGATGATCAGCTTGAAGAAGATAGCATAGGATGGCAATGGTTACCCAGACCCAACAGAATGAAGTCCTGAGTAACCTCATCTGACCCCACCACTGTCCCTGCTTTGAGCATGAGGCTGGATCAGAGTCCTTGATGTCCCTCATTCTATGAATTTAAGCAGTTTATTTAAACAATTAATAAACTGTTAAATTGACAGTTATTTTCTAAGATAAAATGAGGTAAAGAAAATTATCAATTTTTTTTGTTAAAGCTTGCTATCAAACTATAATATAACTGTGTTCCAAGCAATGAACAGTAGTGTTTAAGAGCTTTTTGTCCGAAAACAAGTTAATTTTCCTCAAATAATCAAAATCCTTCCTAGCACTTGTGGGATGGGAGAGTTGCACAAAAAGAATATCACAGCATGCAGACTGAAGCAGATCCTACTGAAAGAATTTGCAGTGATCAATACTGGGACACAAGGGAGATGTTTCCACACAGTATAAATGCAATAATTATACTTTTGCACATAGTTTTATCTGTGCAGTATCTATATAGCTCCATATAGCAAGTTTCATATTGCTGCATTCATGGAATTGCACGAAAAACATCACACTTTAAAATATCAGTATTTTCATTTAATAGTAGAAACATGTACCTCCTACACAAACTTGTAAATTCCTAAAAAGTGAATTTCTATAGAAGACTCAGTTGCACTGTAAGCATCACAGTTAAATCAGATTTCTCTTAATGCTCCAATTACAAAACTACTTACTCACAAACACATTTTAAGTTGCAGATATCTGTAACCATGAGAGCAAATGTGTCATCTCAACTTTTAGTACAGGTGGCAGAGATTGTAGGAAAACGCACATCTTTATTAAAGATGCCAAACATTTGTAAAGATACTTTGAAATAAATAACTAGAAAATGAAAGGGGAGCATCTGAGAAGAAAGGTGTCAGAAAGATCATTTACTTGAACAACGATGTGCTCCAACACTCACTACAATTTGCTGTGGGAAACCAGCATTAAAAAAGCTTCCACATGTGAATGCCCCAAACCGCTTAGTCAAAGAAGGACAGGAGTTACGCAAAGCACCCAGAGTTAGCCACAGTTTTAAAATTATGTGGCTGGACTCCCACACCCCTCTCCTCTTCATGCAAAGTTTTCAAGAATTGTTTTAAAGGCTTTTAAATTAGGGGGTGGGAACACACACAAAAGAGGGGAGATGGGGACACAACACACACACGAAAACAAAACGAAAACAATACACAAACATTGCTAGAACAAGAAGTTTAAATTCTAAACAGAAAAATCTGAGAGCAAGTAGGGCAGGCAGAACAAAAAGCACATCCCTCCCTTTGTTCATTGTGTCCTTGGCAGACAGGCCCGTGTTTCCAGCCAAGTCTAGTATTTTCTGAACAGTGGCAGATTCTGCTCAATTACCCCAGTCCCTCAGAAGCACTCCCTGTCCCCTCTGAGGCCTGGCTGCCTGCTCCCAGCTCCTCACCACAGCCTTGCAGCCCCTCAGTGAGCTACGGGCATCAGCAGCTCCCTCTGCAACACTCCTTCTGCCATCCTTCAGCAATTTCTCAGTCCCTTAACCCCTATGCAAGCTCTCACAGGAAGAAACAATTTCTCCCTCCATACAAGAGATCCACCTATCCTTGTTTTAAAACGAAGAAATGAGTCATAATGCATTTTTTTCACCACAATTTATTTTGGAACTTCTTAGGCAATTTTTGTTTTACATAAAGGATCAAACCAATGGCTTGCTTAACACAGTACCCTTGTCAGAAACAGATACATCAGCAGAGTTGTGAGAACCACATGGCACAGTAGCTCAGACTAGAAAATACCTGGTTAGAAGATAACTGTTACTTTCATAGTGAAAGAATGAGAGGTCCACTAGGAGACCTAATAAAAAGGCAAAAACCAGGCAGGCATAACAAGAAATAATGCCAGGAATACAGCTCAAAAACATTCAGATTAGAATCAATAAAAGTGATTATCGGAATCAAGTTTAAGGAAAAATATATTCTGACTCTCAGAATCTTTGACAAAAGCATCCAATCTTAATTTTGAAATGCATTTAATTAAATTTATTGCTTTAACCATGAGAAATACTATGTCTGTGCTACATCAGAACTTAAAAATCTCCCTTTAAAAGTTTACCTCAGGAAGACTTCATCTTTATTCCTTATAGCTGGAAACCATCTTAGATTCTGGTGCCTAGCATTTACAAACCTTCCAGAATCCTTTCTCTTTAGAAAGGATACTGAAACCCTTCTTGGCATTTTTATACAGTCTTGGCCCCAGGAACATCCTAGAAAATTAAAACCTGTATTTCTACTATGAACTGGGACAGAAGCAAACCCCTGCTTCTCTTGAAAGTAGATTTTTAAAAGCAATTTGCACTTACATTCTTCATGAGAGAAAAATAAATAACCTGACTTCCCTGTCCTGTTCATATGCATCTCCATTCACAGCCAGAACTAGGTGTATCATTAAAAGTAGGTACTCGCTTAGTGTAATAGACCGCCACAAACAAAAATACTTATATTTAGAAATGGGTATCCCTGTTGGACAGGACAGTCATAACTCATGCTTCTCAGCATCAATAGGAGTATTACATCCAGGTTTCCACCTCAGATCCCTTCTCAGTCTCATGCCCACTGTCCTACAACTGAATTATGATTTCTCCTATGCAGACAAACAGCTTCAGGCAGGTTATGACGATACGTCTCTTCTGATTAACTTCGTCGTCAAGATATCCCACTCAAACGTCCTCAATTTCTCATCTGAGTTTTTCACACCTCTTTTTTTTTTTTTGTTAATTAACCTTCTCCAAATCCTCAGTAAATGTGCAGTACTCCATGTGAAATAAAGTCTTTGACACCGGACTCTGACACCACATTCCCTATCCATGTAAGAACACCATGTCTTCCCTATTACTCTCTACTTCGCACAGCTTGCTTTATGAAGCTTCTCTTGGAGGTCATCCATGACACACAGATCCCATTCCTAATTTCCAGACAACTGTGTTGCACGCACAACTGAATGGCCTCCATTCAAGTAAGTTTGCTTTTTCAATGTTGAGTTAAGCCTGCATTTTTGGCCATTGATTGTCTCCTATTAGTTCTGACGTTCCTGAAAACACTGCTACCTGCCTCATTCAGCCCAACTTTGCAAAGTGTTGCCACTTCAGGGAACTTTAAGGGAGGTGACACATCCCCCCTGCACAGCACTCTTTGGTAAGGGCACACCTGAGGTGGCATGTGCAGTTCTGGCCTCCTCAGCAAAAGGGAGACACGGACATAGTGGAGAAAGTCCAAAAGACCACAAGGATAATGAAGGGACTGGAACTTACCTGCTGTAGGAAAAGGCTGAGAGAGCTGGGACTGTTCAGTCTGGAGAAGGCTCAGGGGGACCTTTGTAAGTTCCTGGAGGGAGGGTTCAAAGGAGATGGAGCCAGGCTCTTTCCAGTGGTTCACAGTGAGAGGAACAGAGGCAGTGGGAACAAACTGAAACACATACGGTGCTATCTGAACAGCAGGAAACATTGTTACCTCGAGAGTGACTGAGCACTGGCACAGGTTGCCCAGAGAGGCCGAGGAGTCTTTCCTCTTTTGAGATACTCAAAAGCCATTTGAGCATGGGCCAGGGTAATATGCTCTGTGTGACCTGGCTTGAGCAGTGGGGTTGGACCAGCTGACCTCCACCGGTCCCTTCCAACCTCAACCATTCTGTGATTCTGTGGTTATTAAAGTCTTTTTCAGATCATTAACAACTATAATTAAGTTGTAGGATTGCTACACTTTTACCCAGAAAGAATCCATTTCTACCAGCTTCCTAATAGTAGATGATACTTAATTGACAGCAGCCCGTCACCTCTAACAAATGCTTAAAGCGTAAGAGCAACTCACAAGAAGCTGCTTTGGAGCCATCTTTCTTTTTAACAGTCACAATGCATTCAAAAACATGCAAATCAAATCACCTGTAAATCATAAAGGTAGTATTGCTAATTTCAGAAAACAAATTCAAAGATAAGGTTCAGAGAAAATCTGGAGAAATAAGAGTTCACAAATCAAAATACAAGTAAAATCTAAAAGATATTAAAAGAAGCTTAGTCATATTTAGTGATTATCCACTCAAAAACATTTAGCACGTGTAAGATTTCCTCGAAACTGGGGAAAAAGTTTCTTTAGAACATTGTCTTTAAAAGTAGAAAGTGGAATCCAGAAAATCATAGACCCTTGAAATCAAATAATATAAAGGCTTTTGTTGTTTTGGTCTTTGGGGTTTTTTTGCACAGTATATATATATATATATAAAAACCTAGAAGGTAAACAGTGCAACACAACTGAATCAAAAGCTTGTCCAGAACAAGTATGACTTGGTTAGTTTACTGCAACTAACAGATGTGGCCTGCCATATGAGCAGCACCATGCACAGCCAAAGCCTTAATGACTGCCATGAGCAAACCTACCCTACTAGCACAGCCAGTGTGAGGACCAGTGTCCTGGTTTCAGCTGGGACAAAGTTAATTTTCTTCCTAGTAGGTGGCACAGTGCTGCACTTGGGATTTAGCATGAGAACAATGTTTGTAACACACTGATGTTTTGGCTTACCCTAAGTCAAAGACTTTTCAGTCTCTCATTCTCCACCTATGAGCAGGAGCACCAGAAGGTGGGAGGGAGCATGGCCAGGACAGGTGACTTGAACTAGTCAAAGCGATATGCCACACCACAGAGCATCATGCTTGGGATATAACTGGGGGCAGCTGGCTCAGGGACAGGTCAGTGGATGATGTGCAACTGTACATGCATCACCTGTTTCTCTGTGATTTTATTTCTCTCTTTTTGTTGTCTCCCCTCTTCATTAATACTGCATGGTACTTAGTTGCTGGCTGTGGTTAAACCACAAACAACACACAGGTATGCATAGGCACAGTCTGTCTTAATCCTAACATTTGAGTTACTGGACAGTACCTGCTGATACCCAAATTGTACAATAGAAAAGGTATTGATGAAACACCATCAAGTCATATGGATGTATCAGATATTGTTCTACTAACTCAAGCATATCAAAACAACAGGAAACATTTAAGTATTTTGGTAACACTAAGTACACTAATTAAACATGCAGGTGGTCATTAAATTACAAGAACTGCAAACAGTTGATCAGAAAGCCAAGTTACCTTGGGAAAAAATAAAAAATTCAGTGAGGTTTAAAAGCCTCAGATGGAACTGAACTAAGTTGTGTGCAAAGCACAGTTTTGGCTGTAAATAATCAACCATACAAATCTGTAATGGAAACCAACTATTAGGCAGCATTAGAGCAGAAAAGGATCCGTGGAAAGTCACAGCATTGCTAAACAGACAGAATAAGCCTTTTACTTTGCTTAGCATTACAAATACCTTAACCTGTTTTGAAAAGCACATCTCCAAATCACATAGAACAACTGGAAGCATTCCAAAAGCACTACACAAAAAAAAGGAAGAGGCCTTGAAAACACAATCTGAGAAGAGATTTAAATAGACTTGTGCAGGCTTTACTGGACTGAAAGAATATAATATAAATGGAACACTCCTGCAAGTGGCAAGGGAATACACTTCTCTACACGGATGAAAGGGGCTCACACCACAGATTTAGGCTAAATTTAGGCTAATTTCTAGGACAGCCTAACCACAAGCATAGTTAAGCACCTGTGCAGATTTCTTAATAAGACCAGAAACTTCATCAATTATTTTTTATTATTTTAAAAAAATTTTAAACTGCCTTTGATTAGAGGTCCAGATAAACTCTCAAATCTCTTTCAGCCTCCTTTTCCAGAATTCTATATTGGGCTTCATTTACCAGAGACACTTTTCAAAATGAGAGAAAAGGAGTCTACCTAAAAAAATTGTCCAGTATGCAGATGAACAGTATTTAAAGTATTTATAACTTAGAGTCTGTTAAGAGCTCAGACGCAATAGGGAAGAAAAACAGCTGTGGGAGCCAGTCAAGATACTGATGATCTGGCAAGACAAACTCAAGTAAAGGAATGAGAGACACACCCATGGGACCTGTTTTCGTGTAGTACCAGTTTTGTACTACTCAGATTTCTTTTAAATGCTTCCAATCTTGTCAAACCAAGGTTATGTTTGTTGAAATGATTTCACATTTTGCATTATACAGTCAAGTAGTTGGTTTTGAACACATTCCATATGTTAAACATCATTTGATTAGGAGTTCAGCTATGCTATGAGGGCGGGCAGTCTACCTCCCTTATCTCCTGATCAATGCAAACAAATATTTTCAAGTGAGAATGAGCCTTTAGAACCAGTAAATTCAGAAATATTTGTTTGGTAAGAGGGAGATAACACAAAACATTTTTTCTATCTTCTAATTTACAGACTGTAAAAATATTTTGTGTATCAAACTTCTTTGCAATAAATCACAGAACACATAGTTAAATTAAAAAATATGCAAGTAGTGCAAAAAAAATTAAACTGAGCTTAAGTTCTCACCCACACTTTTTTCCTTCTACATATAGTGCTTTTACTCTACATGCTTTTCTCCTTGAAAAGCCAAATGTAACATTTCTTATTAATTCCCTTGGGAGAGCATGGAGTGCAAGAAAGCAGACAATCCCTGAAGAAATAGAAGAATACAAATTGTATGCTTAGAATATCGGATTTCTTAACTTCCATTAAAAGGGGAAAAAATATTGAGCAAGATGCAAATCTAGCGATAGAACTATCATTTGGTTCAGCACCATCCCAAATGAGGATACAAAGTTCGTGACCAAAGCAACATTGACATCAGCCCTCTGTAAGGCAAGTTATCTAAAAAATTTTCATTAAAAAAAAAAAACCACAAATGAAAAGGCATATTTACCTTGTGAACAGGTGTAAAGAAGCTGTGGATTAAAAACCTGACAGCTAAATTCTATCAAAAGCTTTGCCCCTCCTCCTCAAGCAGAGATCTTGGACTCTGCAGCAGAACTGCACCCACACACTGATTCTCACAAGCCATGCCCTGATGAGCACAAGAAAGATAGATGCAGGCAGACAAGCATGAAAGTAGAAGAAGGCTTCTTCCTTCAGAAAGGCACTTCCAGAAGTGTTAATCTGTTGACATAAGTCTTATTGTTTTCTGCTTTTCAGCAATTCGGAGAAGACAGCGTAGGAAGAAATGGAATATTGTTTCTAGTCTACTCCTCCTTACTTCTGCTTGTCTCTTCATAGTCTACCTAGTGTATCAAAGGGTATAAAAACCAAAAAACCCCACATACGAAGCTTTCTTTGCTTTTAAGAAAAACACAAACAAAACCACAAACATGAAAACTACAAACCCAAACAAAACCACACAAACAAACAAAAACACCCATTAACTTGAAAGTACTTTTAATACTCTTCAGTTCAGAAAAAAGCCTTCAATTTTTAATCGATATTTTCATAACAACAGTTTCCAAAGAATCAATCCCTTTCTAAAAATCTAAGTTCGTCTAAAAGGAAGGTGTATACCTGCTTCATTTAAATGGTGACCACACTACCAGGAGACTTTCTGCATCATGTATTTTAGACAGCTTTGTGTTTCAGTGGATTACAAATTCTCTCTTACTACCTAGAAATGCTTCCTGTGGATTTGGAGCTCTATTTATGCAATCTCTGGAAATCACATTTCCTTGTATTTATCTAGTGCAAACAGCAGGGAGATCTGAAATTTCATGAATAATACAGCATCTTTCATTACTGCAGCCAAATAATCTCCAAAATAGCCTATGACGTTTAAAGGGTAAAGTTATAAGTCCCTTTTAGAAATTAAATCACCTCTTCCCCAAGATTTAGTCAGAAAGCATGATGCAAAGACTTTTAAAAACTCACAAGCTACATTGGTAGAAAAAAGCAACAGCTACTGAAGTCCTTACGAACACTAATTAGGTCAGAGGTCCTGCTCCACACGCGCCTTTCGCACTGCACTTACCTCTCCATAGATTTTGCAATGCTGAACGATGTCAGGCCATAAAATGACAGCAAAAGCCCAACAATTTGTGTTTTGTTGTTTGTTTTATGAGTTTTGAGTTTAGGTTTGGGGTGTGGTTTTTTGGTTTTGTTTTTGTTTTGACTACTTGTTTGTTTGCCTGAGTTTTTTACAACTAAGACACCCTAGCAAGGAAGATTATCTCAAAATGATCTTTTAAAAGATTTTCCCTAAAGGAAATGAGATTTTGATACGTGCTGTGAGAGCATCATGTTTTTGGGAGAGTAGTTAATCCCTTCAAAAAGAAGAGCTGGAGTATTAAAATTGTTTGGAAGTAACTATAATATCCAACAGAAAAGCCTGGAAAAGACCTACAACAGCTTTTCTGTCTGAAGCTGAAAGGGCCTTCCCCTGCCCAGACTTGAGCATATACAGAAAAAACACAAGAGCACGAAGTACATAACATTCAGATAAGTATCACCAGTTCAAACTTGCTCCTGTAGGAGTCAATCATGGAACCTCAAGCCCTAAACTTTGCCATCAGAAAATAAGATGCTGACAAAGCAGACAAAGTAACCACTTGCTGCAGTGGAAGGTTCACTGCTGAGCCTTTAAGGAGAACTGTCTGGCTGAACTGAGGCTACCATCCATTTTCTCCCTCTGCCTCCTCAGAGCTCTTGGCATCTAAAGCATCCAGCAACCAGCATCCATCTGGCAGGAGTCCTATTCTGGAATCCTTCAGGCCTGTAGAGATAGGTTACTCTGAACTTCTCTGGCAAAATGGATCAATAATTCCATTTGCAAAAGATTCCCTTTGACAGAGAATCCTTAACTGAGCACTGATAGTTCAAGGATCATCTGCTGAAGTTACCCAATGACAAAGCCTGATTACTCAAATCTAAGAGAACAACAGGTCAGACCAACAAAAAATACACAAAGTCCATAATTCAAGTATCACTTTTTTTGGGGGGTTGTGTGGTCTCCTCTTTCCCATCCCATCTTTTCTCCACTGCATAACAAACCAGAATTTCCATGAGTTACCTGTTAACCGCTACCTACTACAATTCTACATCTGCAGAGAGACAGGAACAGAGCAAGAATTCTCACTGCCAAGGAGGGTAAAGGAAAATGAGCCAATACAGGTTGGCCAGGTATCTGCTCGGTGACTTGATCAAATGCCATTTCAAACATATGTCATCATTATTCATGTGACGTGTGACATGAAAACTGAAGCAGGGCATCCAGAACACACTGGACAGTGTCACAGTGTTCCTGTGTGTTTGCAGATAATGGAGAAAAAGAACAATTAAGAAATAGAAACTATTTTCTGATAGCTCACATATTTTCACTCTTACTATGAGAAAATAAGGAAAGAAAACTCAATATGTGATTATGAAACACTGGATAAATACACTATGAATAGATAATGGCTTCATTTCACAATGAACACAAATACACAGCAGGTCATTATCATTCTGGTAACATATACTTCAAACAAATGTCTCTCAGTGCTGATCTGAAGTATAAGTTTACAAGAAATATATTGAATAATGGACATTCTTACATCTGTTAACACCTATAGCAGAATATTAAAAAGATTAAGAATGATTTTATTTTTTTATTGACTTTGCTCATAAACACAAGATGGTGATGCTTGTGAGGAATGGATGTATTAACCAACACTGGCAATGTTTTTACCACTACACATTTTACCAACTTCAAAAAGCATCACTTACCTTATAACCCCCTGCATTATTAGTAACTACTAAAATAAATAGGGTTTACTACTTACAGCAAAAGGGTCTCTTCTACCGTAAGAACTGGACAGGGATTGCATCTGATATTGTTTGAGTTTATTTATGTTGTAATTTGTATCTCAATCCTCATTCATAAGATGATGGCACTTAGAGCAGAAATCATTTTGCATTCCTGAGGCACTTCTACACTGCAGAGGGAATACTTTTGCAGGATCTTTGAAAAACACACCGAGTAGTTATATGAGTAGCAAAATATAACTGGCACAAAAAAACTAAACTTATTCTGCTTCTAGGCTCCTTTATTTAGACCCTTCTACTATTAACATATATTGTGTCACACATACTAATTGCTCCAACATGAAGTATAGAAAAAAATGCCAGAGAAAGTAACCAACCTCCAAAGCCACATACTTTACATCAAACCAACATCAGAATAAACCTTTATTTTAACCCATTTTTCAGAAGCCACCCATGAACCAAGTTTTGTTTTCCCATTAGAAAGCCTTAGCTTTTTCAATTTGGAGATATCCTACCTGGACATGGATGTTGATACTTCAGATATTTATACAAAACACAGCAAAAGCTGTTATTCTGTTCTCCAGCAGCTGGGAACAATGAAGAAGCCATTGGCTTCTGACTGCAGCTCTGAAAGCAGCTTGGTAGTAAGGCCCTTGTGTTCTTCTGGAAAGGTCCCTCAGGCACAGTAATGGAACATACCACATCATGGTCGCATAGACCAAATTTTAATTTTGTTACCACATCAAATGGTAAGAACTTACTGCGGGGACAATTCTTGAGTAATAGCAATCATACTGCTTACACGAATTTCTGAAACAAACCTTTCAGTGAACCTACTGCAGACAAGCCAACTGAAAAACACCACCCTCAAGACTACAGTTTTTCTGTCTGCGGAAGAATGTGCCTACAGCATGTACTGGTCAGCTTTCCAGAGCAACATGGTCATGCTGACAAAGAGATCCAAAGGTGTCTGGACTTTTGTTTTGTTAGAACTGGAGACAAGTAGATACTGCTGATCAGTGAGAGCTCCTTCCATCTTGTAGGGAAGAAAAAAAAAAAAACAGAAAAAAGAAAAAAAGGATGGCTCTATAGGTTTTTATTTTGATTTATCATAACACATTTACCAAGTTTTAGCTGACATCTGTGTACCTTATGTAGGGAATGGTAAAATCTTACTATTTCTCACTATACACATACCTCCTCATTTACACCTCATGAGATGTCCTTAAAGCATTCAATAGATTATGAGCTGCTTTGAAGACAAAAAGCTCTCTACAGAAGCAATAATACCTATCACTAAAAATAGTACTCAGTATCAAAGACAGAAGGCAGTGATTAGGCACATGGATGATGACGCAGCATATATTAAACATGGTATCACAAATGGATACCATGGTGGAGGGAAGCAGAAAAGGAACATCTGATGAGCTGAAAAGCCTGAGACTTACTAAAGAGTTTCCATGATATGGTATTTAAAACATCAGACACTCCTAAAAAGAGCAGAATACCGAGAAAAAGAAAGCCACCCATGTGACTGTTGTTTATAATTGTGCATTACTTATATGCATTGTGCATTCCCATGTGGTACAATCTATTAATAAAACAGATTATTCACTCTTTAGGTAATCGTACACCAAATTACCCAGAGCTTCCTTTTGCAAGCCTACTGACTTCACAGTTCCTGTTGTGCCTGTGATTAGTAATGACTGCAAAAACTGCTCAGCACTTAGCTATACTATTTTTTATTTCAACTAGTTTTAAAGATTAACATCATGCATCATTGTCCAAGGTACTTGCATCTTATTACCAGATATAAACACACAGCAAACCTGTTTAAGCACCTCATAGCTAAAATTTCACTGAAAATAGAACATCAAAAGTTCCACTTAAGTCAGAAACCACAAAGCAATTTACGGCACCTTCTTTCTCTTTACCCACTTCTCTTTCAACATAATCCAATGCAACTTTTAAACAGAGAGTTTGAAATTTACTGTCATAAAACAGTAAGCTTCCCAGCTAAAAACTATGCCAATGGATATATAAGGAAAATAGGATTCCTTGCACATAGCTGATTCATAGGTGATTCATCCATACTGAAGAGAGTAAGTAAATCAGTTGTATATCTTCTCATTGTAGAGAAGAATGAATTTATGTTTGAATACTAGAAAAACATTTGTCTTTAAAAAAACTGAAAAGTGAATTGAAAATAAAACCTAACTTGTAGTGTCAAATACTCCCTCCGATATTTCTTTATTACTCAGACTGGCTTCCACCTGTTTCTACTGACTTCGAGACACAAGACTTCCGTACTTTCTCTAGTATAGTCTTTGTTTTGTGTGTTTTGCCGTCACTCCCCTTTTTATTATTGATACTACCTCTTATAAATAAAGGATAGAAGGACTGCTTGTTGCCTAACCTGGTCTCCTCCTACCAAATTAACTGTCTCAATTACTGCTGGTTTATTTCACCTTAAATTGAAATGAGCCTAATAAATTGAAGTTAATAATGTCAAATCTGTACAATTATTGTGTGAGAAAACTAGAGAATAAAAAGGGTTTGTGCAGGTCCAGATCATATGAGAAGGCTAAGCTGCATGAAGTCACCTCAAATAAATTTTAAGCCATAATAGACATTGAAGCAAGACACCAAAAGGAAATGGCTAGCATGCTTATGACAACTGGAACTATCCAGGATCACATTACTATTAAGGAAGACTTGGGTTTCATAGGGCAACCCGCTCTAGTTGATCCTGCTTTGAACAGGCAGGGTTGGAGTCAGAAACACTTCCCTCCTCAATTGTTCTATGATTCTGTGGTCTCATCTTTAACTTCCAGTAAAAGCATTTGATCTACAAAACCAATCAGCTTGAAAAGCTATATGAAACTTACTAATATTTTTAATTGAGACACTGGATTTTAAAATGAAGGCATTTATATTTTTAAAACTATGAATGCTTTTTATTTACATCCACCTTCCCTTAAAGAAACAAAACTCCAACAGAATTTTTCTATTTTTTTGTGCATTGCTATCAAGGGTCATCATCTTTTAGCTCCAACCCAGACACTTTGTACACCACCACTTGCAGTTCTGCAGGCAAAACTGACTTGCATAATTTACAGCCAACAGTTCCATTAAGGACAATGAAATCATTGTTTGCTGAGCTTGTCATAATTATTCAAGTGAAATTTGCCTCAACTGCAAGATATTTCACCAAAGAATAAAAAACCACGCAGAAGCATGTTCCTAGAGAAGAAAATTGACTATAATACACAGAATCCTTGCATGTAATCTCTCTGTCCCAAATGCTACTGGTTCAATTCAGTCAATGCCATGCAACCAGAATTTTTAATCAACTCTTATTAGCGGCAGTCTTTGCCAAGAGCTGAAGAAGAACACAGCTTTCACTGAACTCTTCTAGGTACAATTTATTCTGCCACTTCATTTTGTAGGGAGCCTGATTTATTTGACATCAATAGTTTGTTGAGGTAATAAACCATGCAGCAGTGATACCATGACTCAGAGCTCATTTGCTACCAGTCAAGTTAGTTGGCAGCGTGACAGGCAGAGTAATGTGCCTTGAAGAAGTATCTGTATAGATGGTACAGCTTTCAGAGATTACCAAACAAATACAAAGCCCAGAAAACACGGCTTTACTCTATCAATTTTCTTTTGCTTGAGTGATTGTGCTCAGCTTCACTTTGAGCAAAAAGATTTATGCAAGCAATAGCTACTCTGTCCCAATAGATTTCTAACACACCCAGGCATTTTACACTACTGTTTCCTTCCAAGAAGGGGTTGTCCACTATGCACTTATGGAAACCAAGTACACAGTGTGAAAAAACTACCTATCAATTTAAAAAAGTAATAGGCATTAAAGGTAAGAAAATTCTAGTTCTCTTTTCACTCCATTTCTGTAATTACAAAAAAATACTCAATAAAGTCCTTTGCATTCAAACATTCCAATTTTAAGAAGGATAACATATCAAGTTATTTTTCAACTTATACTTTTATTGTTTTAAGTCATGCATTCTGATCAGGCGCAGCCAGGAGAGCTACAGGAAGTTATTGAAGTGGATGAACTACTAGTGGATAGCTACTTAAAACAAATACTTTCAGAAGAAATTCATAAGGATTACTAGGAAATTCCTTCACAGCTGCTTACTTCAACAAGTGCTCCCTTTTCAAGACATTGAAGACCGACATCCATTCATGTAGCTATTTTTGTATTGGTCAAATCTCCAGCATACAGAGAATCACTGCATGGTGCTAGTCAGTGCTTCCATTCACAATCTTCAGAATACAAAAGTCTGATCTCTAGGTAAACATCAGAAAAACCATGATGTTCAGCATTATTAAACACATGACTGACAAATTAAGTGTCACAATTGACATGCCGAGTGAATTAGTTCACTCAGATGATCAAGACTTCAATCTGAGATTTCTAAGACAAAATCATCAAATCTCCTCCACATCTCTTTTGCCAAATATCCCACTGTTTGTCAGAACCACATTAAGGAATGAAGGTAAAAGGGAGCAAGGCATTTTCAGTGCTGGCTCTGGCTAGGAGAGTAAGGGAGCTTACTGAGGACTAACTTTCCAAATCCCGAGAAAAGTATCTCCATAGAAGTAAACCCAAAAGTTAAAACCAAAGTTTGGTTTGCTTACTCAAATTCAAATATCTATTTATGTTACCATGTTCAAACAGCTCACATACATGGGTATAGGTACAGTACAAAGAATTGTATGTCTATCAAAACAAAATAGAACCACAGAACAGCTGAGGTTGGCAGGGATCTCTGGAGGTCATCAGGGCTAACCTCTCTGCTCAAGCAGGGCCACCCAGTGCCAGCTGCCCAGGACTATGCCCAGGCAGCTCTTGAATATCTCTGAGCAGTGAGACTACAACCTCTCTCACAGTAAACAAGTGTTTCCTAATGTTCAGACAGCATCGTGTTTCAGTTTGTGCCTGTTGCCTCTGGTCCTGTCACTGGGCACCACTGAGAGCCTGGCTTCCTCCCTCCAGGTATTTAGATATGTTGCTGAGATCCCCCCTCTTCTTCAGGCTGAACAGTCCAAGCTCTCTCAGTCTTTTCTCGCAGGAGAGATGTTCCAGTCTCATCATTTTTGTGGCCCTTCATGGTACACACATGTCAGCTCATTATGTATTTATTGCTATTCATTATCTTGGGTTTCTGGGTTCTTCATTAATTTACTTTTCACAACTTAAATATGCCATAAAATAGTTAAGGAGGTTATTTCTGGCATTAGGAAAAAAAAAATAAAAATTCACTTAAGTCTTAGTAGTTCAACTCTAGACTTCCAGAGCAAGAAAAGTATCATCCTGCAACTTTAAGCATAATCCAGAAGGTATCAGACATGAATAGCAAGTATATCACTTGATTTTACATTAGTATATTTAAGAAATTTAAATAAACATTGTAATAGTAATAATTTTAAAAAACCAAATCTATTTTCTACACTAATACAGCGAGGACATCCATATTTTGTCAATGAAGATACTGAGAAAACTACAGACTTCAGTGAAGCACCTCTGAGGCCTATAATGAACCTTCCTCTGCCCATAGGCTGAGGGACATGACTTACTAACCTTAAAATGAACAATAAAGTCAGAAGAGAAAGAGTTACACTTAAGAGAAACCTTAAAACCTTGTCATCAGATCACCTGTGCAAGCACGGCTCCCATAGCTCTTTGCTAACAATAGCCAAAGCTTTAAGGAAAAAGAACCTTGTGGCATTTGTGGTTTTGTCTTTTAAGACAAGTAGCAATTTCATAATCATAGAAGAAACAGAAGAATTTCTAAGAAAAAGAAATATTAGTACTACATCAGTTACTAAGTACAAATTCATTGGAATTGAGAATTTTTTTTAAATACATTTTTCAGTTTCACAATTAAGTGAGCCATGAGAGCACCAAACAAACATTAAGGTAGCTTAGTCCCAAACTAAAAGACAAGAGATTTTGAACCACTCAGACAAACTAGTGTGATCACTCCATCTTTCATTCCAAGTACCATGATTCAAATAAAACTTAAGTATAAAAATAATGGATCGATTTTAGTTAAATCCAAGTCTCAGATAACTTGTTTTTTGCTAATTAACTTAATTCTAAAAGTTGTTAAAATTTAAAATATAAGGTTTCCTTTCTTTTAATATGTTCTTCACACCCCACACCTCAGGTTTTACCTTTTATTTTTCCCCTCCCTTTACTGTTGTTCAATTAAGGCTTTTATTTTCAATATGCCACGTATGTCAAGACCACCTAGAAGCAAGAGCTGCACAAGAGCCAGTTCCCTCAAGAAAACCACAAAGGTAGGAACTTCAGAGTAGAGAAAGTTTTAGAATCCAGTGGAAGTACATTTAGAAAGAAACAAAGGTTTAGAGGAGTAACAGTATCAAACATGGAAGTGCTTTGGAGAATGTGGAAGTTTATCAAAAATCTCCTTGCTTTGGAGGATAATGAAAGCCAGTGCACAGCAACTGAACTGATAGCAGTCTAAGAAAGGTAGTTGTCTCTTATTTGTTTAAGCAATTTTTAGAAAGGCTGAAGAGACTGAGGAACTATATTAGAGGGTAGGGAAAGCAGGAAGAAGGAAAGCAATAGTGATTTTCCCACCTATACCCTCATGAAATCTCCAGGACAGCAAGCAGAGCAGAGAAAAGAAGAGAGAAACTTAGTTCAGTGAATGAATTTAGGTAACAGAAAATAATATTGTGTACAATACACAAGTGCTTTTCCAATACAAAAGTCACTTGAATTCATATTTACACCACGTATGGGTATTTGATGTTCTATAGACTCCAAGGTTAAGTTGCTCATGAACAAGGCAGGTAACCTTCTAACCAGGACTGCCAGCCAATGGGCCCCTCCACAATATAGAAAGTAAGTCTCAAACCTTGGGTTATGCAGGTATATCCATGTACTACAATTAGCTGTGTATACACACACACCTCCCACTAAAACATTGACAGGGTCCTTCTCCTGAGGCCAGGTGGCAGCAGCTGCATTTTACTATGCAGCACTTAACTTTCCATTCATAGCCTGAAGACAAACACTTAGATGGGACAGGAGTTACATTAGTTTCTGTTCAGACTGCCAAACAGAAAGCTGTAAGGGGCATTTTCATAACAGAAAATTACAAGTACATGGTGCATTCCTTTAGCAAAAGGTACAGGCATCATCCCCTCTGGGATACTCTGTCAACGGAAGAAGCAAACCTTGTAGTTTTGCTTGTATCACCTATTAAAAATGGCTCTTGGAGCTTCCCATACAGTGCGCAAACACTGCCCACAACTTGAAGTAACAAATGACTTTGTTACATTTGTTTCCTCCACTGAAAGAAGAGTTTTTTAGTTTTATACAATGGCACATTAATTCATACGGTCATAGAGCAAAATAAGCCAGGTAGTTCAATCTAGGTTTTCCCCTGCCAGCTGCACAGGAACAGTTGTGTATAACACAGCAAATACTTCAGCAGATCAGGCCGTGCAGTTAAACCAACTGGTATGAATTAGGAGGATTGGGAATTAGAGTTCCCTTGCTCCAATGCAGCAGTGTTAAATACACACATGCCTACCTGCCTCTCACTATTAGGAGTGTAAACCACTGGATTTCATTTTATGAGAAACCTATGTAACTTGTTATGATAAAGACCCCAAGTGTTCCTGACTGGTACCTCCCTCTTCTGCACTTAACCATATTAATAATGTCTTCTAAAACATTAAGTTATCTAAGTTATAGCTCACATTGCTGAATTTCTAAAGAGAAATTGACCTGAACAAGTTGCTTTATAAACACCCCTAATCAAATAAACCATTTGTACAGAAACTGGCTGTCTGACCAAGTGAGGTCCTCTCACATCTGCAGTAGTTTGAATATGTCAGGCTTTGAAGAAAATCCTGAAGTTAAGAGCCTAATATGGGATATTTCAGAAGACAATAAAATTATATTCAGAATCACAGTATAAAGCAGCAGAGCGCTCTAATAGGTAGGATCACGAACTAAGGCCACCCTGGCTTTGTGCTTTCTGTGTAAAGCAATTTTCCTCTATTTCTTTTACCAGAATCTTTCCTAACAGCCTCATATACTTCAGGAATCTATTCAAGCAAGGATTTGCTATTTTACTAAACATTTATGCAGGAATTAACACAGTGGGAACCTAATTTAGTTCTGATCTCTAGGCTAGTGGAATAGTAAGACATACACATACAGCAACAAAATAAATGCCTTCCCTGCTTTTAAGAAAGATTTAAAAATAGAAACAAGTGTTATTCTATATGCATTCAGATTCTGCTAATCTAATCATGTGTTCAAGCAAACTTAAAATAATGCCCTATGTATTTTACAAACATATTCTTTCCTCAAGACAGCATTCACACTGTGTTATGAAAAAAAAAAAAAAAAAAAAAAAAAGCTNAAAAAAGACAAACAACTAGTACCAAAATTTCTAACATACATTCTCTTCTCTTCAGACATCTTCCTTTTACTAGCACTGGCTGTTATCAAATTACATTTGTATAGTTAACTCATTTGTGAGACACCTGAAAACATTTAGATTTAGGTGATGATGTAAAAAACCGGAACGCATAGAACAGAAGTCTCAGTGGGATATGAACATCTGTAACAAGCTTTAGATATTCCAAAAAGCTGGCAAAAATTCCCAAATAAGCTATCTTCTCCCATGGAAATAAAACCACAGTTAGTAGAATTCAAATACTGTAATGTTATGATACAACCACAAGTATGGCACTTGTGCACCATTACCAAAAAAACCCTTAAGCAGTAGCATTCTTGTAAAAGCAAAAAAAAAATATTTTAGAATGGAAACTTACTTGTGCATATTTTCCACTCCTATTATGATCATGATATAGTAGGAAATTCCACTTTGTATAACAAAATGTAAGGCATACCTAGGGAAAAAAAAAAAAAACAAACGAACACACTTACAGCAGTTTCTTTAATGGCAATAAACTGCATGCATTTATTTAAAGTGAAATTAAAGAAGTTCAAAGTTTAATATTAAGTTCAACTGCACATTTAGTATAGCAATTGCCAATTCAAAAAGTATTCACTTTCTTTTCTTATCAGCCACATATTAGCAATACTGTGTAGCAAAGACAGGCATTAGTAAGATGACAAAAATATAAGTTTAAGAAGTTTGCTTCTTATACAGAGAAAGGAGAATAAGATATCAAAACCTGAAAGTGCAGATTGACATAGAGTATCATATCAGGATTACAGTCACTGAAAACATTTCTCTTTCAGAGTTGTTAACAATAGCAATATGATTGATCTTTGAATCAAACATTAAAGGGGATATATTGAAATACCACGTGTAGTAGTAAATTTTAATCACATACAAAGGTTATTCTGGGTCTTTTAAGCTATTTGCTATTATGCCAAGGGAATTATTCCTTCTCTTCCTCTCCTACACCCCCAATCACAAGTACTACAAAGGCAACTGAAAACTAACACACTTGAAATTGAAGATGGCAATATAGCTATTAATAAATATCCTTAAAAGGGTGCAGATTCCAAACTATTTCCCACATTATTTGCATGATCTTCTCTGCAAATCTACATTTACTGTTTTCTTATATAGTGTTTCTAGTAACAGTTTCCTTCTTGTTATACGTGTGTTATAACACACATTATGGCACAATTAAAGTGTCACTGAAGGTGTACCACAGGCTTGTAACCTGTATGTAAACTTGATTCCTTGGGGAGGGGAACAAAACAAAACAAAATCCTCAAAAAACCTGCTCATATGATATGTACTTAAATAATAGGAAAAAGCATTAGCACCGCACAACAGTGATACCAGATTTTTAAAGAATGCATACTTTTACATGTCAAATTATATTCTTTCTTTTCAAGCTTTTTAAAAACCTTTTAGCTTCATGATTTCAAAATAGAAATTAATTGCTAAAATAATAGCTGTAAGTATGATCCAAACCAAACTAGAATAATCTGGATTTCTATTGTGGCATTAAATCTAACTCTTATTTCTTTTCCAGGGCATATCGCCAATGCAAGGTTTCTGCAAATTTATGTCTGTTGGGGATGGAGGTTGTTTCTTTCCAAAATCTCCCATACCCAAACTTCACATACAAATATATCGATAACACTTTCTAATTACAAGTTACAATTAATGATTTCTGCTTCTAAAGCAATAGTTACATGATGTGTTTCTAAAGCTTATACACCTCTCAAAAAAACCACACATGATAGCACCTATCTCCCATATCATCCTCCTCATTTGGTGCTAAGACTGGAAGTCCTGGACATCAGATCGCCCTCTTAGAGTGGAATACCACGGCCGAATGCTTAAGAAATGGGTGGGAGTTGTAAAATTTTATATAGAAGTAAATTGCATATGCAAATCTAAAGAATAAAGGTTACTGATTTCCTGAAATTTAAAAGTAATACATATGAACTAACATTAAGAGGTCTCTGCAACATGCCAACATAGGGGCCAGCACTGTGTATGTGCAGACAGATGCATGCACACACTGTGCACCTTCCCACCTGCACAACAGCTTGATTAATTCCCCATAGTTCAGTAACACTCCATAATAGCCAACATAAATAAGTCTTCTATACACTTAAAGCCAAGTAAGCACTTTGTTGACAATGCAATAAAAGGAAACTGGCACTTAATTAATCTTAAACTATCTTGGGAAAATGCAAGCCACTTAGTAAGCTATTTTCGAAGGAAAAAAATTTCACAAAAACGAAATTCATATCCTTTTCTAGCTCTATTAACATTCTGGTTTGTAACACTGAAAAGATTAAGATATGCAAACAGCAGACACATAAAATCTGTGTTTGAAAAAGAACCACATCTTCCCTCCAAAACATTAAAGCAAAAAAAAAAAAAAGGGGCATAAAACACTCAGAAATTGAGGCCAGCTTCTTTCCAGGTGTTTTATACTACTAGGAGTGTCATCAGTACAGCAGTTCTGGCCAGTCTTCCTACAAAAAGTCAGATTATACTCAATATTCAGAAAAAAGACGCAGCAAGTTCTCATGTGGTGAGTATTTACGGGAAATTATCTTAGTCATCACACCTGTTCTATGCCTCAAGAGAATACTTCTCTAGCAAGCTTACAGGAAAAAGCAGTACAAGTTAAACAAACTGCACCTGCTTCATCCTGCCAAAACCATAGGCAGACAGTACGGTAGTTACCAATTTGCAAATGGAAGATCTTTCAAAATTTGTGCACCTCATCAGAAAATTTAAGCTAACTTCTGGACATTTGCAGCAGCTAAAAAGACACAGAATTAGGTAATAAGGTTCTTTGAAACACAGAAACAAAATTCTCCAAGTCCCTGAAAAGTGAATTTAAGTGTAACTTACCATCCAAAACAAAAAAGTGCAAGATAAAGGCCCAAGAGGGTTGCAACAACATGTCTTATAAATGGGCTAGTTTTGCTTGAATGAAGGTATGTTCGAAACCAAATAGCCGCAAGCAAGGCAAACAGTTGGCACACTACAAAGTTGACCTGCATAAAAAAGAAAAGAAACAAGTTCTCACACAAATGTGTATTAAAAATTAACAGAAATATCCACATATTTTTAGCAATCTGCAGAACATTTTGCTTTGCCATGGTTCTTAGCCCAGCACGTCAGCCTACAGGAGCTTCTCCCATGAGCCCCCCACCTGCTAAGGCACAAAAAAGCATTCCCTGAGCAGCTCAGAGGAAAAGATGGATCAAATTGTAAGGCAATCTGTGCATAAATCAAGACAAAAAATTCCATATTTTCCTGTAAGTTTTCTAAATACCAAACCACTCTAACAACCATGAAATCATGTCTACTCTTCCAGTAATGTGAGGATCTGGGCTGGGTTTTTATTTGTTTTTTCCAAGTGAGCATGACTTGGAATTACATATCAGCTCCAGAAATCACTGACAGATCACTACAGTGGCCTGTGCAGAAGCACGGCTCAATGAAGTGCACTTCAGTGGTATGTAATCAGATAAACAGCTTGGTTGCACACTGGATTTTCTTCTTGTAGATTCAAGTAGGATAGTTTCAGAAATTCCTCCTCCCTTCAGGCCATTTATTCTAGAAGATAGAAAACTTCTTGTATATTAAATATTTAAAGGCATTAGGGCACTGAAAGCAAAAGTGGAATTGAAAAAACTAAACCACTGAGTAAGAAAAATCATTCTGAGTGTGGTCTGAAAGAAAATTAACAGTAAGGGCATGATAAAGAAATAAATTCCTCAAATACAGCAACCATTACCAAAAGTGGCTTAAGCTACAAAAACTGATAAATCCCTTTATTTAGAAAATAACATTTCTCACTCCCAGATTTTTTTTTCTCCCATAGAAAACTGCCTAACAATTTTCCCAAGCACCCCAAGTCATCTCAAACAACAGCTGAGGGACCACTGCTTCAGGTCATAAGCACTTCAATACATGAAACTTGCACATGCTGCATGCTTGACTGGTCCTCCACACAACTGCGTTTTAGACTCTTTGATATGACTTAACTGAAATATACATTTAATCTTAACACCGCAGGGTACAAGAACAATACTATTTTTATGGTCATGACAGCAGGCCTAATATTGGTGTTTGCAGTAACACAGCGCACACTTGTATTGCTATAATTCAGCTTATATATGCTATAATACATTCCTTTATCGTTTTTCAACCAAGTTTCAGGCTGTAATAGGTAAAGGTGAGAGTATACAAACAGGGTTATATTTAAAGTAGAAATTAAGTAACACCAACAACTACAGAAGTCTCATCTTTGTAACAATTACAGATTCCCCATTTGCAAATCCAAGGATAATTTTCCTTTTTCTGAGCCAATCCAAAACCTTCTGTAATAACAAGCTACAAAAGCATTAAGTGCTGCTAGCAGGGAGAGAGACTCAAAAGCAGGGCTGCTCTTCTTAATAGGAGCAGTTCCCTAAACTAACCATCACATACAGTTTGCCATCCATTCTCTTACTCCTACATTTCTATTATGCTTTTAACAGTATTTGAAAAATCCTAAATAAATGAGGAGATATTCTTTCAGGGCATAACTTGACCTGTTTTCTCTCCTTTATAAGCAATGATGCAAATGAAACAGAGTGATGTTTATAACTCAAGATGATTCTATGGACTTAGTGGAAAAGTTTCATACAAAACAGTCCAGTTAAATGCACCACTGAAAGGGAAACAAACTGATAATGTTTTAGAAAAGAGAACAAGAAAGAAAAATGTTAAAAATTCATTTTTAATTCAGTATCAACATTTCTATGAATATTTATTACAGAAATTATTCTATGTATACCACAAAGCAGCTTCCTGAGCCAGAGAATAGACATACTAAAAGGGAAAAGGAGACAGAAGAAAATTGCTGAGGTGAAGAGACAGAGGGAAGAAGTGGGCCTGAGTAACTGCCCTTAAGTGGACAACTTTGCATTGCTGGTTTTTCTGAATTTCCAGATATCAGTGCTTTGGCAGCATTACAGATAAATTACCAGCTGGTATCACATGATGCCCTTTTTCAGATTACCACTAAAAACAAGCTGGCAAGACCCAAGGGAGAAGAAAAGTCATCACCCGGCTCCTACTGTTACAAAGAAAAAGGGTCGAAGTGCTTGGAACCGTAGACCAGCCCCATAAGCAAACTTCCAGGGATGTCAATTCCTTAAAGGTAAGATTTCCTTGAGAAAAAGTCTGATGTAAATCCATGGAATGATAAGTTTAACCCTGTGCAGTTATAATTTAGCATACGTACAAGAGAACAAACACAGAATTTTTTACCTCTTCAGGTTCAGGACATCAACAGCTCAGCCTACGAAAGTAACACCTCAAAGTCTCATAGAGAGAGCGATGTGTAATGGAAAGTTATGTGCACATAAGAATAAAAACCATGCAATTCTAACATAAGTTATTAGCACTAGTTATTCAGCAATGAATAATGTAAGTGTGTGTTAGACATACTAAGCTATTACAAAACCTGCTGTGTATAGCCAAGCAATTTCAAAATTAAATCCACTATTTTTGTTCAAATCCAGTTGTACAGCCAGGGCAGGTAACAGGCACTGTTCATGCCAAATGTAACGGTAAAACATGAACACAAATTCCCAGTTTCAGCATTAGGAGCAGCTACACAAAATGCAAATCCATTATATCATTAACTGCATTAAGCTATCTACATAAGAAATTTTCCATTTGCATGACCTCTGCAAGAGTCAATAGAAAGTTTATAATAAAACTTTTAAGACATTTACTTTAGTATTTAAAAAAATTAAATGTAATTTATGCCATGCTCTTGTAAAAACAAAGTTATTGCTTAGGAAAAAAGTGTTTAAGGGATCAATTCTTAACAAAAACCAAAAAAAAAAAAAAAAAAGAGAGAAGTCACTGACTGCCTCAAGGATTTTCACCATCAAGAGGAAGTTTTAGCATAACATTTGATTTGAACAGCTAGAAATCTCCAACTTTAAAACACAGATAGCATCTTTAATAAACCAATAAAGAAATTTAAGTCCACATTAAAAAGAAATACAGAAGAAAAGTTTATTTCTTCCGCAAAACTAATTTTAATATACGCAAATTTTGCCCACTAATTCAGATTTTAGAATAAGCTTCCTCTCCATATCAGCTGTATTTTAATATCAAAAGCTAATTGCTGCAGTCAAGCCCTCCAGAATCCTGCTAGTTCACAGAACAGAAGGCATTTGCCTCATTCAGAAAAGTAGCCAGAATGGGAATTTCACTGACACAGATAATTCCTAACTGGATGGCACAAGTCAATCATACAGGCCCACACGGCCTACAGTCCACTGAAAAGCAGCAACGTGATGTCGAAGTTTTGCTTACTGGCTGCAGCAAGGTACCAAGAGGCACCCAAAGAACAATATGAACCACCAAGTATCTCACAAGAAAGAATGGTTTAGAGGGTGAAGTACCAAAGACGACTCAGAATGTTGCATTTTACTCTTTCTTCTGCCAGTGAGCCACACAAACTCTTTGGAAGTTACCTTGTCTTTGTGCTTCTCTATTTTCTCATTTTTAACTAGTTTTCTCCGAATCAGAAGAAAAATAAGCATGCAAACTTTAAACTCCAATGAATGCCTGTGGCCTCAATAACACACTCCGGATGAATTAAAACTGATATGGAGGTTTTGTTTGGTTGTTTTGTTTGTGTTTTTCTGTGGATTTTTGTCTTTTGTTTTGTGGGGATTTTTTTAAAGTTGTTCTTGGAAAAAAAAATAAGGTGGCAGTTTAGTTCTTACTGCTGATGAATTAGGCTTTGAAAAAAGATTACCCAAATATAAGCAGAAGCACTGATCATGTGCAGAGCCTAAAATAACAGTTTTAAGATGCAAGATGTTTCATATGCAACAGTCAAGAACCTGTGGAAATGACAATTCTTCAGATAGAGATCTAGAAGATCCCCCCCAACTGACCTCCCTTCACTTTGCCATACAGCAGTACATTTCCTCCACGGAATTCAGCTTTTCTGAGCTGCAAGATGTCAGCATTACTTGTCACCCTGTCTAGAGTAACTTCTGGCCCTCCATTCTACCACAGAAACAAAGTTATCACAAATGCTTCCTGCTTTATCTGACAGGGCTAGTGAGTAAGGTGCACTGAGCAGGACTCCTCTTCCCCCTTCAGCTTTACTTTTCAAGAACTATAGTTATCAGGGGAAAAAAAGGCATTTTGGGAAAAAAATAGAATATGAACTATAAAAACACTGTGAAAAGAGCTCTTGCAAGAGTTCGGAGATCAAGACATACTGTACATACACTTTGAGAAGCACTGATTATAAAGCTGAGGCTTTGATTTTCTTTCTAAAATCTATAGGGCTACTTTAGCAGTAACATTTTAAACACAAACCCCTGCAAGCATCCTACTTGTAGATATATACTTGTAAAAATCACCAAACCTTATCATAATTAATGAAGCATTAGTTTTGCCTTACTCCTCAAATGTCATTATTTTCTAGTTCTTGCTCCAAGTCAAAACCCTTTACCTTTTCCACCAAAACAATCAGTTGAGGAATGAAAAACATCTACAAGTGTTCACAGAAAGCTGGTTATATATAATACAGGAGATCTGATGTTTCTCCACAAGCAACAAGATAGCACTATTGATATTCTTCTGTCCAATTTCTAACCTTCATCCAGTATAAAAGGAACAACTTGTACAATTATCCAATAATCGCCTAATGCCAAACCACTAAGAATAACTTATTTGAAGCCAGTCTCAATTTTCAAACTACCTCCCATAAATTGCTGCACTGATATTAAAAAGAGGGGAAAAAACTACAAACAAAAACAAACAAACAAAAGCAAAGGAGATAGCATCTTCCACAGTAAAGCTGAAAAAAGCAATTCCATGCCAAGGATAAAAATCAAACTTTGCTAATTTTCTTCAACTTATTGGGAAACGTCAGGAACAGGAGCTCAGAGACACTGGCACGGGTACTTAAGAGTAATTCATAGAATGTTTCTTCTCTGACTGATATGAAGAAATTGAAAGATCATAAATCTTGTGGAAATGCTTTCCAATGCATTTTTTATTCAATTAATAATGAGTGTCTTACATGATGAAAATGTAACTAATTAACATTCCTGCCCTGAAGTCTCAACTTTACTTCATGGGTGAAACATGAAGAAATGGAGGATAAGCAGCAGTGGTTACTTTGGAGTTGTATCAGTATGGGACATTTTTGGCTTAGGGCTGTATATTCTTTGTAGCAAAGACAGTATTAATAAGTGTTTATACAGTATCCAATGCAAAGGGACACTTATTCAGATTAAACTTCCAAGCATAGCCTCCTAATAGCAGCCACTTCCTTGAAGTGCATACTTTAACATTTGTGTTAGTCAACATTAACATCACTGGCAAATGCTTTTTAATATTGCACAAATATACTTCATCTTATTGGCAGTGGAAAGGACTTACTCATCAGATTCTAAATGTTTTCTTTACAAGCTGGTTTCAGTCCAAAACATCAAATCCAGTCATGACATAGGGTAATAATAGGATTTCTATTTCCAGTATTAACTCCCAATTTCTAGTTTCCAGTTCTTAAGTATGCTGCAGAGGGTGAAGCACACCATGAAGAACATGATGTAGGCAACAGTAATCTGGTTTGTGCAATAAAGGAGCACCAAATCCAATAAGCTTTTTCAAAGAGGGCTTAATAAATCATTACTCAGAATTACTCTAGGAAAAACTGTATGACTAGAGATGTAAAATGAAACATCAATGTCCATATTGCATAGTGTAAACAACCAAACTAATTCATTAAGGATAGGAAGACGTCAGCTGAAGGGTGTTCTCTCTGATGGACTCTTACGGTTTTGGCATTACACATACTGAGTTGTCACACATAAAAGCTACTTATTCACAGGAATAGCTAAAATCTAGGAAGCAAGTTTGGTTCAAATGTGAAATTGAACTAAGAATGCTTAGGTTTTTTATGTATGTGTTTTGTTTTCTCCTCTCTTCAAAACACTTGCTTCTTTTGAACAAAAACTGGTTTGGCCAGTTAAGGATCGCGTATCTCTACCGGAGAAAAAGGGTTTACAACCTCAAAACAACACAGCCTGGCATTATGTTGGCAAAACACAGTTCCAAACAAAGACCAACTCAGCTACTGTGTTATTACAACCAGGACTTTTTAATCACATACTCACGGTGCACATGCACATAGTGAGATGACCTCAAAGTCTCTACTCTGTCACTTATATCTGCAGTATACAGGATATTCAAATGTGTATTTGAATGACAAGTTCTTATTTTAATGCTCAGAGAACCACTATAATGTCTGAAATTTTGTAAAAACTTTACAAGCCATTCACTTTCACAGCCATTTAAAAATAAAGCAAAATAATTAACATCTATGGAGGTTGCATTACTGAATGCAACCATAAACTGACACTCTCCATGAAGAACTACCTCAGTACAATTATATTCTGCTGATATGTGAGAAACTGAAATCCATCTTAAAACAAGCAACAGACATGGAAAGTAACACTCCCTTGTCCATATAGCCTGCAGAAATCCAGTCATGGCAGTAGTCATTTTAATTAGCAAGTAAAACAAATATTCCCCATCTTTAAAATGGTCAGCTTCTCAGTGGTCTCCACGTGGGAGGTTGTGGGGGGAAGGAGAGAGCTCCACTATGCTCTCACTTGAATGCACTACTGTTCACCCCAGACTCTACTCCTCCATATCTGTTATCCTCCGGCTCTTGCCAATTCAGGAAATCAGTCAAGCATCATCTCCAAGCACCACAACAGCAGCCCTGGAAGCATTTGCAGTATTCAGCAATCCATACAAGTAACAAGCACTACTTTGAGCTGTTACAACTTTTAAAATTAATTCAATTTTTAATAATATTTTAGTAACATTTAGAATTATGCTTCTATATAAAAATATTTTATCTAACTTCCTATATTCAATTCCATTACAGATAATCATTTTTTAACATATTCTGAGGGTAGACCGTCTACAAGTCTCCTAGCCATCACTGGGCTTCTAAAATTCCTGGAGATTCATGGTGACCTCGAATCTGGCCTTTCCACCACGAAGAATAAAACCCCATTCATTGTAGTCTGGACCTTCAGTCCACTTTTTCAATGACATGCTTAGTCTACCAAATTTCTGGGTTTGTATATGTCTATGTGTGTAAGATTTACAAGAAGCAGCAGAATCAAGAGCATTACTCAGGCAAAAGGCAGGTCAGAAAGATTAAGAATGATCTACACAGGTGGCATTACAGTATAGAATATACCACTGTAGTTATACAGCCAGTGTACTCACAAGCTATGTTTTAGAATAAGAGCACCACCTTCTTCAGCTTGGGTCACTTTAACTGGAAATAAAAGGAAACACTAAAATCCCAACTACCGGAAATCACACCGTTACAGCCAAACCAAAGTATCTGCTTCACCTTTGGATATATTATTCCAGAATAAGAAGCAGAGCTGTGGAAGTTTTCCTCTGCAAAAGATGTCTTAGCTGCCAAAAACACAACTTAGAACAAGCAGGCATAACTAGCATTTATCTAAATTTGCAGACAAATTGAAATTCTCAAACAGATCTGCTCACTTGAATGAGTGCTAAGAGGCTAGTAATGTTGATTCAACTAATGTTGAATTTCAAGTACTTCCCAAAGGAAAGAAGGAAAATTAAATACCCACACAGAAGAGCTGTATCAATATTCTTTGTAAACTAAATACTGTAAAGATGCATGCATCAAGCAAACAGATTTTTCATCCAGATACATGTAATTTTTTCTCACTTTTCAGGAAAAAAAATAAAACTCCACAGTCTAATCTCCATTGTTCAAAAGCTTGGAAAACAAGGGAAAAAAAAACAAACCTGGGCAATTGTTACACGACAAAGTGCAGGTTAGTCAAAATAATAAATGTGAAGAAAATATGCCGTAATCAAGGCTGCAAAGGATGTATCACAGTGCTTCATTAGGTCAACACAGGAACAGGTCAACAGGAGTTAAAAGTCAACAAATGTCAGGGCTACTAAATGATAAAGATGATTTATCTTTTTCAGTTTTATCAGTTTTCAAAACTCTTGCTTAAAGTCAGCACAGTACTCAAGAAAAAGCCCACAGTGAGAAAAGATCTGCATAGCTGTGGTACAATAGATTTACAGCACTAACCCTTCAGAAGAAACGGAAAGCAACACAGTGATAACCATGTACTCAGTAAGTTACTTGTCATCTTCCTTTATGCCTTACTGTTTTTTCTTTATTAGCCTGGTTTTGAGCTCTTCAATATATCTTTTCAACACCCCAGAACTGCAGTATTTTCATATCAACTTCTGAACTCTATTTTGAATTCAGAAATGGCTTGTACTGTCATGATCACAGATGACTAGATGTTCACACTTACACCACCTCAATGAATTGCCTAAGGATGGGAAAAACAATTAAAAAAGGCAGGTGACCAAAAGTTGTTCAGGTAAAGAGTGTTTAGTTCAGATGTTTACTGTAGAAACCTTAGGATGGAATTACATGGGAGGCTTTCTGCCGCCTTGCAAAAACCTGGAGAAAACACACCTGCTATGAAAGTGTGAGTATATCAGAATGAAAATTCACTGCTGTCTCCCTAAAAAAAAAAAAAAGAAAAAATCAAAGCAGCTCTTTAGTTTATATCCTCACAACTATATATTCATGAGCCTGAATTAGAGACATTTCTTTCTTGCACTTAATCTTTCTATCACTTAATAAAAGGCTCATCTTTTCTAACACTATAACCAGTCCTTTCCTTTTCCAACACTATTCATTACAGTTTCCACTTCTTCCTTCAACATAGTCACTTTATCTTGCCAGTTTTTCCTCTTTTCCCAACAGTTTCATCCTTCTCTACAATTTTTCATTGCAGAGTTATCTCGACGAACAATAGGTAGAGAGTTAAGTCAATACCTAACCACTAATACTAAGACCTGGGAAGCGTGCCCCTGCAGTGAGACTGTGACACTTCTGATGACATATTCTCTCCCTTCCAATAGTTCAAAGGGAACTTAAGAAACCAGTAAAAACTTGGCTAGCAAACCCAAACAACTCAAAACATCCAGTCACTGAGAACAGTACATACAGAATGCAGAACAGGACTTTATTTCGAGCTTCTTTTCACCCACTATGGTCCCCATCTATCCTCATGGGAGATGATGCTTTGCTATGCAGCCTTTGCTATCCACTCGTCGTTCTCCTGACCGCTGCTAGGAGCAGATAAGGAAAGTACGAGGCAAAGCAGGGACACAACTTGCTTACCCTACCACTCCCTTGCCTTCAGTGTTTGGATTTTACACACCCATGAATGCTTTTACTCACATCTATTATTTTCAAGTTTCCTGGGTCACATCCAAAAAAAATCGGTAACAAGCTGCTCTGTATTCTACAACTGTACACCAGGGTCTAAGAATCAATGATGGAAGAGAATAAAACTTGGGGCACTCTTCACTTTATTCTTTTTTGTAATTTGATATTGCTTCAGACAAATGGTAGGCCATCTAAATTCTGGACAGCTCTAGAGGATAAACATTTTGATATCCACTCCATGTTCAGACAAAAAGGTTTTATCAGACTAAAACATTTCAGCCCTGAGGAGGCTACATTATGTTGCCTTGGCAGAAAACAAGGGAGGCTAAGGCACCACTAATGCCCAAAATTTTGTATAGTAACAGAGATCTAATTAGAAAACATATCCAGATGTACCCTGCAGGCAAATCAGGCACACACTGCTTCTCAGGAACATGATTCCCTACACCAGCTCCAAACCTGGCCTTATCCCCAAACTACAGCTGTGCTCACCTCCAGAGCATCAAAATAAAGGAGAAAAAAATTGCAGATACATCTTGCCCATCATATGCATATAAGAAATAAATATTTCATAGATATATACAGGGACAAAAATTCCTGCCCGCTCTCCTTGACGGCATCAAGGTGAAACACAAGGACTCAACATAAGTCAGTGTTTTTATGTGGAGCCGAGTGTGCTAAGGGCATGTTGAAAGCAACTTGGGTAACCCTCTGCACAAGGAAGTGTATGCAGAAAATTATGCAAAGGTGTAGCAAAATGGCCTGTGATCACTAAATTAAGGAAGTTCATATGGTTTATAGAGTTCACATTTAGGAGGACCTGGATTTTTATGCCTATTCTTATTAAAAAAAGGTCAGTTTAGATTCTTTGAAGATTGATGGCACTCATGTAGAAAATCGTATTTATTCTACACAAATGAGCAAATTTAACCAAACAAAAGCTAAAATTAGACTGGGGGGAAAAAACCCAAACCAAAAACCAAGAAAAGTGTGGAACTAACACAAATCTTTTTCTTTCACTTTTATTGAAAAAACACTGCTGGTCTTTACATGCTGGATTTTAAGTGAAGTGCATAATCATAAGCATGACATTTTATTGGGTCCACATATCTTCACATAGCTATACTGTTAGCAGTTGGAGCCACATTCTTTCTTTTCTTATCTAGAAGACAATCACTGAAATTATCTTAGTTCAGACCACATTTCAGGATCTCAAGTTCAATCTCTTAGACAACCCATGTAAAAAGTTGATGCTTTCATATTGTCATAGTATCCTATCTCCCCTGCTCAGCTATTCCTCTACTACAAGTTATCTGTTTCTACAGCAAACGAAGGGCAGTAACAATATCTGCAATTTCTGCCCATTTTTGGTAAAAAATTTTGCTCCCTCTGGTGGAAGCAGTGAAAGCCAAGATTATTCTCTGAACTCACCTTACCCTACAGAGGCAAGATGAAAGGTTTTCTCTCCTAGAATCATTGTCACAGTAAATTTAAATCTTTACGATTTAATGACAAGTAAGCTGACACATCATCAGGAAAAGTAATTTGTCAACAGAAATTCAGCAAGATAGTGACAGAATTAGAAATGGACCAAGGTCCAACACCCTATTTGTCACTTCCAAGCACAGTGATTTTTTTTTTCCTACTGCAAAATAAAAGGTATGCAAGGTTCTTGCTCACACCAAGCATCTTCCCTTGCACCAAATGACTGAAAATAACAGAAAAAATGGCACAAAAAGCCTATTAAAAACACATTAGCTTTTCCAGATAGCCATTTCAGTTAACTTGGTGCAAGACGAAACAAGAGCCAATGGAAGGGTTAATACAGCAACAAATTACTCCATAATACCTTGTTGGGGGATATACACAGAAGGGGAAAACAAGTTCTTCTCCATTCCTTTAGCTACCGAGTACTCCAATACCATGAAGAAAGGTCTAGGAACAGCAAACTGTTAAAGCAGCAAAGCTTCTCTTTTGCAGCACAGGTGAGCACATAGAGGAGAGTGCTGTGTCAAATGGCTCTGCTGGAGCTCATCCTCCATCTTTTGCACTGACCTCCAAATGCACATAACCAACATCATTCTCAAACAAATCCCTACCCCTAGTTCTGCCAAGCATTAAGTCAAAAAGGAATCAATTTCTCACACTTGATCCACACAGAGATGTGGATCTGATTGATTAATCTTAGAGACAGCAGCTTCACCTTTAACTTACATTTCTCCTTCCATTCACTGCCAAATAGGCAAAGTTCTTCTCTTCATTTGTTTGAACACCCATTGAGTAGAGTAACATCGACACATGCTACCTGGATTTGTCTTCCAAGAGCCTTAGCAAGATAATTAGATATTAAGGACTTAAATCACAATTTAAACAATATTTTGGATACAAAGATTAGTATCTACTTGTGGTCTAAACTGAAACACAGAAGTGGAGAAACAAAACTTATTCATTTCCAGCAGTTCTGAGTGCTAGTATTATACTGGAGTGCCCATTTCAAGCAGCTGCTGTGTTGGTATGACTGTAGTCATAGTACAGATTTGGATCAATAGTAGATATAATCTACTAATCAGAAAACTTTTATTCTTCTGTTATTTTTTCAAAGCACTGCTACATTTTCATCCCAAATATGTGTACAGTATCACCAAATGTCACGCATAAGCTTCAGGCAAACACACCAAAGAGTATCAGCACTTTCTTCTCTGCCCTGATTCTCTCCTTCACTATCTTTGATTTGATTACACTGAACACATTTCACATTCTTTCTGTATTACAAACTTACTATCAAGATAGACTCTTGAGCTGAGGGGTTACAATAAACTAACTTTGCTTTTTTTTTTAATCCATTATAGATGTGTTCTCCTCAGTGCAGCATAACTTTATAATTCATACTCCATACTCTTCAATTCATACTTCAGTCACAGTCAGTGCTCTTCATATGCAACTGGACCTGTATTATGTACAGCCCACTGATGTCCAAAAACAACGTATGTCTGATTTCTAACTGCTTATAACAATCTTCTAAACTACATGTTTAGTCATCCTCCATTGTGATTACTCCCAAAAGCTTCAACAGAGCTCAAAGTGTACTTCATAAAGCCTTAGCTTTACAGGAGCATCGGCTGCGAAACATTCAATACAGGAAAGTTTTCCAGGCTTTGATAAAAAGTAACTTCATTGTCATCAAAATGCCATATCCACAGTATTTAAAACAATTTTGGTAGAAGCCACACTATGTCATAAAACAAATTTATGACTGCTATTATGAGTAGATAATTACACACCACCAGCATCATGCCATAAAAAAGATGGTCAACTCCTATTTGGCTTGTGGCACCCTGTAGAAGCTACATGCTTTATGGAAATAAACACATGGCATCTGGCAAGAGCAGCTTACAGCCTGCAGGTATGAGGCACCCAGCCACGAGGTGCCATCGATCCCAGACACAGGTATCATTGCCAGGGGCGCACAGTATCCATTCCATCACTGCAAGCTCAATTTCAACTTGCCCGCTTTCATCAGTTTTCTAGAAGGTACTTGTTCATGTGCATCCTTAACTAAGGTTCCATTCAAATAAACAGGTAGGGGAGTGGGACAGGAAAAGAAAAAAAAAAAGAAGTGTGCAGCTCAGTCACTTCCCAAATGCTTTCACTAGACATGCTCCTTCTTCTGTATTTTATTTCCAGTTACTTTTCTCACTTATTAGGTATATTTCATAAAACCAAAGTCTCTTTACAGAAGCGCAAACTGTGCATTTCACTCACACACATATTAAATGAGGGCTTTTAAAAAAAAAACATTCCTAACATGGAATTTCTTGGTGCTGCAAAATTTATAGGAAGAGTTACTTCAGGTTACTTTTCTTACGGATTTTTAAACACATAAATATTATGTAGATTTAGGAGGTCTAGACCACTTCCCCCATAAACAATCAGTCTGGTCTATCTTCAGTGATTAAACTCCGCAAACCTCAGTTTCCCAATCTTATCTTGTAATCTTCTGATGCTTTGTGAAGATAACAAGAATAACTGCCTTCAGGAATTTTTGTATCACTGGGACAATAGATACCACAGAAACGCTCTGCCTCCAAAGTACATGCGGACGCCCAGCAGCATTGTGTGCGGCGCACATTTTTAACGCCGCGTGTAAAACCCCCTGGCAGGCGCATCCAGGCGCGGCGCGCTGCTTTGCATTGGCAATGATTAGCCAACCTTCGCATCGCTGGAGCCGATACCGGCCCCGCTCCCAGCTGCGGAAACACATCTGGCCGACGCGCGATGCCAACAAGTTGGGGCGCGGCAGGGCCGCTCAGGGCAGGGCGGGACGCGGGCGGGATGCGATGGGATGCGGGCGGGATGCTGGACCGGGAGGGGCGGGCGCACCTGCCCGCCGAGAGCGGCCGCGCCCCGGCGCCCCCCGCCCGCGGGCGCGGAGGAGAACCGCGGCCGCCTCCCGCAGCGGACATCGCCCGCCCTGCCCCGACCCCGCGGACGGACGGACGGACTGATGG